>CM032628.1:1379690-1825662 GCA_019097785.1 Fraxinus excelsior | reverse complement strand
TAGATGCAGCAACACCTGATGAAGCAGTTGCAAGTGCTACGAATTTTCTTGATCGTACTGTTGCGAGAAGTGCTTTGTACAGGAATGTTTTCCCTGTCCCACCCGGGCTATCTATAAAGAATGCAGCATTTTGGTTTGCAAATACTTTTTCCAGTATTGCATTATAGGCGTGTTGTTGTTCACTATTAAGAGATTGTGATGCAGCGATATCCGTTTCTGGAATTTCAACAGCCAGTTCGTCATCGATTTCTCTAGATCTATATTCTTCATCGTCGAAGCAAATGTCGTCATCAAGAAGATAATAGGAATTAATATCTTTCCCCATTGATTCAATTGTAAATGAGATTGACCTCAATACTTTAGTTCTTACATTTGATATAGAATCTTCTGTAGATTTGAAATCAGCTGACATATCTTGCTCAAAACGTTCCCAAAGCTCCCTTGGATTGGTTGGATTACAGTAAACCAATATTGTTGCAAATAACCGCCTCAAAGTTGAAGGCATCTGATATAGAGTCGCTTCATTTAAACAATCTTCTAAGCTGTTGTCTCTCTGTAGCAACCCATGCAATGTTGCTGCCTCGCGAAATGTTGGGGCCACAACACCATCAACTGTCCTAATGTTTTCAAACGACAAAGGTCCTCTTACATGGTTTAGCAATAGTCGCAGAAAATACCTCTCGCCTTCAAATGGATTTGCTGTAACAATACGGCCTATAACTGTTTTTTTTTTCCGAGGGGTCCAATTCTTGTTTTGTTGGCTCCAAACATAATATTCCGGAAAATCTTTATACAATAATGTTTTTGCATTCTCGTCTACTTGATTTAATGCGAAGAACTCTGTTAACATCGATTTTCTAGAACGGTCTAAGTTAACGACATTGTTTAGATCGTCATTTCCTCGGAAAGTTACTGGGTGTTGATCTTGCAGATGTAAATGTAAACTATACACTGCTGGGTACATTTCATTAATAGTAAATCCATATATCCTCCACATAGCTTCAGGGGGAGCAATCCATCGGGCTGATTGGAATTGTTGGATTTCATCGACTTGTTCATTGCGTTGTTCAGAAATCAAGTTGAAAGCAACACGATCATGTCCTTTATAAATGTATTTATAAAGATATTTGACTGCTTTTATCGTAGAACAAATCTCGACATTAATGTGACAGTCAAATGTTGCAAGCAGATATGGATTGTATGGAACAACCCAACGATTATCTAAATTTTTGCCTCTGACTTTGACCACTATTCCATTGTTTGAACGCCTATATATTGGGAAGCAATCATTTCCAACGGTTGTAGCAGATGCGTAATTCTTTGGGTAATTACTTTTGCAACAACCATTTTTTTTCATGCAAACGTTTGATGGGTTCAAAACTCCACAAGGTCCATGCATCATATGCTTTACAACAGCGTTATGCAAGTGCAAATTTGTATTTTTATCAGGTATCTCTGCTGATACGATCTCGTCAAAAGATTCAGGCGCATAGACCTTCCAATCCTTTTGTAAGATAATTAAGAAATGCACATGTGGAAGACCTCTCTTTTGATGCTCAATGACGTAGACATATGCTGAGACTTTACCAAATATTTTCCTCTTGAATAATTGATCTTTTAATTCTTCTAATTTTGCACGAAATACTCGAGCAACCAAATCAGGTCGATTCTGACCTTCCTCATGCGGATTTAGTTCATTTGTAATTTCTTTCCAGTTTGGATTGCACGTCATTGTTAAGAAAATGTCCGGTTTGCCGTAGCGTTGAACTAAAGCCATTGCTTCCATATATCTTTTCCTCATGTCTCTTGGACCTCCAATAAATGATGAAGGTAATATAATCCGTTTTCCAACATTAGAAGCGTTTCTTTCCCCAAGTGTAATTGTATCAACAATACCTTGATATAACTCTGATCGAATATGTTGTTGCTGCTTCCTAAAATAATCCAATCTTGACGTCTCGATCTTAACATACATGTCTACTACAAATTGTTGCAATAGTCGACCCGAAAGTAGCAGAATTGATCTAGCATTTTCTCTGATTTGCAATTTGTAGCAATAATATTCACGGCATGAAACAACTGGATCCTTCCTTCTTCTGTTTAATGCTACAAAAGTTGAATGTGAATTAAAGGTTACTAAGTTGGACGTACATAGAAATGAAATTTTTGAGTATTAATACTGTAATCTAACCTAGTTGTTCTCTTGCAAGTAATTCTTCTGCGGTCTCTGATTGTTCAGGATTTATTGATCTGTTTGTTTCGTTATATGTAGATCTACTTCCTCTTCTAACCCTTTCAATCCCTTGATGCCAACCAACATCGCCACATGGAAATAACAACGGATATTGTAATGGATCATAACACCCGAAATAGTACTGAACTATATGACTTCCACCAGAATGGTTAAAGACACAAATGTCACGTCCTCTTAGTTGATCTTCACCGTCATTTTCTACCCATATTGCTGCAACTTGTGAAGATGTGGGAGCATTGAATACACGTTGATCTAGGCCAGCATCTGATCTTATATGAATTATTCTATTTTCGAAATTCGAAAAATCACCAAGAGAGCGAAAAAAAATAGAATATGGATTGATTCGAAGAATATCGATGAGTTGAGTTACAATTGATGGATTCATTCTGTTTGAATCAGAAATGCGATTTTCTAATTCATGTTCTGTATCATAGAAATACAACTGGAGATAAGAAGGACGACTATTTGAAGGAATCAAATCATTGATATAGTGATAGATCTGTCCCTGAGTTCTAAAAGTGTAGATTCCTCTATTTCTCCTGCAAAGATCTTTATCAAATTTGACTCCGAAGGATGTGAAAGCGAACTTGTTATTATAAGTTCGAATGTATGTCCTGAAATGTGCGGATTCATCTGTGTTGCAGGTGAATAACGCATAAAGCTTATCAGGAACATCATTTGTGGCTAAAGAAATTGTTCCATCAGCACAGCAGAAGCCAGTTGTTTCATGGTGGAATCGCTTTGCTTTACAATGTATGCAGCTGGGTACTAATGGTAGAGAATATGCTTCAGATGGCACTACCTTCATCAATTGTCTAAATCTGATAGAAACGTGGTGCGACTCACCTGTTTCGTTGAAAAATGAAAATAACGCAACAGACACAAGATGTCATATTGTTTGAATTATCTGAGGAAGGACATTACTGGTACAGTAGCAAGATTTGATGACTGAATTGAAAGAACAAACTAATTTTAGATTTGTTTCTTACCCCTAGAAGGTGTCGGCATATTTGTATCGTAGCTCGACTCTTCTCGAATGATATGTGGATCCTATTTGTATAATATAATCCAAAATCTTAGAGGAAAAGAATAGAATGATGGTTGAATAAGAAATATAGAAAAATGATTAGAGAGAACCTGCTGGATATAGAGTTGATTAGAAGAATAGGAGATATTGTTTGAGGATGAATTTATCTCTGAATTAATGACACAGTCTTTGACGCCAGGAAGAATACATACTTCACGAGACGAATCCTTTTCAACGATATCAATATGAACACCAGTGTTCCGCTGTCTCTTTGGTACTTTTTGAATAACACTAAAGTCCTGAATGTTTTCTGTATATTGGACATCATTATTTGAATATCGAGTAATCGACGTAGTCGTTCGATCGCCACCAGATGTATCGAAATCATTTATACGAATGGAGTTCATTTTCGATGTTTTTTGTTTAGCATATCTTTCTCTTCGTTTTCTACGAATCTCCTCCTTTTTCTCTTCTGGTAAATCTCTATACGAGATTTTCTTTGTAGGTTGTTTACCATGATCTTCAAAAAAAAGTTCACACGCTTAAATTGACATAACTTTATATATTTTGTTTCTAATTTTTTTTAAAATTATTTATACAATCTTACCACTTCTCATTATGTTAATGAAGGAAATGATTGTTGCAACTGTTAGATACTTTTCTACAGAAGTAAAGATGAAAGAAATAAGTCACAATTATTTCATATTCCCAATTAAATAAATAATCACATGCTAAAATACTATGAAATTGGAAACTAACAAAAGCATATTTCAATTTCACATTCAAAAAATGTTTTAGAAACTATTTGTCAAACTTAATTCCCTATTATAAGCAATTATCAACTATTTCTCAACTAATTATTTTAAAATATTTCTCTACTAATTTTTAATTTGGATGTTATGATTTTTTTCAATTTTTTTATTATTGATTTTTAGGCGGGTCGTCAAATTCCTTACGCCACGCCATCGATTCGTGTTATCATAATTCATTGGTTGAGTTGCATTTTCCATTTATTAGAATTTTTAGTCACATTGGTTCATGGCTTTTACAGTTTTAAATAGGCATTCTTCAGGCAAGTGGAAGTGAATAATGATTAATTCAAATAGTTTCATAATTATGAACTAATATATTTACCCCCACTTATTTCTTCATTACACTGTAATCATTAAATTCATTTTACTTCGATTGTTGAATTCAACATTTTGGTTATTCATTTTCCTCTATTTTTTCATGAAAACAGATTTAAATTACATAAACATTAAATTATTAATTATTTAATTAACAAAAAAATTACATCTTTATTAATAAGAAAATTAATTCTTAAACAAAACTATTAAATATAAGTCATTTCAAGTATAAACAAAAAGTTGAAGGTTCTACAAAGTTCTTCTAATAGTTTTTGTGGTTTGAAACATTCACGGCAGTTTTGTCTGGAGAACTTTCGGTGAAACAACAATTTTCATAAAGATTATAATCCTACATATTTTAAGGTTTAGCACCATTGATACAGAAAACTTCTTGAAATGGGTGATATAGATTATGATTTGCTCGTGCTGCGGGAGTTTGTATTTAATGAAGAAACTTTTGATGTAGAATTTTGTTTTCATTATAAATTATATTCTTGACGATGAGGTCAAAGAGTTTAGATCATGCTATAGATTCAATTAATACTCTTTTTTTAATACATCACGTCTAATTATTTATCAATTACATAAACATTACATCATTAATTATTTCATTAACAAAAAAAATTACATATTTGTCAAACTTAATTCCCTATTATAAGCAATTATCAACTATTTCTCAACTAATTATTTTAAAATATTTCTCTATTAATTTTTAATTTGGATGTTATGATTTTTTTTCAGTTTTTTTATTGTTAATTTTTAGGCGGGTCGTCAAATTCCTTATGCCACATCATCGATTCGTGTTATCATAATTCATTGGTTGAGTTACATTTTCCATTTATTAGAATTTTTAGTCACATTGGTTGATGACTTTTACAGTTTTACATAGGCATTCTTCAGGCGAGTGGAAGTGAATAATGATTAATTCAAATAGTTTCATAATTATGAATTAATATTTAACCCCCACTTGTTTCTTCATTACAATGTAATCATCAAATTCATTTAATTTCGACTATTGAATTCAACATTTTGGTTATTCATTTTCCACGATTTTTTCATGAAAACATATTTCAATTGCATAAACATTAAATTATTAATTATTTAATTAACAAAAAAATTACATCTTTATTAATAAAAAAATTAATTCTTAAACAAAACTATTACATATAAGTCATTTCAAGCATAACAAATACATATATCTCTTATGACATATTTTAATCTCATGCATTCAAATGTATAAATCACTTAAATTCACATAAAACATGCAAGTATAATTTAAATTAATTAATGGTGGCGAGTTTACCTCAATTTTTGCGAGTTCCGTGAAAAGTGAAGCGAATACAAAAGCTCAATCTCCTATTCGTCCGTAAGTTTCGTCTAGCCAAAATAAAAATAAGTTTGAATTAGTATTTCGAAATTTTAAAGTTTTAAAATTATTGAATAAAGTTTACGGACTTAATTGAAATTATAATAAAGCTGGAAATAAAAGTTAAAAACTGAAATAACAACTTTTAATAGTTTAAGGACTAAACTGTAAATATATTAAAGCTGAAAATAAAAGCTGAAAACTGAAATAATAACTTTTAATAGTTTAAGGACTAAGCTGTAAATATATTAAAGCTGAAAAAAAAATTAAATAACTAAAATAATGACTTATATAGATTAGGGACTAAATTAAATGAACTTAAAACTGAAAATAAGAAATGTAAGGGCTGAAATTAAAACACAAACATTTAAGAGACTGAAATAAATCAACTAAACACTTGGGGCTTAAATAATAAATTTAAAACTTCAAATTCTTAAAACCCTTATTTCATCTCTCTCTCTCTGTAGAGAGAGAGAGACGACGGGCAAAGAGGGGCTTCGCCCCTCCTCCCTCTCTCTTGCCACCACCGACCGGCGGTGGTGACAGCTCCAGCGGCGGCGCCGGCTCGCGATAGGGAGGGGTGGTTTGATTTTGGGTTCTGGCGCGAAAATGGAGGGCCCGTTCTATGGAGGTTGGGGGTTCGGTTAAGGTAAGTTCTTGGGTTTTCTTCTTTTATTTTCTTCTTCGTTTGAGGGATGATGGAGTTGGCTATGGTGTTGGGTTTGGTGGTGATGTTGATCTCGGATTTGGGCGTGTTCTCGGTTGGGGCTCAACTTTTGGTGTTTGAAGTCTCGGGTTTGGGTGATGGTTTCGGGTATCTGCTCTCGACATTGGGTGGAAACTTGGGTGTTCTTGGTTTGGGGCTGTTTTGGGGTATTGTGAGTTGGAGTTGCAGTTTGAGGATTGGTTGCTCTTGACTTTGGTGGAATGGGTGTTCTCGGTTTGGGCGATGGTTTCGGGTTTGGAGGATTTTGGGTGTTGGAAAGGGTGCTTTCGTGGTTCGGTTGAGGACGAATGGTGACTGTTGCGATGTTGGCTACTTGGTTGGAAGAGGATTACAGTTCGGTTTCCAGCAAAATGTGTTTTTCAGCTTTAGAATTTGGTGGAATCATCACCTTGTTGGCGAACATCCGTTCCTGGAAATCTAAATTTCTGAAATCTCTGGAATGGAATTAGAGGTAATTTTCAATTATCTAACTTATACTTCCCATTCAACAGTCTCAAGTCTCTTCGGTTCCTAAACTGATAGAAGGTAATTGGCAGCCGTTTCATAGGAAGTGGAAGTTCAGTTAAGCCGTTTCATAGAAGAAGAAACAATTTCTGTTAATGTTAATGCCTGCCTCTGTTAATGCCGTTTATGCCTCTGTTAATGTCGTTTCATAGAAGAACAGTTTCTGTTAAATGGAAGAACAATTTCTGCCTCTGTTGATGCCTTTTACGCCTCTGTTATAGAATTATAGAAGAACTAATGGTTAAATGGAAGAATAAACTTCTGTTAAATGGAAATTTCTGTTAAATGTTTCTGTTTAGTATAGAATTATAGAAGAACAACTTCTATTAAATGGTTAAATGGAAGAATAAACTTCTGTTAAATGGAAACTTCTGTTAAATGTTTCTGTTTAGCTTTAAACTTCTGTTAAATGGAACAACAATTTCTGTTACATAGCCACTTATAATATAGAAAGAAACGTTTTCTTCAAAGCAACATTTTAAATTAATTTATATACTATACGAAAAAAAGTTATTCTCAGTACTAAAACACAAAGTTCACGATTTCATTTTAGAAAAAAATTAGTAATGAATGTCACGATTTGCTGACGATTTTCATACAAAAATAATAAATTTATTGAGGCAAATAAAGTATTAAAGAAAAAATAAAATGAGGCATAATTCAAAAGGCCTACTTGCCTTTATCAATAGGGAAAATTACCTCAAAACCTGCATTTAAAGATTACATTTGAAAAAAAAAAAAAAAAGATTAAGTTTTATTTTCACAAATCAGGTGGTAAATAAGATTAAATAAAATAATAAATTAAATCACCACCCAATACAATGCAACGCACCCCACTCCCAATCCAAAATCCCCAAATCATTTCTCGACTTCTTTCTTTTCTCCAAAATCCCTCTCTTCCAGTTACACAACAAGGTGTTATTACTGCTGCGAGCAATGGTGCAGATCTATTTGTTGGTGATGCAAATGTTAGATTTGGGTGAGATGGTGATGCTATGTCGAGTTGTAGGACGGTGGTGGTGGTGCAAATATATGTGGTGGTTGTGAGAATCTGTTAAATTGTGGTGGTGGTTATGGTAGGTGTGATCGCCATTCAGACCTTTGATTGTTCATTTCTTTTGGAGAATAACTTGTGTGTTTGCATCTTGGACTTCAGGAAACATGGAAAGGGTGGATTCTGCATTTGAAGGCTTATGATATCAAGATCATGGTTGTGATTGATGGACTAATGCCATTGTACCTTTCTGCACCTTTATATACGAAAAATAAGAAATTTGTGCATTTGTAGTTTTTCTTATCCAACCAGTGGCATTTTTGGTTTGAAAGAATGGTTCATCTTTACGTTCCTTTCTTCAGTAACATATATGTTGATTATGCTCAGTTTGTCCGGTTTAGCGTTGTTAAATGTCTTATGGCAAATGCCATGCACTTTTTTCAGATATAAATGTGGTTGGATTGTCAGAAGGATCAAACGAAATGCTAATTAGGTCTAAGTAGTTGTTTACGTATTCAAAAAGGGGAAATATTATTTCTTGAAAAAATACAACTCAACTAAATAAATATTCAAGGAGGGCTATTGGCAGCATGTTAAGCAAGTTTGGGATTTTGAGATTGATGATTATAATTATGGATGAATCAATTGTATTCAAAAATTTGTAAACAATTTTCGTATCTTCTTTGGCTTCAATGGTGTTGAGTTATTAGAATACTTCGTTTGTAATTGTGTTTATCGTTACTGGTTGTAACAAATTATGTGTAAATTGTGACTGGTTGTTAACAAAGTCGCGTCTTGTGTCGCACAGAGACACGGAGAAACGCTTGTCTCCATATCACACGGAGGCTGCGTCTACATGCCTAATTGTGATAGATTGTGACTAATTCTATGTTAATTGTGACTTGTTGTGATTGGTTGTGACAAATTATGTGTTGGGGGCGTGGTTTCCAATTTTCAATATTTGGAAATTTTTTGGAAGGTAAGGTTTATGGGGTGGGGTGATTTTTATATTTGAATTTTTGGAAATTTTTGGAGTGGTGGGTAAGGGTGGGTCCGGGGTGTGAATTTTAAATTTGAATTTCTAAAAAAATTTGTGTGGGTGGGGTGGGGTGGGGTGGGGTGTGAATTTCAGATTTGGATTTTTGAAAAAAAAAATTTGTGTGGGTGGGATGGGATGGGGTGAGGTACGGGTGGGTGTGAATTTCAGATTTGAATTTTTGAAAAAAAAAAAAAATTGTGTGTGGGGTGGGGTGGCCGGGTGAGGAGGGGTGGGGTATGAATAATTAATTATATATATATATATATATATATATATATATATATATATATATATATATATATATATATATAGAATTAACACCTGAATTTTAAAATAATTAAACAAATTTGTTAATTTTGAAATGTAATTTTAATACCTATGATTTATGTATTGTTCCCTTAGGAATAAATACAACTAAAAAAAGTCTTGGATTATTTGGGTCTTAATTAATGGGCTTCAACTATGAAACCCGTATTTCTTCCTATCTAAGTACGTCGGGCTTCAAATTGAGATGGTGAGCTTTTGCTGGTCAAGCTAAGACCAAGCAATTCAAATACATGGATACCTATACTTAAAATCCATTTTCTGTTAATTCATTCAAGCTAACTCGGCACTAGGCCCAAACTATCAATCTGTTATCAAATTTTGATTCAAATTGGGGATGTCAATCGGCTCGTCATCTCGAGTGGTCCATGAATCGGCCGTAAAAGGTCTGAGTCGACTGCGCTCGCAGCTAAGGTTGAACTCGTTTTTCGGACTATGGCTCGAGCCCGAGTTGATAGGGGCCCCAACCTGCTAGACAGGCCAAAATGCTCGTGACACATGCCCGGTTGCCTTCCTGCTTCATGCAGGCAACACTGGCTTGCTCTCGTCTTCATGATACTTGTCTGAAGTTAGCCCTGATAGCTGCCTACACACGTTTAATAATAATAAAAAAATCAGTCAACACTAAACAATATAAACAGTGACAGAGCTAAAACTCGAATGATATATGCTCTAATTTTATTGTTAATTTTTTTAACACAAAATATGATAATATGAAAAAATAGTTTTTTTTTTTTTTTTCATAAAAGTAATAAATAATAAAAAGTCACATAAACACTGTTTTTCTCCCCACTGAATACAATTCCATGAAAAACAGATAAGAAAGATGGAAAGGACTTAACTAGTGGAAGTAATTATTTCTAGAAAGTCAACTCCCTACTTTTCACTCTTAAATATTATTGAAAATTTCACGCGGATGTTATTTTTGTCCTGATCAGCCTAAGAAATCTGGCAAGATTCACGACTGGACAACGTTGGAAATCTAGAATAAGGACACGATTTTTATATAAGAAAAATCTCAATTCGCCAAAACATTGACTAGACTTGGCTTGGCCACGTCCGGCCGTGTGTGTACCGCGTTAAATTTTCCCAAACTTTGCTGAAAACTCAAATCAATAGGGGAGTTGAAATTTAAATGGGAATAGGAAAATAGGACTTGGAATTATCATATAAGTCAGGAGAAACTTCTTTATCTTATTTGAATTACGTTTTTCTTTTATCACCTAAGTTTGGTATGCCGCATTTGAAATTTTTTTGTTATGTATTCATCGTGATCGTGATCGTGAATAACATGTTAAAAAATTTATTTCGAAAGTCCACACGATACATTCTTAACACACGTTTATTTTTACTGATACTCACACGAAACAAATAGTTACATTAAAGTAATAGAAAAAGTAGATTATCTTGGATTTATACATAATTATATCTATGCTTGTGAGGTTCGTAAATTTATTAATTAGTTTGGAAATTTTGCATATGATAGTGGACCCATTCTTCCATTTTCTCCCCAAAATTCTCACACTCAATTATCTCAAATTGACTTACAATTTCATTTCATTATAGTGCCATAATTAGCCTCCTGGAAAAAAAAAATGTGAACTTTCAATTTTATTTCATTTTCACCCTCACCCTCTCCCTGTTTCCGTCTCTCTCTCTCTCTCTGGCAAATACACAGCACAATCAGACCTCTCAACTGATAATCCTGATCCCCTTGTGTGTGTGTATAAAATATATATATATATATATTTTTGTGCATGGGTTTTTATAAAAGAGCAGAGGATTTTAGCTAGGCTCTAAGCAATGAGGTAAACTAGCTTTGGCCCAGTCGATGACAGGTACCTATCTCCCCTTGAAACTCTCCATTTAGGTCGGATTTCAACTTCTTATGAGCGAGATTAACATAAATCGATCTGTTTACAGGTGTAAAGTACAATCTTCTTTTGAATTGTTCAAAGAAGCCATAAATTCTGTCAACTGCCTGTACGCTGTACCCTGTTTCTATTTTCTTGCTTCCAACTGAATTTTCAGGCTGATAAAAATTGATGGATGTGAACAAAAGGTCGCTATGTTTAGTCTCCTTTTCAGTTTTCTGAACATGGGTTCTTCAGTTATTCACTTCCTGTGCCAGAAACTGGTTTATTTTTTACATGCCCTGTTCAATTTCATCTCCACAGTAATCTTCAGGTTTGAATATTTTTAATTCATTTTTTTTTTTTTTAAGAAATTCATCTTTGTATGAATTTTACTTACCAAGTTTTGTTTGCTTACAGGCTGAGAAAAAATGGGAATTCATTAAAAAGTAATCTAGATTATTCAGAGGTTATTTCAGGGGAAACCAATGTGAAAGGAATAAATTTTGTTGTAGACACAGAGTCTGAAACGGAAAAAGATATTGCTGAATTTAGAGGTTTTGAAAGTGAGGTCGACGGAGAGAAATCAGAGGGTTTTCTGAATTTCAAGTTTCCAACTTTTGAAGAATTTAGCAGAAGCAAGAAAGAATTGGTCCCTTTTACGAGTACTGAGTTCATACCTGGGAATAGTAGTAGGAGTAGCACATTCGAAGATGACCAGGCAAATTTTAAAGCGAAAGAAATTACGCATAAAGACAGATGTCGGGATTGTGATGAAAATGAAGAAGAAATTATTGTTGTTGATGAGTGTTCGCTAGAAAATACCTCGGAGAAAGTTGATAATGGAACGGATGATATTCTCGTGGACGAGAAAGAAAATGCAGTTGACGAGAGAATTGAATTTTCTGAAGAGGAGGAACAGGTGGTTAATGAAGAAAACAATTCTGCAAATGATCAAGAATTTTTGGATGAAGGCCAGTTCCATTCAGAGAAAAATCCCATGGTTACTGATTCTGATTCTGAATCTGAATCGACAAGTTTTGAACGTATTCGTTCTGTTGTGAATAGCTTAGTCGATTCGTACAGTGAGGGCTTCCTGTCAGATGGAGAGTTTGGTTTTGATGCTTCGATGGATACTGATGGTGAAAAGGAGTATTTAGATTCAGAAGGTGAATTGTCAGACTTGGAAGAAAATCAGGAATTATCAAATGAATTTGATGACGAAGACAGTGATGTGATGGAAGAGCTTCGAAAATTAGAAGAGGATACGTTAACCTCGGATTTTCTGTCTGAAAACGATTTTAATGTAGATTTAGACAAGAAAACTAAGGAGCAATCCGTGCACAAAAATGGCACTGATAATTCCGAAAATCAGAAGTCAAGAGATTCATCAACTTCAAATTCTGAAGATGCAAACAAATTAGAGTCGTTGTGGGAACATCGAGAATTGATTGATCAGTTGAAAATGGAACTTAGAAATGTTAGGGCCACTGGGTTGCCCACCATTTTAGAAGAATCCGAGTCTCCTGAGATAATGGACGACTTAAAGCCATGGAAAATTGACGAAAGGTTCCAACTTGAAAATTGCATCGATGAGCTTCACAAATTCTACAAGTGCTACAGAGAAAGGATGCGGAAATTCGATATCTTGAACTACCAGAAGATGCATGCAATAGGTTAGCCACATATTCGTTTAGACACAAGCATGTGTGGTTCTTTCGTTTTCTACTGACAAACACTGCTTTCCGTTCTTTATCTTGACTAGATTTCTAGATAATGATGACTTGATTCTTTTTATCTGTATATTAATTATCATGTTTTCACTTGTTAAAAACCATCATTCATGGATATGAATAAAGCAACCAATTAGTTGGGTTCTTTAGAAACAGGAATAACATGAACATTTGCTGTTACGAGGCATTAAAAGCATTTTTACTACGATGGTTAACATGGGACTGAATTTGTATTTCATTTTTTTCTCTTAATACTGTCCAATGCTGTCGAATCCCTAAAGTTTTTGAAAATATGTCTATCAATGTACAGAGGTTTGAACCATCCTCATGAAGTTCTTTTTCACAGGTTTTATGCAGCTCAAGGATCCTCCTCAATCAGTTTCAAGGCATAAACGGTCTGCTCCGATGCTTAAATCCATTTTTCCGCATAATCTTTCGCTATTCAAGCATGGAAGCCGTGGCACTGACCCAATGAAAAATTTCATCAAAGAATTGCAGGACGATCTTGAAGTCATATATGTTGGACAGATGTGTCTTTCTTGGGAATTCTTACATTGGCAGTACGAAAAGGCCTTAGATTTATGGGATTCAGATCCTCGTGGAATCAATAGATATAATGAAGTTGCTGGTGAATTTCAACAGTTTCAAGTGCTCATGCAAAGATTTATTGAAGATGAACCTTTCCAAGGGCCAAGAGTTGAAAACTACATCAAGAGTCGATGTGTCCATCGAAATCTTCTTCAAGTTCCCGTCATAAAAGGTGATTCTTTTTTCAAACCCACCGGAATAATCTTACAAGATGAATCTTTTCGTCCTCATAACTATAAGCTGATTTTTGTAATTTGGCTACTTGGCAGTGGATAGTTTAAAAGACAAAAAGAAAGCGAGAAAGAAAGACACAGATGAATACATTGTCACAAGTGATATGCTGGTGGAGATCGTAGAAGAATCTATACGAATTTTTTGGCGATTTGTTCGAGCTGATAAGGGTTGCACCAGTGCAAGTGCAAAGGAAAAACCTGAGCTCCAGAATCCTGAAGACCTGGAGCTTTTGATGGAAATTAGAAAAACACTTCAAAAGGTTGCTCCTTGGGACTAAATTGATAAATGTTGTTTAAATTATAAACATTTTTTTGTAATTTTTCTATTGTTTAATGCAGAAAGAAAGAAAGCTCAGAGACATTTTGAGAAGTGAAAACTGCATACTGAGGAGAATCCGCCGATATAGGGATGACGATTCGGATCAAGTGCTCTACTTTTTCGCTCAAGTAGATATGAAATTGGTATCTAGAGTTTTAAATATGTTGAGAATAAGCAGAGATCAATTGATGTGGTGTAGTAACAAGCTAACTAGGATTAGTTTTGCGAGTAGGAAAATATACATGGATCCCTCGTTTTTGCTTTTTCCATGTTAATGTTAATAGTAAATTTCTTATCCTAGCTTGAGATAACCTTATATGGAGAAAACTATCGATCTTTGATGAAATTTTGTTACTACTTCAGTAATTAACTCAAAAATTATATTTTTTTATACACTTGCTAATGTGATTCTTGATTTAAGTTGTATTTGATGAATATTACTGCGGAAAGAATGTATTTTAAATAATGATACGATGAGAAATGAGTTAATTTCAAAAAGGTCACTGAATGACCGTTATGATTTTAATTCAAAGTTAAATGATTAAAATACGTGGACATAGAAGTTTGACCACCTCAAATACAAATTCCTTGCTATTAAGTGCCACATTTGGAGTAAATTAAATGGAAATTATAAAAGTGATATTTTAATTCTCGTTTCGTTTATATACGTACAAACATCATAAATTTAGATATGAGATGTAAATATTTTTCTATGTTTTTGTGTGAGCGTGCAAATTTTTTTTTTAATTTTTAATACACTTTTATTTATTTTAGTTCACATAAAAACATAGTGTATTTTTGTTTAAAAGTAGTTGACTTATTTAGAAATTTGCACTTGAGATGGTCTAGCTTCTATGTCCACGTGTTTTGATCCTTTAAGTTTGAATTAAAATCATAACGATCCTTTAGTGACCGTTTGTGAAACAAATTAAAATTTCAGTGACCGTTTGTGAAAGTGCATGAAACTTTAGTGACCGTTTTTTGCAAGTTTAAAATTTTAGTGACCGTTTTGTAATTTTTAGGTAAGTTCAGCGACTGCTTTTGAAATTCACTCGATGAAAATATGTGGTTAGAAAATAAGAAAAAAATTATTGATGTGATGAAAAATATTATTTTATTAAAAAATATATAGTTGAAAAAGAGTTTTGAAAGAATGTGTACTAACAACAGATTAATTACACAATCGACACATATTTACGCATCCAGCAATTACGAAACCTGCCAATGTTTTTATTTTATTCTTTGGATGTAAATTTTTTATTTTTATTTTTTATTTGGAAAATTGAGGCATTAATC
Source organism: Fraxinus excelsior (assembly GCA_019097785.1). Classification (NCBI taxonomy): domain Eukaryota; kingdom Viridiplantae; phylum Streptophyta; class Magnoliopsida; order Lamiales; family Oleaceae; genus Fraxinus; species Fraxinus excelsior. The sequence goes on along the minus strand of CM032628.1, from coordinate 1,810,278 downwards.
CCCAATGAATAGAGAAAGAAATACAACTTTTTTTTTTGTGTGCCCCGGGGCACATCCGAGATGGCAAAGACAATGCAAGGCTGGGCTTGCAACCCCAGGGTGGGGAGTTCGAATCACAGAAGGAGCAGCCAAGTGTTGTAACACCCAAAAACCATGTGGTGAAGCAGGTTGGTGTTATAATAACTGGTTGTAGGAGAGCTCCCTTAGGGTCAGGAGTATAAAGCTTGCATGGACACTGGCTTGATTGGACATAATCCGCGATTTACCTTCGCCCAGAGTTAAGGCACCGGTGATGGGCGGTTCAGGAAATAGTCTAGTGTTAGCTGGGATACCTGGGTATCAAAAAAAAAAAAAAAGAAATACAACTTTTATTTTGATAAATAAATTCATTTATTTTCTTTTGAAAAGAAAATAATAATGTCATTTTCTTTAATTGGAAAGTCAGTCAAGAGAGACCCCTATAGTCGTCAGATCTAGGGTTTTATCTCTTCGAAAGACGATAGTGCTCTCGTATAAATTACCTGCTCTCAGCCTGTGAAAATCCTTTTCCTTCAGTCTTAACGACAAGTAGAGTAAAATGGTGCAGAGACTCACGTATCGGAAGAGGCATAGCTATGCCACCAAATCCAATCAACACAGGATTGTAAAAACTCCGGGTACTTACGTTCTTGTCATCATTTTTTAGTAATTTTATGTATCCTTTCAATTGGGATTTTTATATAGATTCTCCAAGTATTTACTTTGATGATTTATAGTATAATGAAATTATATTTAAGTTTATGTTTGAATTATGTGAATTAAAATTCTGGAAATTGTAGTTGATTTGCTAATTATGAGCTTTAATTTGTGTGGGGAAATCAGGAGGGAAGCTGGTGTACCAAAGCACTAAGAAGAGAGCTAGTGGACCCAAGTGCCCTGTTACTGGAAAAAGAATCCAAGGGGTATGTTAATTTTGTTATTTCTGACATATTTTTATTTGAAGTTTTTTATATATATTTTAGATATCTGTTGAAATTACTGCTAATGCCTGTAATGTGCATTAGCGAAAATTTCTCTAATGGCATGGACAAGATTCCCTTTTGATTTCACCGTTGCTTTAATGATACTGCACGTGGAAATTTGATTACTGTAAGATTTGATACATGTTCTTGAGGTCGATAATAGCATTTGTGGCTCGAGCTTATTCCAACCAATGATGTAATGTAAGGGATCATTATCTGGTCCAGTTTAGGAATAGGGACGAGTTTTATGATTTGTTATTACCAGCTGGAGTGCGATTCTCAAATAGTACTTGATGTCTATTTGAAGTTAAAATTAAGTCCTACTTTTTTCAATCATAGAATATGGAATGCCTCTTAAGTTTTACCTGATATGGCCCTGGCCTTGTTGAACATATTTTGTAAAAGAAAGGGATGGGACATTCCTGTATCGATATTTAGTGAATGAGTTAGTACAATCTTATGGTTTTCTGTTCAATGTATTTCATTGTGATGCTTTGAATTTTTAATGGTACGTACTCGTGATTTACTTTAACAATACTTTATTTATTTGCTATTATATTTGCTCGTTTAATAAGTTCTAAAAGTCATTGTTTGGTCCTCCTTCAGTTCCTCAAGGCTCAAAACATTTGTAGGAACCATAGTATAATTTGTCAACAATGATACCAGTATCCAGTTTAATTATTTGTATAAGCCCAATGTTGGTTTTAATTATTTGTACAAAGGTATTAAGAAATTGTGCCTGGTTTTAAGTTTATATATTGTAGAATAGAAAGATTATCATTGATTCCAAAGTTACCTACTTGAGGCAATAAGAAGTCTTTTACATTTCTGGATGCCATTTCTTTTCTTGCTGGCCATATTTTCTGAGATGACTAAATCAAACTATATTTATGTTTTATAACTAGTGCTAATCATAAATGTTTGTGGGTTCTTATCCTTCGTCATCACTGGATCCTTTTGAGACTTTTCCATTAATTTGTCAATTTGTCGATCCCCTTGCAGATTCCTCATTTGAGACCTGCTGAATACAAGAGGTCCAGATTATCTAGGAACCGGAGGACTGTAAACCGTGCCTATGGTGGTGTACTGTCTGGAGCTGCTGTTAGGGAGAGGTATGTTCATGTGTTAGCATGAGAAAAAAATTATGATTCTTCGTTTCTTTTGTGATGGTTTAACTAATCTCCTTATATTTCCTAGGATAATTCGAGCCTTCTTAGTTGAAGAGCAAAAAATCGTGAAGAAGGTTCTAAAGATTCAGAAGGCTAAAGAAAAGCAAGCTGGCAAGAACTGATTGATTCAAAGTTCTCCATTATTTTATTTTAAGAAAATTTCTTGGATGATGACGATTATGAAATGTAAGAGCAAGAATTCTGTCCAAATGGCTGTGGATTTTGAACAAATTGATCTTTGACCCCTTAATTTTGATTTGTTGAGAGCATTTTCACGACTTCCCAAATTTATTTTCTAAAATTTGTCTAGTCTTTATACCACTGTATGTTTGTCAATATATTACTTGCCTTTGTGATATGTTACTTCCGATACTCGGTAATAGATTTCCGCGTTAATTTCCCACCGTTTTTTAATTAATTTTCTATTTCTCCATAATATCGGATGTAGGCCAACAAATGAGATTGTGGTTTTAGATCCATGGGAAACTCCCTTGTCTATTACAAGGCGTAGAGCCCCTTTGAGCAAGAACCCGAAAAAGTTGTCTTTCAAAGTGGGACATGTAGCTGAGAGGAATAGAGAATGGGTCTATGAATGATTGTTACATTAAAGATTGTGGATTTTAATAAACCCATGTAATGATAATAGAACAAGTATACGATGCAAGGAGTGGATTTTCATTGACAAAAATAAATACACATTGTAGAAGTAAATGAATATATTTTGAGCTCAGAGTATTCGGCACCTTTTAACTGTACAGTAATAGTGATGGAAATAGTTTGTACAAGGCTTTGCTTGCTCGAGACAAGGCTAAGAAGATTATACTGTCACCCCCTTCTTTACAAAGGGGCTATGTATAATATTTATATTACCTCACCTGGGGACTATGTAGAACATTTGTTTGTAGAATAAGTAGTGGATATTTCACTAGGACATGGAAGAGAATCCCATGGAAAATTGGATTTCCATTCATCTGGTACAGTTGATGGCATATTGAATGGAAACGCAACCGATCTTCTCATTCCCCATTCATCATCTTCCACGCTTATTCTTTCTTCCATATCTTGTGATGGAATGATTGGGAAGCTATTAAACTGATGTTGTGGTCCTTCAAATTCGATGCAGTCTGAAGAATCGAAAATCATGGAAGTGACATCGAGTGTACTCTTGTTCGTTGGTCCTGACTCTTCGTCAGGAGATAAGAACATGAAGTTACTGAGGAAGTCCCCATTTGAGGTTGCAAATGTAGATGATATATTGGTTGTTGGTTTATACGAAGGATAGTTGAGATCGGAAAAGTTGGCTGAAGAACCTTGTGGTAACTCATTGCTGCTATATAACTGAATGCTTGAAGAGTGTACACCTTGAGTAATTGAATCTGGAGATGTTTCAGATAGTGAAGTTACCCAAGAGTGAGAAAGAGCTCTTTGTGCCATTGAATTAGTCTTTTTGAAAATCCTACAAATGGCCCAAGAATCCTGTACTCCATAGAGAATACTTCAATTAAATCTGTCACGATAGTAGTGCATAAAAAGTGAATACTAGGAATCCTGAAATTATAATGGACTTACATTTGGAGGAAAACTCTTGTCCAAGAGTTTCTTAGGAGGTCCACTTTCAGGGGTCAATGGAAGTCGAAATTCGTGCATCATCCAGTCAGTTTTTATTCCTTTTGCAGCCCTGCCCCTGTAGAACACCAGAGACTTCTTCAAACCAATGCAGTTGGTGCCATTGGATGAGTATATAGGCCTGTCAGTTCCGGTGGCTTTCCAAAATCCAGATCCTGTAACACGGTTTGGCCGTGTACTGTTCCTGTATTTACGATCCCTTGGACAGTAGAAGTACCACTCCTTCTCCCCACTCGATGCCAACTCTGCTTCAGAAATGATATAATTATTAATTCAGGAGAATAAAATGAATGGGACGGATATTTGTTTTTTCACATACAATGACCACTTCAGGAGTCTTAAAACACTAAAAACGACTTGAACTTTGTACAGAATATGCAGACAAAGAAGGTTGTCTTACTTGGAAGGTCCCATGGATCGTATTTGTATATGTCGACTTGCTTAATCAGCTCAATAGGAAGAGTCCGGTGCTGAAGTTTTCTCTTCAGGTAAAACCCAACAAGCTCCTCGTCAGTAGGATGAAACCGAAAACCAGGCAACATAACATCGTCAATCTTATCGGCATCATTCTTATAATTCATGTTTCTGTTTCTTGAAAACACACACAGTTTAATCCCAATATATTTTTCCTAAGAAGGGTTCTTCCTCTGTGTGCCCGACTCCTCTTTCTGCATAACACTTGTGCTTCGAAAATATTGAGAAGTTGAAGCAAAGCCCTCTCTCTTTTAAAGTAGTAACCGAAGAACTTAAGTCAAGGCCATGGACTTGTAATGAAACTTACTTCCATCTGGTGTAATCATTTGGCTTTATGAAGTTCAAATTTGTGATCTGAACGAGACTATAAGTTTAGTGGTGTATGTGGATTTGTTTTCATGATTCCCATGCTTCTAAATTGGATGCTTCTCCTTGTATCTGTTTGCAACCAAGACTAAAGACAAAGCAAACTTCTCATGGCATTAGTTTATAGCCTATTAAAATAATTATTTGAACAGTGTCTTAACCTCTATAACTATTCATCCTTCTGAAAACTAAAATCTTTTCATTCCTTAATCCTTAGGACTTTGTCAGTATGAATATTTTGGATTCTTGGAAACTTTTTTTGTCTGCTGGTTTGGAAGCTCTTGTGTAATTCATATTTTCACATTGCTACATTTTACTTATTTCTTATGTGAGATTTTCGTCATTAACTTCTTGTCTTGATTTTGTGACTTATTATTGATTTATTTGTTTATTTGAAGAAAGTCCCCATTTGGTTGTGTTGTGGTGTATTATCTGTCTGTATACTAACAAATAAGCATAAAAAATAACTGAAAATGTCGCTATTTTACCAGAATGAGAATGTGAATAGCATTACTCTAGTAGATATAAGCAGATTATCTTTACTCAGAACTCGGAATTCTGGCAGGAAGTTTCCACGAGTTTGCTAACCATGTCTTCTGGATGAGCAGCGAGCAGTGAATGATAAAATAAATGGGAAATTTCTTTGAGTCAATACTCCAAATGAAGTGAAACTCCCCAAATTTGGCCCCCTTTTGGGACCTTTTTGTCTGCTGTATTGACTCTTGTGGCCTTGGCCTTACCAACCTCAGCGTGTAACCCAAGCTCAAAAATGAATCAATTTCTCTTAACTAATGACATTCTTTGATTACTTAATTATCTCCTACAAATATATACTCAATTAACAAACGACCTCAAATTAATTTGCATCTTTGATTTAAACCTCTACTCGAATTCAAATATTATTTTGACCTTGTTGACTAAAGCAACGGAGAGTTTTCGACTCCCACTTTCCAACGATCGATTAGGCTAACCGATTCTTTCTTTTTGTAGGAACATGAGGCCAGGGCCAAGTCACCCTATAGTTGATTGAATAGTGTCACATCACTTTTCAACATTAACAACACTAACAATATCCAAGCATCGAGGGTCGTAAGCATGCTTCATGAGATATTAATCTCTGTTTAAGATCATGCATATCCTTCATTTGTGTCTTGCTCAATTCAAGTCCTGCATAAAATATATAGTCGTCTTGCACAACATATGTATACAATTCTTGCACGTTAGCATCTTATGATAATTAGGAGAAAAAAAGTTTAATTAAAATCTCGACGCTTTTCGCAATCAATTCTTCGTATAAGATGTAAATATAATGAACGACAACCTTCCTCCAATAAGTTTGAAACTTGATTGTGTAAATGTTAAGCCACTATTCAAACCTTATCTTTAGGTTATCATCAATGATCATGACTTAGATGGGAACTAATATTTTATTAATGAATTAAATTTCAAAAATAATCCCTGTGTGAATGTGAAAGTTTGATATGGAATGAAAGAGCAAAAGACACACAAAAATTAAATCTAATGAGGTTGACAATTAAATGCTGATCATAAAACTCTGATGGGATCTTGGAAACAAATGTTATTAATATTTTTTTTATTTTAACTTTACATCAAAATCAATTTAATTTGTTGATTGCGTAATTATAATTAATTAATTACCATTTTTTTCTTCTCCCTTTGTTACTTATTCTTTATTTGTCCCGATCATGTTGAGCTCCTAATTAGAGTACAATAAATAAGACAATAAGACTTTGACATTTATTGTGAACATAATAATTAAACAACAATTCCATTCACATTTATCCACATGAAGAATGAAAGTAATTAAGCTTAAACATCATCTTAACTTCTCGGAAAATGATGAAAGAACAGGGCCAAATCCAGGAAAAATAAAAACAGGCCGTCGTGTCAGAACTTGATTGGATGATTTTTTTTTTTTTTTTTCAAAATAGCCAATCATGTACGGACATGTGTATTCCCTGGATTTAATTGTTCTTCCTTCCCTATGATGACTCTCATCGTCTACTAGATTTATTAAGCTTACTTGGCCCCATTTTCATAAATCATTTTTTCTTAAATTTATTTTTGATCACAAATTTCACGAGATCCACAACTATTATCAACTTTTCAACAATATATTTCATCAATTTTTATTACAATGTACTAAAACTAAACAGGGCTAAAATTACTTTATTTCTGACGTGCTAACTCGGCCAGATATCCACAAGGGAAATTACAATAATTCAGGTGTTTGGATATTAGAATTCAAAAATCAGGGACCAAGTTTCATTATTCAAAAATCATGTAATATATTAAAACTCTAACCCTAATTTATCACTCTCAACTCTCTCTCTCTCTCTCCCTCTCCCCCCCTTCCCCTTCCCCTTTCCCTTGCTTTCCTCCTCCTCCCTCCTTCCCCTACCCCTCTCTCCCTCACCTCTCTCCGCCGTCCGACGCTGCTCAGTTCGCGGTAGCGTCGCGACGCCGTTCACGATAATCTTTGTTAAATTTCGATTCTCATCATTTTTGAATGTGAACCCCAACAAGATTTCTGGAAATCTTCGAGTTTTTGGCCCTGGTTTGAATTTGTTTGCTCCTTACAAATTGGCCAATCATTCCTCTCGCTAATTTTGTTTATAGTTTTTGTTTTTGAAAATTATGTAAACCGTTCGAGGATAGGTTGGAGCTCTGAAATTTGAGGTATTTTTAATTGGGTCTTATCTATTCATATATTTTCTGGGTTTCTCTTGAGATTTGAAGATAAGACCGAATTCACTGATAAATTGAAACTTCTGCCTTGAATGTTTGTGAGTGTTTTTGTTTTTTCTTTCCATCTCACATGGAAAAACTCCTGAAATTTGAAGTTCGTTGAGCTTCAATTATTATAAAGTTGCTTGGATTTTCTTCATATTTGGACAAAGAAAAAGTGGTGGGTTTGTTGGTGGTGATGTTGGTGGCCGTGGTGGTGATGGCGGCAGCGGGGTAAAGGTGGTCAAAAGTGGTTGAAGTGGTAGTACAGTGGTATGTGACCAAATATTTGGTTATGCGTGATCAAGTATTTAACCGTGATCTAAAAATTTGACAATATGTGACTGAAAAATAATCCGTAATCAATAAATTTAAAAATATGTGACCAATGAAGTTAACTGTGATCTATAGTTTTTTGAATTTATGACCTCGAAATTATTAGTGAATAATTAATTTGATAATATGTGACCAATAAATAAATTGTGACATATAATTATGTATATGTGACTATTAATTGTATAAATGTGACCTAATTAATAAATATTTTTAATTAATTACCTAAAACCTGAGTTTTGAGTTGTTAAATGATCTACTTGACTTTTAAATTGGTGTATACTATACACTTGAAATACGAATTTTTCCCTATCCACAATATTGGTGGGTTTACGGGCTAGTCTGGTCCATAGATCTTGAAAAAAATTCGGGCTAGGCTTAGATCATACTTTTAGATGGACTCGTTCATGCCTGTTATGGTCTGAGTTGGGCCTACAAACATTTGAACATGCAGGGTCAAGCCAGAGTTTGCCAGTGTTGCAGAAGAGAAGAAGAAGAAGAAGAAGAAGAAGAAGAGGAATGGATTGTGGGACAGAGAAGATAGAGTTGCAGGATGATAAATGCGACTTTTGTATATTGGGCATGGCAACCCAGTTGGCCCAAATTACATGATATATTTTTTTTGGACATCGTGATATTTCTTGAGGAAATTACAACTTGACAGTTTCTTAAATACCATTTTCATAAATCAAGAATCGAGTTTCATAATACAAAAATTAGGTTTTAATTAATGATTTAAATAAATTTTTATTTTTATTTTTATCTATCTACACTATCCAAACCTTAAATTAAATTTTTGTTCCATCTCCTCTCCACTCTCTCACCGTCCGTCTATCTACACAGCGTCAGTCTCTCTACATAGCAACTGCTGCGATTTGAACGTCGCGGAGTGGCTTCGCCCTTCTGCTGCTACAGTTAAGTAGGGTAGATCCATTCTCCTTCCCTGTTTTTTTTTTATTTTTGAGTTGGTGGTGGAGGTGTGTAGTGCGGTGGTAGCATGGTGCTGTGTGCGATGGTGGTGTAGTGGAGGTAGAGGTGGAGGTGGAGGTGCGGTGGAGTTGGGTGGGGAGTTGTGTGGTGTAGTGGTGGTGTTTGACGGCAGTGGTGGTGAATGTAGTGATAGTAGGTGACGTTGATGGAGGGAGGGTGAATTTGACGGTGGGAAGACCCTTTGGCCGGTTGCTGGTGCAGTGGTTGGTTGCGGTGATGGTGGTGGATCGACGGTGGCAGAGAGGTGTTGGTACCGTGATAGTTCTTGTTAATAGGTTTGTGAAGAAGTGTTGATTAGAAATGGTGGTTGTGTTGGTGGTTGAAAATGGTGGTGATGGTAGAGGCGGCAACGACGACGGTGAGGTGTTGGTGGTTCTACGACAGTGGTTTGGGCTGTTGCACGGTGTGGTGGTGGTCACACGTGATTTGGTTGTAACCAATAAATTGGTTGGTGTGTAACCAATAAACAATATGTGATCAATGAAATAGATAAATTGTGACAAATAAATACTGACCTAAAAACTTATTAAATTGTACCTAAATATAATTTGTAATCAATTAATTTGATGTTTTGTGTGACCATAAAATAAGTCGTGACGTATAAATTTTTTATTTGTTACTAATGAACAAATTGTGACATCTGAAATTTTTGAATTGTGACCGTAAAATAATTTGTGACATATAAATATTGTGATTTGTGATCAATTATATGGACTTATGACCAAATTATATAAAATTGAGACCTTAATATATTTAATAAATAAAATGTATGTTTAATTAATTAAATTTTTTTTAAAAAAACTAAGATTTGAAATTTTAAACTTAGTTTCTTAAATTTGAAATTGGTGAAACTTAATCTCTTAATTATGAAATCTTCCCAAATTTCTTTCGTATGGCCCATTTAATTCAGCCCATCTTGTGATAAAAATCAAGCTTCGTTTACTCTCGATAATAGAGAAAATATGTGAAGAGGATTGCAACACCTAAAATTTGATAGCTCGATTTTAGGAGTAAATATGATTTTGACTTCAATTAAATGATGCTTTACTCGGTCATAGTTGACAGATAGAAAGACTAAGAAAGTGTATTCAATTAGGACTTTTGAAAACTTTGGTGGGCATTTTTTAAGTGACGACTTTTAGATTTTGTAAATTTTTTTTTTAAGATTTGTAGGGAATTAGTGAAAGTCTTCTATAGACTTTCATTTTAAAACTTTTATAAAGTTTTGTAGAATTCGAAAGATTTTTGAAAACTTTCATTTGAAATAGAATTAATGTGAATTTAGTGCAATGGTTTGAAATTATCACATACCTCCCACAATCCCCTCCCCCCCCCCCCCGCCCCCCCCCCCCCCCCCCCCCCCGCCTCCGCCTCCGCCTCCGCCTCCACCTCACTTCCCATTCCCCGGCCCATATAATAAAAAATATTTTAAAAGGAATAAAAAGTTAAGACCTTAATTAATTAAATAATAAAAATTATATATATATAATATTCAATATATATAATATAATATTTAGAGTATGTTTGGCCTCCATTTCTCAAAAAAAATAAAAAAAAATCATTTTTAACCATACTTTCTCATATAAAATAATTTTACACGTAAATTGAGAATTTTTCCTTACTTTCTAACTACACATTCTCCATCAAACTACTATTCTAAAATACATTTTGACAAAAAAATGGAGCTCAAACAAGGGCTTAAAGAATAAATAAAAATTATACATTTAAATTTAATTATAAATTAGTCTATATAAAATTTTATAATTTAATTAAAAATAGATATTCTTTCACAAAAATAGAAAAAAAAATGATTATAAGAATACTATTTATTTATTTTTCATAGAAAATAGAAATAAACAATAAGAGGGAGAAAAAGAAAAATAGAAACTAATCAATAGAAAAAAATAAATTTTAATCATAACTCTAATATTCGTAGAAGGGAAAAAGAAAGAGAAATATTGAAAATAAATACATATTATTATTATTATTATTATTATTATTATTTGTGAAAGTCTTCCAAAATTTTGTAATTAATGAAAGATATATTATAAAGACTTTATTTTAGTACTTTTTGTTTAAAAGTTAGTACCATGAAAACTTTTATAAAAATTTCTAAAAGTTATTAAAACTTGAATACCTCAATACTTATAGAGACTTACAAAAAGTTTTAATTACATACCCTGTATCTCTAGAAACTTTTTAAAAGTATATATAAATTTCAATTGATGCTTTTAGAAAGTTTCCAAAAGTTTAACATTGAATACTTCTAAATTTTTAAAATTCCAAAAAGTCATTAAAAATCTCAATTGAATATGCCCCACAATTCGAAGATTATGGAAAAGTAAAAATACTTATAATTTGTGTTGTATATTAATGTTAAAAATTAATTTTTTAAAATTTTTGTTTTTTCATTTCTCCTTTTTCTACTACTTTTTGTTTCGCGGTTAATGTCTAGAAAAAATTATCTTACTTGACATACACAAGATTTCCTCTAGCATTCGAGATCGTCATCGATTGTTAAAAGACTATATACGGGAATAACTTTAACCACGTTTGATACGAGAAGATCAGCCTAATTGTGTAATACAATTTGCTACCATGCGGTGCTTACGTATCAAAAGTCAAAACCAAGATGAACTGGCCAAACGACTCGAGCAAGATAACCTTTGAGTTGGCATGAATTTAGCCCTCGAACCGACAGTAGCTAGAAACAGTACAAACTAAGGCTACACAATAGTTATTGCCGTGACATGTTAGACTCCTTTTTTCATAAATCTTATCCATCTGCCAACTAAAAATAAGTAGTATCATTTACGAAAGCCTTATAAGAACAAAACTGACTGTACAGATGATTCACTCCCCATTACTCTTTCTCAATTAGGGTAACAAAATGACGTTTTGAATCAATCACTTTTGACGTCATTTTGGGTTCATAATCACCCCTCCCCAGCTATAAATACCCCCCCTTGAACCCATAATTGAGTACAGAAGTTTGAGTACAAAAGTTTTAAGTAAAGAAAAGAATGAAGGGATTTGCAGTGATTTTGTTGGTAGTTGTAGCCATCGTTCAAATGTTCATGGCTAAACCAGGAGAAGCCGTTTCTTGTGGCCAAGTTGAATCTCAAATTTCACCGTGTTTGACATATCTGAGTCAAGGAGGAACTCCAACTGCATCATGCTGCAGTGGAGTTAAGTCACTGAGTCAATCTCTTCAAACTACGCAAGATAGGCAGACGGCGTGTGGCTGTTTAAAGACAGCCGCCTCACGATACCCTAACCTCAAGCAAGACGCCGCTTCCCAGCTCCCTACGAAATGTGGTGTTACGATTGGTGTCCCAATTTCTCCCACAGTCGACTGCAGCAAGTAAGTTAATGTTTGTTCGAGCTTAAAATCCGCTTTTGTCGTAACATTAAGTTGGGTGTTTTCTAATGTTTGTTTTGTGTTGATTTTATACAGGATATCTCTGTGAGATGATGGATGCTTCACAGCGGGAATAAATTGAGAGGGAGTTTTGGTTATAGCCAACTTCACTCTTTATGCTTGCTTTACTCTTGTAACATTTTCTAGTACTCTAGAAGTCACGTACGAGTGATGTTTGTCATGAGTTGTTGAGTTCCTATGTTGAATAAAACGAGATTTTCGGGTTTTCACTCTATAATCACTCTACAATACAAACGTTAGTCCTCTAATTGTCTTAAAATCTTAACGTCATGAAGTTTTCCAATTTCATTTAGAAACTTTGTCGGTTGAACACAAAATATTATCATTTTAAGATTTTATAACAATCAGTGAAAGTCCACCAAAAAAAAAAACAGCTAAAAATTATAATTTCGATCCAATTAGTATAATTATGCAAACCATTTTCATGGCATGAAGGAAAATAATAATAATTATAATTGTTAGGCAAATTGTTGTTAAACGACCACCCTGAACGATGATGTAAGTATTGTTTAATTCAGTCGGCCTCGATCAAATGACTGAAAGTAAATCGGCACCACAATTTGGTAAACTAATCCCACCATTAGAAGCAACCTAATTTTAATTAGTGGTGCTCATGGTCCAATCCAAACTTGGATGACTCTTGTATGTGACAGCCCACTTATTACTTTCTATTGGGCTAAACCCTAAATTCTATATCCAACCTAATATATACCCCTTCCTCGTTACTGTTGAGTGGGTGTGAAAACAAGAAAATTAGCCTTGTGCCTTGAGAGAAAAAGCGGCGTGATTCGGCTGTGTGCTCATTCTTGTAGTAGTGTGCTACTATTTTTCTTCTCTCTTTCTCGGTCTGTGTGGCTAACTAGTGGCTGTGGTTCTTGTCACCCAAAGTTCCCTTTGTGGGTTGATACTTTGAGCAATCGTTTGGTTGGAGACTTGGGGTTGAGTTTTCTCTTGTGGTGCCGATTGATCAATACTGAGTCCGGATCTTGGTGCAAAGAGTGCGGGTTTATCCTCATAATAATAATAATAATAAATGATGCTATGCAAAATTAGTTTAGGTAATAAGTATAAACAAATATAAATTGAGTTATATTTAATTATTTGAGAAATTATAATTTCGGGTTGATGAAATATATGATTGAAAAGTGATAAAAGTTGTGATTACTGATTCCCATCCCATGAGACGTGATTAAAATTAAAATTTGACAAATTAAAAAGTTGATAAAATTTTAACACATGAGCACTTGGTAACATGCATGTACCGAAGTAGCATGCCTAAAATATGTGGTAGTTTCAATGTGTATTAAACCTAGTTTCAATTCCATATGCTAGATGTACACCACTCCGGTGCACATCTAGCATGACATTCCCCCCAGGAGACTCTGTGCACTGATGGGAAAAGTGGGGAAAAGTCAAATGTGTAACCCATAATGTAAATATAGCATGATTGATGTAGAATATATCGTATCATAAGATGATCGGTTAATCAAACGAGGGAGATAATAAATTTTCTACATTGGTATAGTAACTTATTATCGATAAAACTTCCATTATCATCTTATCGAGAGTTTATCCAATTTGAATATATGACAATATAAAATAAGATGAGACGATTAATGAGTTAAAATAAAATTTTCTAGGTCTCAATAAAGTTACATTCATTTTCATCTATATGATCACATATTAACTCTCGATGAGTTTTTATGTTCATTTAATTACAACATGATCGACTCGACACTCGAGTTTAAACCTTTGGAGATCTCAATTACTCGACAACCCTAATGCAAACTTAGCCGTGTGTTACTGCGGAAATTTGTCCCTATATTCTTTCATCATATCTTGTAGGGTGTAGGTGGATCTTTTAGGTCAACATATTGACATAAAAAATAAGTAACGACTTTCAGAAAATAAAAATAAAATAAAATTGAGTACTTATAATGACGGCGTCTATAAGATATGCATGCACTTACTCTCCTCTTATGAAGTCCTACGTGTTAGTGTCCATTAGTCATTAATTCTTTCCATCTGCTAACTGAAATCGATAGTATCAAGTGTTGAGCCGTTTGTTCATAAATCAGTACGTAAGTTGGGTGTAGAACGTACGAGACAGTTTTGTACATATCCAATGTGGATGTTAGAGTATTGAGAGGACCTTTCCATAGAACGAGAGGATTGGAAGGACTCGGCTCTAGTATACAAATTATTCGACATATAGTTCTTCATCCGATAAACATATGCCCTCAAAAAAGAAACATGAACTTAAATTGTGTTTCGATTTTCGTGTTGGTCATGGCTCAAGTGTACGTGGGAAAACCAGGGGAAGCAATTGCTTGTAACCAAGTTCATTCATCTCTTCGTCCATGTTTAGAATATCTGCATGGAAAAGGAGGTAATCCACCAGCAGCATGCTGTAATGGACTAAATATTCTGAGTAAAATGATTAATCAATCTAAGCAGCAAGAGAAGCAGACTGTCTGTAAATGTATTAAGACAGCAGCCTCCCGCGCCAAATTTAAGGCTAATAAATCCGGCCAGCTTCCCGGAAAATGTGGGGTTAAGATTGCCGTTCCAATTTCCCCTATCATAGACTGCCGCAAGTAATTTAATTTATTTTTTTCTTTTACTGCGTAAAATTAGAAAACCTGTAAAATTTATCAGAAAATTAAGTTCATAATTTTTCATGTTCGATTTTTGTTTCTTTGGTGCAGGATTACTTGAGATGGATAATTGCAATTAATGGTATACTTGTTAAATAAACTGAAGTTTCATGTTCTGTTACATTTCATCTCTTTAATTTGTCTTTCAAAGTATATATAAATAAAAAAATAATTTGTGGTATTGTGTTTGAGCCTGCAAATTTGGAGGTACAAAAGTCAAATTTTATAACAAGTTTATTCGTTATTTAGAAAGTCCATGTTAGATTATAACAATTTTTTTTTTATCACATTATTATCATTAATATATAGGAAAAATGAACTATTAATGAATTTTCGAATTGATACATTATTCATTTAGCATTTATATAATTAGAATGGAATGTCAGACAAGAAGGGTGACAATAACTTGGGATTTAATCTCATCGATGACAAATTCTTTCACTCGTAAATTCAATAAATGAATTACCTTTGGACAATGTTGAATCAAATCAGTATCATGAATAACAATAGCTGAACAAGTCTAGTAAGGACATAAATATTGCCTGACTTGTTCCCTGAGAGTGGAATCCATTCCAAAAGAATATTGCAAATTGCCCAATTACATGAGAGTAGTGGTTACATATTTTTTGAGATAAAGGACTTCCTATGGAGACATGGCGAACATCTCCCTGCTTATTTCAAGTAGCAACACAACTTTAGGCTCTCAATCTTCAGTCAAGTCGCGTTTGTTCTTTATCTTTTGTAATATGTATCTTCGAGCACGCATGCGCTTTCCCTTTCGTTTATGCATTTTCAAGTGGTGAAGTTGGGATAGGAGAAACATAGTATTTTGATTATCCCCATGGTATTAGAGTGTCAAGTTTGAATCTTGATTTTGCTATAACTTTCGAAAATCATTTCTTGAAAAAGAAAATGCGATTGAATTTGTTTATGACTCGTGCCAACTCTTGAAAGTTCGAGCTCCGTATTGTCGAACACTTGAGATACCTTCGGCAAAAGATCGGGATCACTTTTGTTAACCGTCGATCATTGATGATAGTTACTACATATTTCATAAAATGTCATGAAAATTTATTTGGAATCTGACGGTCAAAATTTGATTTTATTTTTCTGAAATTTAAGAATCACGTGCAACACACGTTGACATTGACTAGTATTTTAAAATTTTGGTGGGGATTAAAATTAGATTTTTAGTATATTATGATAGAAATTTTTGAAATATATGGTTGAAAAGTTGTGAAAAAAAATGATTAATATTGATTGTTTTTATTAAATTAAAATCTAATTTTAATTCGAAACAAATGTAACTGGAGAGTTTCACTGGGACCATAGTATAAGAAAGCATGGTTTGATGGGAACAACGTAGGACTTGTAACTCTGTACAACTACAAATGTCAAATACACAGCGCTAGAGCCTAAACAAAACTTGTCTCAACAGACAATCCTATCCTGCAAATTATCTGAGGGAGAGATCCCTAACACGAGCCAAGGACTAGGGTTTTCGAAACATGGTGGCGGACCGGTCGAAGAAACCAAAAACTGCCGACAAATTGGCGGAGTCGGCGGAGGAAGACAACATTCACATGGACAATGATCTCCTTGTCTCACTTGAGAAGCTTCAGGATTTCCAGAATGAACTCGATAAGGTCACCACTTTAATATCAAATGCATTTTGCATAAATTTGTGATCGGTTGGGGTAATTTTTAATTTTGTTTATTGGGAACATTCTTGAAAGTGAATAGGCATTGAGTTTTTTCTTTACATTAACTTTCATTTCTTATTTAATTTGATGTTATTTGAGATGTCGGGATGGTTTTAGTGATATCAAATGTGTGTTTTGCTGAATTTTTCTTGTGCAATTGTCAATTCGTTGTGGGCTTGAGGAATTCGATCGCCTGATGTCTTTGATTGTTTATTTCCGACTCAATCAAAAACTTGGGAGAATTGTTATCTTGAAGCAAATTAACCGTGCTTCCTTTTTTTGTTGGAGGTTCGAAACACGATACATAAGAGAGGGTTGGATGTGTGATCATGTGCATTGCCTCTGCATAGTTTCTGCAATCGTTTGCTTGGTGTACATTTGCATGTCTATCTTTTAACATTATTTTCAGGCTGATCCCTTGCTCGAAATTTGCTCTGGTTGAAATGAAATCTGACTAGAAATAGAATGTGTCTATGCTTAAACCTCTGATTGATCTCAAGTCGGTATGAAAAAATTTCAACGAGACTGATCTGGTCAGTGTTTACTATTTATTGTAATAGGAAAGCTATAGGGGTGAAAATATTATCGCAAACTCGTGAATAGTTTTACTGGACCAATGATAACAGTGTTGAGGAAACTTTGTTTACCATAGAAAGAATCTCTACATAAAAGGGATTTGTCAATCAAATAAATGTAAATGACCTCTGTAATTAGCAAGAAATTTTTTTAGTTTTTTTCGTAAAACAGATAGGATTTGTTTCTTGAGCAATATGAGGGGAAAAACCTGAACTCTTCTGGTCTATTTTGTTTCAATTTATGAAGATGATTAGAAGATGGAAGAGTGGTTTGTATTTTCTTCTAATTCTGGTGTTTTAAAAACCCAAGAATATGTTCGTGTCGTATGCATGTGCATGTGAAGTCATACACGTGTACGTATCTGTTTGTGTGTGATTGCAACCAAAAAACGTTCTTGGCTTATCTTGTTTAACCCACTTATTTGGCATTTCATTTTTCTTTATGCGGTTATCACTCATCCTCAAATCCCTAGATGTGCTGAAATTGGAGTATAATGTAGTCGTAAAAGATATTACAGCGCCACAGCTTGCTTTCATTTGTTAAAGAACTTCATTTCCAAGAAAAAATTGACTGCAAGAGAACATCTGACACCCCTCGATAACTTATGGTGAAAAGAAAGGTTTTATGGTATTGATAATCTATTTCTATTTTTTATGCAATAAGAAAGATAATGCATGTATTCATGTGGAATTTGGTTGTAGCAACTTTTTGAATTTGGTTGTAGCGATAACGATTTCAGAAGTTAACTAGGGGTTCATGACGTGGAATGCTTGTCCCCATCTGCAATGAACGCCCCAAATATTTACACATGGAGATCATCACCTGTAAATGTCTATGCTTTCTACAGCTGGTTGCTCCTACCACAATTATTTGTTCACGTTTTGCATCTTATCCACTCTCTGCTTATGGTTGGATCAGATTTTGTGTTGCTGATATCCTTACTCCTTTTGGCAGATGCTATATCTGTATTATAGTTGTGTGATGTTTCTTTTCTGAAACATTTATGATCTAGTATGCTTAGAAGTTGGTAATTAAGAGCAGTAGAGATAAGTCTTTATTTTGTCCCACTGGCTTCTTTATTATTATTGCCACATAAATACTGATAACAGAGATATAAACATATGCACTTCTGCGTCGTTTTTTTTTAAGTTGGATAAGATTACTATCTCTATAGATACGCATCCATTCGAGTCTCTTTGGGGTATAATATGGTTGAGTAAATGCTACAAAAAGATTGAAATTGTTGAGTACCACGTGTACATAGTCCTGCATCGCTGTTTGACACAATTTTTAATAGAACTTTGGCTTAGAAAAAAGAAAATATTGAGTATTAACACTATGATTCGTTATGGCTTGGTGCCATGCAGGTCAATGAAGAAGCCAGTGATAAAGTATTGGAAGTTGAACGAAAGTACAACGAGATAAGGAGGCCTGTTTATGTGAGAAGAAATGAGATCATCAGTTCTATTCCTGACTTTTGGTTAACTGCCGTGAGTGGAAGAACCATTTTCTATTGTGAAATTGATGTAGACAAATGTTTGTTACTTCTCAGAGCTTAATCCATAATATTCATATCTTTATCCTCTTTTCTTGCAGTTCTTGAGTCATCCTTCACTCTGTGATCTATTGAGTGAGGAAGACCAGACGGTATGTGCGCATCTTATAAGATTGGTTGGCACTTGGCAATTGAATTAAGTTAGATCTATAAAGTTACTATAGTGGAAGCTCTAGTTAATTCCATATATTTTAATAGTTTTTTTCCTTTTTATTTGAATTGCTCAGATTTCATGTAATCCCACATCGTAGGCCAATCTGACATGGTATAACTGAATTTAAAGTAACCTCATAATTAATATTTTTGCTCGATCTAGATATTCAAGTATTTAGATGCTCTTGACGTGGATGATGACTTGAAATTGGGTTACTCCATTACATTCGTGAGTCTTCTCTTAAAATTTTAAAGAAAAAAAAAATGGCATCTTATCTTTTACTTCATCTGTGTTTCCATCAGTTTTCTGTTGTCTATAGCTGACTGTTCTGCTTTGTACCGTTGACTTTCAGAAGTTTAAGCCAAACCCTTTCTTTGATAATACAAAGCTGATTAAGACGTTCAAGTTCTTTAACGAAGGAACTACAAAGATAACCGGCACGAACGTTGATTGGAAAGAAGGCATGGTAATTTGATCATACCCATATTTCTCCTACATGCAAGTGCCCCTTTCCTTCCCTCCCATCTTCCTTCTCTAATGTTAAGTATTTATGCGTTTTACATGGAAAGGGCTCTGCTAACATCGATAATGATGAAAAGAAAGGGAACAAACGACCACCATCTACCGAGAGGTACTTCTTGCCAGTTTTCCTTTTACACAATTATTCAGATATGTGTGTGTTTATGCGCGAGTGTTCTCATTGACACATGCTATCTATTCTTATGAATGCAGCTTCTTTAGTTGGTTTAGTGAAACTCAACTGGAAGATGCAGGCGAGGGGTTGGGTGATGAGGTAAATCCATTGCTGGAAGCTCACGTTTGTTTGAAGCATTGTCCTATGCGTTTGATGAGGAAAATATTATATGCGTTCTGTACAAAATTCTTTATTGTTTTCTTTGCTTCGAAACTGCAGGTCGCAGAGATAATTAAGGAGGATCTGTGGCCTGATCCTATCAAATATCTCTACAATGTAACATTTTCATCCTTTCCCTACTACTACAGTATATTTATCACCTTCCTTCCACTTATTTGAACTGGCTGATAATTATGTTTGTATAACAGGTAGCTGATGATGAAGATTCCGAAGAAGAAGAAGAAGATGAAGAAGAGGTAACAAATAAATCTTTTTCGTTTCTTTAAAGATTATTTGATCTCCTCTGTACCTCATGTGAACCTGTTTGTACCATTTCATTTTAATAATGTCACCGCGTGAAGTGGAAGTATGATGCTAAATTTCAGTTTTTTAACTTCTTTAATGTACATCTCTACTGAATATTGTTAGCTTTTACCATTTGATCAACGTCTTTGTGCTACTTTTGAGATGTTAGCTGTGATCTGTCAATATTTTGGTAGTATTCAGTATTATATGTTTCTCACTATACACTGCCTCTGTCGATGGCTTCTATTAGGGAGAAGAGGGCGACGAGGAAGATGAGGATGAAGACTGAAACTCTATTTTACATTTCATTTCCTATTCCCGTCAAAGTTTTGTTTATTGCAAATTAAACTTAATTGTCAGTCGGCATATACCTGTTTCACAGGGACCTTTTAAAAATATCTGACATATAACTTGGCTGCAGCCTGCAAGGATATATGATCCAATTTTTATGTATATGAAATGTTCACACGTTCTTGAACTATCCATTTAGAGCAACTTGCTATACCTCATTAGACAAACTATACAAGTTGAAGCATCATAACTAAAAGATTGCTGTAATTCCAGATTCTTTGTTCCACTGTAATATCATTGCATATAGTAACAAAACCTAACAAGGATAGAAGACGAACCACATCTCCACTAAATTTAAAAATGTATTGAATCAAATTGTGCATACAGCCAAGGGGATTGTCACAACTAGCATTCTATAATCAATGTAGATCTCAATAAAGGCGTTATTCAACTTGTATGCCTTTCACTCGAGTAGAAAATAACGATCAAATTCATCCCAAATAGAACCATCTTCTCTCCACTTTCGGGTCAAATGGGTGTCAGTTGCCCCAAAAAATTTCTCGTGTGACTCCACTACTAACAAATACAGGTTATAAACTATGGGATTTCTAAGAAAGGGATGAATAGCTTCTCCAAGTTCAAGAACCTCAGAGAGCATGGACTTGCTAGTCTCAGGTTCCAAGTGGAATATACAGTTTGATAGGGCATGAAGCATGAGCAAATTTGCATAGATCGGTAAAAACGCATCTTTGTGATTTCCCACTCCACCAATCCACTCGACACCTCCCAGCTTTTTGATATGGTCACTAGCAAACGATATCAACTGTTGGCGAAATTTGCTTCTCCATTTATGCAAAAAATCTTGAGCCCCACTCTCATTAGAGAAGTCAACAGTGCAAAATTTCGAAGTCAGAATTTTCTCCAACTGGGAACAACAAATCTGACATATGAACAACTTTTCTTCATGATGGTTATCGATCTCTTTGTCAAAAACACGTCTGATGAGATCTCCTCTTGAAATGACATAGTTTGCATTGTTTGCAGCATTCAGCACCCAGCAGCAAAGATAATCCAAGTAATCAAGCCAGTGACTAAAGATTGATGATAAATGCTCAAAACACAATGCAATCACTTTCTCTACTTGTCTTGGAGCAATACCAGCCGAAAAGTGTTCCCTTTGTTTTCTGGACGCAAGGCATTTCTGGACTTCCAAAGCAAGCCTCTTCCTAACCCCTTCATCTTCATCCTCCAGAAGTTTTACGCACATCAACCATAGATCTAGTATTCTACCAGTATACATTTTAATATCCTCCTCAGGTTTGATATGAGAAAACAGGTTGCCATCAGAAAATTGTTCCCCAGACACTAGAGAACCTAAAACCTCAGCTTGAGCCAGTAAACCAGATGCTACCATTGATTCTGCAGCTGCCTTCCGCATATTTACAGGCTCTGATGCGTCACCATACTGTTCTATCAGAGTGACAAAATAACTTGTGCTGTTGTAGAAATCAGACATTTTTTTACAAAGATCAGATTGGCTGAACTCGGGCATCTTCTCTATTTCAGAACTAAAAAGATCCAAAAATATGCTGGAGATTCGCTTTATACAAATTCCCATGCAGCAGACAAGGGTTTGACGTGTCTTTGCGTGCCTTGTGGTCCTGAGAAGAGAAACTAACGTCTCCCATAACTGGAACACTGAATTGCAGTCCATGTTACAAATATATCTTGGGTCTGCAGGTTCTTGGAAGTCATCTTGCCATTCCAGTAGATTCCAAGTGTAAAGAATCTTTAGAATGTAATGCATGCATTTATGGTGTTTCTCTGTCACCAAAAGCTTCATCAGCCTTTCCTGGAGATTTATATTGGACAAGCAAATTTTCCTAGCATCAGAATAAAATTGATCCCCACTGTTAATACCTGATTCTGTCGCCCTAAGGAACAAAAGAAGCCACTTCATTGTTGCAATTCGCACTTCATATGATATATCTGACATGGAGTGGGTCAACCTCTCCTGAAATCTGGTAGAGGCAACCTCCATTTCATATCTCCTTAACGAATAATAAGCAACTGAAGAAAAATTTCTTGGCATCAGTAGAGCATCTTCAACTATATCTTCAGATGTTTGGAAAACACAATTGAAATATGAAATTACTGCTTGTTCACGAAGTTCTGAAATAGTAGGATCAAAATATGGTGGATAATCAGACAGATCTAAATCTAAACATTCTGAAGATAACTGCCAGAGGAGGTTCCAAATGGCACCAATACTTTCACCTGTTTGGCATGTTCTTGCAAGACTCAGCATATTGTCAAGCAACTTTAGAAAACAGCCATTCAGGGTGGGGCAGCGACACAATTGTGGTCTTCCAATCCATGAACATTTGGCAAGAATTTGAATCAAACTGTTGAGAATCATATCCTTTTTAAATGAATCGGCTAGGTTTCTACAATTGGTATCCAAAAGAGAGCTCAACTGTAATAGCATTCCATGAATTAAATTGAAAGAAGCACCAGAGGTCCTGTTGGACAAGTCCAGTGATGTGGATGAATCAGGAGCCATGACTTGATTTTCTACACAAGGTAACTCGGAGGCAATGTTGAGCAAGACAACTTGCAGTTTCTCATTGGACACCAAGCCTGTTATAGCTCTTGATGCAAGTAGACGAATTCGAAAATTGTTTTGAACTGAGCATCTCCTTATGAATGGCATGAAAAGGAAAGGATCCAAACTGTCTCCAGTTTCACTAGTGATTGGTGAAGGTTTAAGCCGAGACAATAGTATCAACATCGGACACAAGCTTGGATGCACAACATTCTTCAGGTTGGATCTTGAATGTTCAGATGACTCGTGCAAAAGCAACTCAGTAGCCACTTTCAGTTCGTTTAATAAGAAAGAGTGCAGTGAAGGGTACCTTCAGTTGAAGAGAAAAGGAAATAAGTTTAATTGAATATCTATGAAAATGCATCAGATCACCTCATCATCGGAATATCATCTCCAATGTGATGACTAAATTTACACACACAATTTAATGTTCATTATTGCACTTTCCTCCTCCTGACACACACATACCATAAGAGTAATTCATTCTTTATTGGGCAAATTATGCAAAACGTCCCTAATCTTTGGTTTCACTTGCACTTACATCCCTAACCATTTTTTTCTGGACTACGGTGTCCCTAGCCTTTGAAAAACAGGACCATTCAGCCAAATATACGGTTTGTCAAAAAATTTGTCAGTATTTCTGGAAATGACACAGTTACTCTTAAACTTAAATAAACCAAAAACAGTTAATTTATATAAAAAAGGATAAAAATTGAAAAACTCATTTCTTCTTTCCCAAACCTCACCCTAATCTACAAACACAGGCACCACATTCACTCTTTCCTTTATAGCAAACCCATCTTACAAAATCAAGGAATACATGGTGGCCAAGCTTTTTCTTCTGCAAATGTGTGAGACTTCAAGACATGAAGACCCAAGAGGCTATAAAGAAATGGAAACCTGCCCCTGCCCCTGCCCCTGCCCCCAACCCCAATTCATTACCATGTTCCAGCCCCACCACAACTCACCGCCAAATACCGCCGGCACCATCATCTCTGCTGCAGGTATTGGGTGATTGGTGAGTGGTGATTGGAACCAAAATAAAAGCCAAACATCTATTTCATGTTCATTTCTGATTCAAAAAGTCCATAAAAATCCAACCTAGGAGACATTGAAATTTATGTCAAAAGTATTAATTTAACCTAGCATCTAAACTTTTGAGCAAAAAAATCACTACCCAAAAATTGCTGCTCTTGTATAAACAAATATTATTGAGAATATAACTTCTTGAACCAAGAAAGTTTTATTAATTCGTCGAGATTCAACCTGGCTTTAGGATTGGGAATTAATTCGCAATGGTGTATTGCACCTTACATATTGTTAAGTAGCTGTCATCAATTTGGGCAGTGGAATTTCTGGGTGAAAATTGGGAGATAGGTGGTGGATCTCAGTTTGGTGGCCTTACTTTCGCCTTGGTCAGTGACAGGGGTTGAGTGGAGGTGGCACAGCCTGTTGGCGGGGGGTTAGTGAGAAGGTGATAAGTTTTATTTTCATTTTTCATGGGCACCATTGGATGGTGGTAAATGTGATATTGGGGAAGAAATGACTTTTTTAAATCTTTATCGTTTTTTTATTTCCTTTTTATTTTTTTATATAAAATATTTGCTTTTGGCTTATTTAAGTTAAAGAAAATTAGTCATTTCAAAAAATTACTAACAAAATTTTTATAGTACCACCCATTTGGATAAATGGCGCCTATTTTCCAAAGGTCAGGGACACCGTTGTCTAGAAATAAGCTTGAGAATGAAAATGAAAATGAAACAAAGGTCGAGACAATTGGCATACTTAACCCTTATTTATATTTGTTATCAGTAAATAATTCTTAGATGAATAAACTGACAAATCCAAACTACAACAGGTATATACATCTTTTTACTCACAAAAAGGGTCAATTTCAAATTTCATGCGAAAGCTTTAACATGCATCCATCAAACATTAAATTTGGTTGGTCGTCCAAACTGAATACTAAACACAAAAATTACAGATATGAATACAGCTATTGATATAGATGGAGAGAAAGAAATGTAAAGAATAAATTAAAGTTAATGGTAAAGACGTAAAGTATACCTGTGGAAAAACTCAAGCCCAGTTATAGCTCGCCTTGCAGATTCTCGTTTCTGTACATTGAGGAATCCAATCATGCGGCGGACCAAGGCAGTATACGCAAGACAAGCACTGTTACGGACCTCCCAATATGAAGATGAGAAAGATTGTATTGAGATAATTATTGCCTCAGCAGCAAAACCTGATGTATCAGTTGATAGGTTTGTATCATTGAAAGCGGCTCTAAGGACATTGAAAGCATGCACAGTGGGAACAACTCCCTCATCCCGAAGCTTTGAGATCTTTTGGTTGCCATTCATCTCAGTAAGTTGACAGTTGGCAGTTGCTTGACTTGATTTTGGTGAGAAACCACCAGAAAAGTCACTGTTTGAGCTGTTTAATTTAGTTTGATCTGTTAAAGACTTCTTAGCTACGTCTATTAGCCACCTTAGAGCCCTAGGCAAGAGCCTTTTTGGCGTGCCGTCGGGCTCTGAGAGGAAAAGGGCAGTAAATGCTGCTGGAATTCCAGCACTTCTCCTTAGTAGGTCATCCACTGTTTGTCCCTTGGCCACTGTTCTTTCCATAAGTTGTTCCATCCAAATTTCTGTTAATTTGCAAAGCCTGGATAGAAAGAAGCAATATTAGCACATAAGCTCAGAACAAGTAAGTCCATCCATTCAAGTTTCTCTTTTCATGGTCATAGTCAGAAAACTCCGTGTAGAAGAAAAGTTGGTTCTCACAAAGACAAAATGCCAAGAACAGTGCATACAAAGCTTGAAGGCACTGAACTTCGAGTACTGTGCAGTGATTAGTTTAGAGATGAAGAATTGCAACCCCATACACGCTTTTGACCTTTTGTTGGGAGGAAAGGGGTAAATACAATGCTACGTTAAACTATTATTCAAAAATGAGCTGTCAAATACTCAAATTTTAATTGTAAAAATAGTGATCCTATCAAATGACACAAATAAATATAACGCATTTGAATTAAGCTCCTTGCTGATTAAAAAGTGAAATCCATTAGCAACAGTTAATGGGAAAAGTTCAAAGAAATCAACCTCGGATCGTTTGAACAAAGTAAACGGTTGCACAGTGCAGTAAATCCAGCCCTTGTCTTGTCAATTGCACCATTATGCTTCATTTTGAGAAGGACCTCTAAGAAATGGTTGCCAATTGTCTCGAGTTGTTTTATATCAAGCATTGCATCAGATGCCATAGTCGTACCATCAGCATCATTACCAAATGTGATCCCTGACTCATCTGAAGTAGGCAACGGAATTTTCCTAATAATTGTTCCCAAAAGAAGACTCACCTGGAAATAAATGAAGGTAAAATCAAAATCAAATCATCAGAATTATTTTTTGGCGAATATGACTCATAAATCTTATGTGCTCAGCATATACATAGTGAATGAATGGCACTATCATCCTCCCAGCCACATGATGTTAGTTGTTCAATTAGGAATCGTAAGTTAAAAGAAACCATCAACAACAATGATGATGACGACAACACCATTGTTATTGTTAGATGACTTGCTCCAAGTAAGCAACAGCATCGCAATATTTACTGGTAAAAAATACCTCTTTCATTGC
Organism: Fraxinus excelsior; assembly: GCA_019097785.1. Classification (NCBI taxonomy): domain Eukaryota; kingdom Viridiplantae; phylum Streptophyta; class Magnoliopsida; order Lamiales; family Oleaceae; genus Fraxinus; species Fraxinus excelsior. The sequence goes on along the minus strand of CM032628.1, from coordinate 1,783,794 downwards.
AAGCCAGCAACCGACCATGACAATCTGTTCCGAAGGACCGACTTTTTGCATGCGGTCTGCGTTTTGTGCCTCAACATCCGCAGCGGCAGATGGAACAATCTCATCAGGAATTTCAAACAGAAATGCATCGTCATCAATTTCTTCCATATTGTCAGGTAACTGCAACGCGTCTGCTGAGACCACCCAAAGGGCCAAGGATGTAATTCGCGTGACAAGCTCCAGGAGCCTTTCTAATGCATGTTTCATATCAGAAATGCAGTGCAAAACAACATCGGAATTCCAATCCATTTCCTCAAATGTGTACCGTAGAGTAAGTAATACACCATGAACAAAGCTATTCTTACACGCTGCTGAAAGATTATTTTCTCCATCCTCCACAGCAGAAAGCAGCCAATCAATCAATGATGTGACATATACTAATGCAGGAGAGCTGGATTTACAATTTTCATACTCCACATTGCACATCTCTGACTCGGGATGAATGAAAACTACATTATATGAAGGTCTGACAATCCACCTGAGATCTAGGACATACTTCCTAAAGATAAGCCGTAATGTCAGAGCTCCAGCATCACTTTCTCGGACACGGGGGCTACAAACTAGCTTTTTAGCCCATATAATTGCTTCCCTGACCATGTCTGGACTACACATGCCAGGAAGTGGGGTAGGAAAATATAGTAAAATGCGGAAAGAATTCTCTCTCAGCCGATCCCAACTATCAACAATTGATCCAACGAGAAGCAAGGTTGAATCAGGTAAAGCAAAACCTTTACTGTATGGATATAGATTGGTTTCGGACAAAACAGCATCTGGATTTTCTGGCACTGTGGGCAATATAGACCAAACACTTAGCATTGTCAATATGAGCTCCATAGCCATTATTTTTCTCTCATATGGAGCAGAAGGATAGCACGAGAAAAGCAAGAAGCAACTCAACCACTTCATAAAATTATATAGATTCTCTGCCCTGTGTTTTACATTGTCTCCAGAAGCAAGAGGCTGCCAGGTTCCCATCTTGAGCTGTCTCTCCAATGCTGTCCGGACACGAGAAAAGAACTTTCTGAATAAGCTAGTCCATTTCATTACGAAAGCAGTTGAACAACATCTCATGTTCAGTGGCATTGCTCTTCTCATCAGGTTGAGTTCCAAAGAAGAGGGTAGACTGGATGTCTTTGGATTAAAGAATAGAGATTCTGCTGCATCTATGCGAAGTGACTCGTCCTCATGGGTCAATGCCAATATGAGCCACTTGACCGGGACTTTAACCTCTATGCCCTTTAAGCAGACAACACAATGTAAATCACCATTTCCTGTATCCAGCTCTATACCTTCGGGAGAGATTGATGAATTTCCCTGCCAATCAATGTCCCCTCCTATCAAAGCAAGTACACGACAAATCTTGAGCAATGAAACCAAAACAGCAACTTGCTGTTCAAGTCCTAGGGCCACATCCGTATAACCGAGCTCATTATAAGAAAATTTTGAGCCCTCATCCCTTGGACCGATGCCAATCAAAGAAAGCATAGGAAATATACTGTCCTCATCCAGCTCAAGTAGCACTGGCAAGGCATATGTGTTCAAGTTTGTGCGTAACTTTGCAAGTCCAGAAGCAAGTCCACACAAAAATGGCTGCAAGCAATGACGTCTATATTTTGTATAACCACTTTCAACACCATCGCTACTCCAATATTCATCTCGCAAGCATTCAAGGAAACACTTGAGGAATGTTGTAGCAGCACAGCAGACGTCATCATCGACGTATGCTTTGGCCGTTTCATACAACAAGTTAGGATTCATGTCTAGAATAGTCTTTGCTCCCAACCTCTTGATAAGGGAAGCTAAAGGGACATATCTTCCCTTGCAGCGTGGTCCCAGGCGAAGAAGATCAGTAGCGATCTTCCTCAAGAACAACTTGATTTTTTCACTACTCTCCGCCCACTTAAGGCTGGCCTGAATGTCTAAGTAGAGATCAAAGATAAGATGAACTTGTTTAACAGTTTGACTTAAAGGATCTTCCAAGTTATTCCACACAATCCTCAATATTCGGGCCCCCATCTCCTCTGGAATTGGATCATAATTTTCTGTAACATCAAGTTTATCACCATGCTGCAATGCTTTTATCTGCTGCAAACAGATTTGCATCACAGTTAATGCATGAAAATTAAAATGACTATCAGTAGGATTTTCGCAATAAATACAGAGCTCAGGCAATATTAAATCATACAGTATTGTCTTGACTGAATTACCATCGTTGGCAGAATCTATAACACCATTCAGATTATACTTTGATACAATGTAGCGGGTGTCCAGAATGGTTCTTGCACTCGCAGTAAGTATTCCCCTGATCAGGCAAAGTCTACTCAATGCTGAAAAACTACTAATTTCACCAACCAAATCACCCTTGATTAGAGTTTTCCTAACCACATCATCAAGCTCAATTTTACTATCCACAATGGATGTTTGATGAAAAATACCCTCCATGATAATCAAACCATATTCTTCAGAACTCAAACATGCCTGCAGAGCTGTGGAGAAACTCACCCCAGCCGCCACTAAACAGTCCCTCGCGAACGCCTGTGATTTCAAAACGCTCAAAATAGTAGTCAATATCATTTCAATAACACCCTGTTTTTTTGAACTTATATCATTCTGCTCGCTATCCACATCATAAAACCTTGTAGGGAAGCGCTGAAGCAAGTAGTATATACAAGAAAGAGCCTCCTGGCATTGTTCCATTACAACTGGTGAAGGCCTGGACAAGTCATTTGTCTCAGAAACCACACTTCTCAAACCGAAAACCGCATCCAAACCCACCAAAACCGCACATTGCTCCACAGCTTTCACTAAATATCCCAACTTTGGCGTGCTCAACATTGACAAAGCTGCACGTGAGACACAGAATCTTTTACCCTTCCCATCCTCCCCACCATACTCCTCGCACAGCTGCCTATAGCAATCCCCAATCAAACTCTGAAAATTCTTACATTTCGACAGAGCAGAAGCTAAAGTCCTATGCAAAGGCACCGAATTTTCAAGAAAAAGTATTTCTAAATAAAACTTCGCAGCGAAAGAAATTAACTTTTCATCAGAATTCGGGTTTGATAATAAGTTCGAAAAAGCTGATGCAAGATTTTTAGCGTGTTCGAGCTGCGCATAAGTGGAGTTAAGGGAAATAAGGTGGTTTAGTTCAACGAAGAAGGAGCTGTCATCAGGTGTTTGATTTAATGCCCGAATGAAGTATGGAGGAAATGCAACTGCGTTGTAAGTGTAGCGGTGGCGGTGCTGCAAAGCACGCCACTTGGCCGACATCACTGTTTGTGGGTCGGTTGAATGGGAAGATTTATGTTCAATTAATACTGGCTGAGATCAGAGATTACGGAGGTTGAACGCGGCCTTGTACTCTGCATCCGAGATTAAGGTTTATTAACGTACAACCTTTCTTGAAGACTGCGTTCTGCGGTCCGAGATTAGGGTTTATTAACGAACATCCTCATGGAAGACTGCGGCCTGCTGAGGAAGTGACAAATTTACCCCCATTAAGCAAATTCTTCAATTTATTTAAAGTTTCTACTTTTGGCAATTGAAGAGTTAAAAGTTGATTATTTATAAGCATGGTTCTAAAAGACGAAAAAAGATATAGGCCAAGAGCGAATATGCATGAAAAATGTCTAACGTGGAGAAGAATAATGTTATCTAGTACTAATGACGCCACCAGTCTAAATGATCACACTTGATAGTAAGGTTGAAGCCTAATACGTCATGAACACTGAAAGTCATGTGTATTTTTAATTTTTTTTTTTCGATTTTTTTGAGGTTAAATGAACAAATTATTTAATAAATAGAAAGCAAAAACTCACAAAGTTGTGACAAATACTTTTTTATCTTGACAGGCACAACACATGCTTTATGAACTTGATAAAAAATAATTAAAATAATAATATTTATTTGATAGTAGAAACTTACAATACATTATTTTATTTATTTATTAGTAAGTTAAACAATTAAAAAATATAAGAAATCGTCATATCACGTTGTCTAGATTCATAAAATTGAGGATTAGAACATTACTTCTAATCGCTCTTTGAAAATTGGGAATGTGGAACATTTTTTTTAAATCACTCGTATCTTTTTTATTGTACCCAAATTTAATTGAAACTTTAGAATAATAAATTCAAATATATAGTACATAAGTAGACAATTTATTAAGTTCTTGTTTGGTCTTCATTATTTTCAAAATACATTTTTTCCCTTTATTTTCAACCACACAAATTTCAACAAAATAATATTATAAGCATATCCAAAATTATTCCATATTTTTAACCATACCTTCTTCATCAAATCACTATTTCAAAACATATTTTTGACAAAAAAAAAAAAAAAAAGAGGCTCTAAATTCAATATTTTTATTATTTAGATGATAATTATACAATTGTTATTTTAAATTAGTTTATTTTGATGTTATTAGTAAGTGTATAGTTTACATAAATTCACAAATCAGGTTTATAGTTTAAAAATTCAAAAATCAAAATTTTTTAATATTTAATTCTAATATAATATAATATAATTAACACACCCCACATGCACCACTTATACCGCTCCGGGGACTATTCCGACGACCATTTTGACCACCACTCTTCTCCAGCTACTGTTCTGACGATCGTTCCGATGACTGCTTCGATTACGGCAATTATTCCCACGACCATTCCGGTCACAGATTTACAATTTAATTAGTTACATATTATTTTTCAATAACGGATAATAATTTTTATACGTCACAGATTATTTAACGGTCACAGCTCAAAAATTTTGTAGGTCACAGATCAAAATTTATAGGTCACACGGTTACATATTTCAAAATTAGTTGGTTACAGATTTTTTCACGGTCACATATTATATAATTTTAGGTCACATGTAACAAAATGTTTGGTCAGGAATTATATTTTTAGTCACAGATTACCAATTTTTGGTCACATACGCCAGATAGTGGGTCACATACCACCGTCACTTGTGACCACCCTCACCTCGGCATCACCACAACGGCACCAACGCCACACCACCACCACCACCACCAATGAAAGCTGTCACTCCACGGCGCCACCCCAATAGTGCCACCACCAATAAAACGTTATCGCCAGATCCAACCAAAAAAAATCTCAAACCCACAACCAGAACCTCCACCATCCATGTCCCCTCAACAACACATACATCACCGCCACGACCTTCACCCCCGTCGATGCCAACACACCACCACATTCGTCGATGCCAACACACCACCACATCACAGCAACATCGCGACGATGCGTTAGCAGCGAAACCACCTCCATCCCCGTCGATGCCAAACACACCACCAACAAAACTCGTTGTCGTTGTCGCCGCTGCCACACCACCACCACCACAAGATCAACACCAAGAAACGCTAGATCTTGAAAAATAGACTCGGGGTTTCCAACAATTTCATATTGAAGTAAGTTTATCGCCTGAAAATTTATTTTCCAGGGAAAGAACTTGATTGAAGCCCTAACCAACCAACAGTAGCAGAAGACGAGGAGGCGGTGGTAGCGTCTTGAGCGTCGAGCCACGACATCGGTGGTGACGCCACCGCGCAGGGCGGCATCACAATTGTTGAGTGAGAAGAGACCACCGCACTACAGACACGATAGCAAGAGGCAAGGAGGCGGTGGTGTTGTCTGAGCATCTGTGGCACATGTGGTGGGGTCTTTCAGGGGGCATCGGGGGGCAGGGCGACGCCACTACTGTTGAGAGAGAAGGAGAAGATTGGTGAGAGAAGGGAGAGAAGATAGAGAGAATGGAGTGGATAGAGAGAAAAGATATAGAAAAATGATTAGGGTTTGGGACGAATTGGATGACTTTGATTAATTGTAATATTAATATTAAAATTAAAATATATAATTATTACCTGATTTATGATTAATTAAAGTTTGTACCTGGTTTATGAACAGTAATCTTCAAATACCGGTTATTGTGTAATTTTCCCTTAGCTAGGCCATTCCAAGCATGCAGCATTAAGTTCACATATCAAGATGCCCAATACCATAGATTAACCTTGCTAGGCCCATAATTATTAACCTTCATGGGCTTCTTGCAACAGACATAGTATTGAAGATGAAGGGTTGACTAAGGCCCAAATTAAAAAATTTGAGATTAATTTCTTTTTTTAATCTCGTTTTCTTTTTAAATGAAATTAAAGCCTTATTTGGTATAGCTTTAAAAGTTATAAGATCTTAGTCAAAGTTAAAAATTAATTTTTTACAACTCATTTCTTAGGATTCATAATTTTTATCAACTTTTCAATTATATATTTAATGAATTTTTGTCAAAATCTACCAAGAATCTGTATATGTATATATTACAAAATTATTTTTCTTCAATTTTAATAGCTCGATTGTGATGCAAAAAGGTGATTTATGAGTAAGCAAATTAATGTGTTTGTAGTGTCAAAAGGAAGTCTCATTGTGTGATGACTAATAAAGTGGATTCCAATTGCTACTCATAAGTGAGGCATGAGCAAAATCCAATTGTCAAACTCATGAGAGTTGTAATTTGTGTCCTACCCTACATGTCAAAAGCTAAATGAACTAGTGATGTACATCATTTTCATGTACTAACTGCAATAAAAAGAAGCCAAATGTATTATGAGAATAATAGAGTACAAAAGATGTAAATTGTAATTAAGAATTAATTTAAAATTTTCTTGATTATATTTTTATTAATTTTCTTGAAATTAGTAATTAGAGAATTTAACCCCATATTGTTTTAAGTTGAATAGTTTTTCCTCACTTCAAATCGATCCAATTGATGTCAAAATTGCATTCATTGGAATTGGGGTTTCCATCTCTTGAACATTAATTATAACTTATTCCGGCCCTTGAGAAAAATCCCCACTACTACAGGTATCAAAAGTGTAAAGTGAATTGAGTCGACGTAAGTTGATCAATATCGTTTATTTTCGCAGGAAAACTCAAATGACTCATGAATCGTACATGATTAGATGCTTGTAGGGCTCACAATTGGGCAACCATAGTCATTTTTTTCTTAACAATGACCACCTTTTGATTCAAAGGATACACATTAAGAGTTACAATTACAGCCTAACAAAAGCAGCAAATTAAAAAACTAGGCATTTCTTTAAATTATTTCACCATACCGAATCTCGTGTCCCCAAAAGCCTTTACAACACAACCAAAGCCACTTCATTTACCTTATAAACCCTAATTTACAATTCGTGTCAAAAGATTAGCAGACCATTTTGGTCTTCTTTTATTTCTTGATCTGACTTTATTACCTAATTTTGTTGTTAGTTGCCTGCTTAAGAGCTAGGATTTGTTAGAAATCACCACTTTCTCTTTCCATCCCCCGTATATCATGTGGATCATATACTATTCTAATATTTAGCATCATCACTTTTGTTATATATATATTAAACACGATCATTATTAAACAACGCTGTAAACATTGTTCGATACAATGATGTTGGGTGGATACACGCCAAACATTTTTTTAGTTACATTTGTCTAAAAAAATACGCTTTGTTTATAATTACGTTAGTCAAGCTATGATATGGTACATTTAGCCAATGTTTGATTTAGATATTAAAAAAAAAAAAAATTGAAAATATGACCGTTATTGAGTTCTACTCGTCTAATAAACGTCAACAATAACGACTAATTTTTCAATTTTAATCCCTACCGAACGGGCCATTTTTCTTGAAATCAAGAAGAAAAATTCTTAATTTTTCTCTTTTCTGCTTAAAATTTCTCAGAAAGAATGCGGATTAGAAAAATTTTGGTGGAAGTGAAAATGCAAGAAAGTGATACAAAAAAAAGAGAGAGAGAGAGAGAGAGGGAACGGGTGGGGCGTGGGGGATGAAAAGAAGAAGATTATTGCGTTTTTTTTCCTTATTTTTTAATTTAATTAGTTTAATGTGATAAATATAAAGTTACTCTTTTATCATTTTTTAAAATATTAAAAACGTGGTCAAAGTTAAATTTTTGGTCAACTAATGAAATTGTGGATGGAAACTGTCCAAAAGACTTCACCTACAACGTTTGGCAATGTTAGAGGTGATGACGGCAACAAATCAAATATTTTGGAAAAATCTGCTAGTGTTTCAAAGGTTTAGGATTTTTTGCTGCAATTATCCCTTAAATTTATCATTAAAAGACTCGCGTCAAGTTAAATTCAAAAGTTTGAAGTACTTATTGAGCTCATGTTTGATGCACATTTTGTTAACCAAGAATGCATTTTTTTATGTGATGGAGAATATGTGGTTGAAAAAAAAGAAAAAGTTATTGATGCGATGGAAAATCTTATTTTATTGAAGAATACGTGGTTGAAAATGAGTAAAAGAATAAAAATGAAAAAAATAATATGACTCAAACAAGGGTTTAAATTAAAAATATTTAGTTTGTGATGATGTCTATGGTTTTGTATTAAAATAAGAGTTTATAATTACATAAAATTTAGATTGTGTTTGAGCAACATTATTTTGGGAGAATGTATTCAGAATAATATATTGATGGAGAATGTGTGGTTGAAAAAGAAGGAAAAATTATTAATGTGATGAAAAATAGTATTTTATTAAAGAACGTGTGATTGAAAATAAGTAGAAGAATGATAATAAATTTTTTAATGTGACTCAAACATTAGCTAAAGTTTGAACTTGGGATAATGAAAGTTTGAAAATGAGTTTCTACTATTGCATGAATTCTGTGTGTAGAGTTGAACATGATCTTTCTGGATGATGAGGTTTGGCTGACTCGTAATATTTACTTTGAGTTATTATTGGAGTCAGATGTGACGTCTAATTTTCCAATTTTAGGAAAATGTCATATAGTAATTAGCTCACATCTTTACCATCACATATTCTAAAGCGTAGATTTAGACTTATTTTAAAGGGGTTATTTTGGAAGGTGAGGTTCTTAATCCCTTGTCAACTTTATGTTGAAGAATGAAGACGATAAAATAAAATAATGCCTAACTGATTAAAAGTCACAAGATGGTAAAATTAACCAATCCACCGCTATCATTTGTTATCACAATATTTTCAATTGCTTTTGCCAAATCTCATAATGAATATAGCCATGCAGTAATTATTTTTTTACTTTATTAGAGAAAATGATATGTATCGTGCAAAAAGATTTGCATTAAAGTAACTAGTCACAGTTGAGAATATTATTTTGAAAATTTTACTTTTCTTCTATTTTAAGCAATGGTAACACTACCAACATAGTAATTGATTAGGCTGAAAAAGTATATGCTTATTTTACTTTTACTTTATTTTCTGATTTCAGCGAGTGCGATTTTCTATATAAGCTCTCACATTTCCAAACACGGTGCTACTCTCTCTCCCATACACTTCCATTACTGCTCGTTTGACCACTGGTCGTACTGATTCACTTCTCTTTCTCAATCGGGAAATCAAAGCTCTCTGTCTATAAGTATATGTCATACTAAACCATTAATAAGTTCTTTCTCTAAACTCACTACCCATTTGTACACAGTTGTCCGTATTCAAGAACCAAGCTTTTTACTTCCTCATGAGGTGGGGTGCTGTGTAGAGAGAGATTCAGAGATATCTAATAAAATGGCTGAGAGCACAGAAGGAAAAACAATGCCGGAGACAGAGAAGAAAGAACAGAGCCTGCCATATTATAAGCTTTTTTCATTTGCGGATAAATACGATTGCATTCTTATGATGTCTGGCAGTATCGGTGCCATCATTCATGGCTCTTCCATGCCTGTATTCTTCCTTTTGTTCGGTGAAATGGTTAACGGGTTCGGTAAAAACCAAATGGATTTGCACAAAATGACTCATGAAGTGTCAAAGGTGGTTCACTTTCTTGAATAATTAAATGAACCCATTTTCTTTATAAACCTATCAGATCTGATTGAATTGATTTTCACAATGAATGCAGTATGCTCTCTACTTCGTATATCTTGGATTGGTGGTGTGTTTCTCTTCATATGCAGGTTAGATTTGTTTTGTGTTTTTGACTTTTCTGTTCAAACTGTTCACTTCGGATCAGTCGCACGTGGTCCGTCGACAGTCTCTCTGTCTTCTTCATCTTGATATGTCTTTTTCAGTACTATTTCCTTATTTTATACTTATCCCATCTCACATCCCTATCACCACTGATTCTAATTATTTTGGGGCATAATTACTTATTTTTGGGATCTAAAATAATTAAACAGAGATTGCATGCTGGATGTATACTGGAGAAAGGCAAGTAGGTGCACTGAGGAAGAAGTATCTGGAGGCAGTATTGAAACAAGATGTTGGGTTCTTTGATACAGATGCAAGAACTGGGGATATTGTTTTCAGTGTATCAACAGACACTCTTCTTGTCCAAGACGCCATTAGTGAAAAGGTTACTCTCACTACTGTGATGTTTTTTCTCTCACACACACTGTTCACATTTAGTGTGTTCTTTGAGTGCAAGTTTCGAGTGTTGAACTAAAGAGGTAACGAGGGACCCTAAATACTACTTTCTACTGTTTGATTTGGATTGCGCATGTTGGCGTGCTTGAGTTAACCCACGCCATCATCTTTTTGGTTCCTGAAATAGTAGACCCTGATAAAGTGAATCGTGTTTAGTTTAAGTACAGATTTCATGTTGATTTTTAAGTTCATTTAGTACTAATGGTGCTAAAGTTCATTGATGAAAGTGTTGTTGGACTTTTTAGAACCTAACCCAATCAATACGGTATACTGATTCCTCAACTGTGAACTTTGCAAATTTTAGAATTATACTTCGAGCTCAGAGTATATTGAATATTCATTCACATAGCATGCCACTCGAATATTCTAGTGTCATTTTTGGAATGCAGGAAAACCGTGAAGAGAAGCTACAGTGAAAATTTGCAACGATGAGTGGATGTAATTCTCATATTGAGTGTGAAGTACTGAAAATCTGCATGCTCTGTTCGTTTCTTGATTCTATTTATATTTATTATTGCTAAAATCCTAACAACCGTCACTTTACTGATAGTAAAATGTGTCTTTTTTGGGATGATAGGTGGGGAATTTCATTCATTATCTTTCTACATTTTTAGCCGGTTTGGTGGTTGGTTTTGTGTCGGCATGGAAGCTGGCTCTACTCAGTGTGGCTGTGATTCCTGGCATTGCCTTTGCTGGGGGTCTTTATGCATATACCCTAACTGGTCTCACCTCCAAGAGCCGTGAATCTTATGCCAATGCTGGCATAATTGCCGAGCAGGTGAGCCTGGGATAAAATCAATTCTTCTCTATTTCTTTGCTTGTTCTTTCTATACCCTTTTGATTACGAGAACCTACTTTCTTTTGAAGATGGAATCAAATTTTAATGATAAAATACAAAATTATGCTGTAATCTGTTCTTTACCTTTCTGGGGTAACTCTAGTATAATTGACCATCTAAGTTAAATTTCAATGCGGGTTTTTGGAAATACTATGGTGATGTTAAAAAGGAAGTTGCTATTTTATTGATCCTCGTTCGTGCTAAAGCTTTTGATGTCAAATGCAGGCTATTGCACAAGTTAGGACAGTCTACTCTTATGTTGGTGAGAGCAAAACCCTGAGTGCATATTCAGATGCTATACAAAACACGTTAAATCTGGGTTACAAGGCTGGAATGGCTAAAGGCCTTGGATTGGGTTGTACCTATGGAATAGCATGTATGTCGTGGGCTCTTGTTTTCTGGTATGCTGGTGTATTTATCAGAAATGGACAGACGGATGGTGGCAAGGCATTCACTGCTATTTTTTCTGCCATTGTCGGTGGCATGTAAGATCATGTGCTAAAATCATTTGAATTTTAGAGATGAATAGAAAAAATTTATGGGTTTTGATTTGATTGTTGTTACAGGAGTCTGGGCCAGTCATTTTCTAATCTTGGGGCGTTCAGCAAAGGCAAAGCAGCTGGATACAAGCTAATGGAGATTATCAAGCAAAAGCCCTCCATAGTTCAAGACACATCAGATGGAAAGAGCCTCACTGATGTCAATGGAAACATTGAGTTCAAAAATGTAACTTTTAGCTATCCTTCTAGACCTGATGTCATCGTCCTTAGAAATTTCTCCTTTTTCTTCCCCGCTGGAAAGACAGTTGCCGTAGTTGGTGGTAGTGGTTCAGGAAAAAGCACTGTTGTCTCCCTGATAGAAAGATTTTATGATCCTAATCAAGGTAATTGATAGACTTTCTACTGTTATATGATGATGCATATCCATGTTAATTCAGTAGTGATTGTACTTAATCTTGTTTGTAAAATGGATAGGACAAATTTTGCTGGACGACGTGGACATCAAGACACTGCAGCTGAGATGGTTACGCGATCAAATTGGTTTGGTGAACCAAGAACCTGCACTTTTTGCCACCACAATACTCGAGAACATTCTATATGGAAAGCCTTGTGCATCCATGACTGAAGTGGAAGCAGCTGCTTCTGCTGCTAATGCTCATGGCTTTATTACATTGCTTCCTAATGGATACAACACTCAGGTTAAATATGCTTTGATTATTAACAGTTTATTAGTTCTATCCAAAGAATTACTCGCGTTGGTCTTAAAAAATCTCAACTCAAGTCCAGGTGGGAGAGCGTGGGGTCCAACTCTCGGGTGGTCAGAAACAGAGAGTAGCAATTGCGAGAGCTATGTTGAAGAACCCGAAGATGCTTCTTCTTGACGAAGCAACAAGTGCCCTTGATGCTGGTTCAGAAAGCATTGTTCAGGAGGCTCTAGATCGTCTAATGGTAGGGAGGACAACAATTGTTGTCGCTCATCGTCTCTCAACAATAAGAAATGTGGACTCCATTGCAGTTATACAGCAAGGCGAAGTTGTGGAAACTGGAACCCATGAAGAACTAATTGTCAGAGCCGGGGCCTATGCATCCTTAATCAGATTCCAGGAAATGGCGGGGAACAGAGATTTTTCAAATCCCTCAGCTCATCGAACACGCTCATCACGTCTAAGCCACTCATTATCGACTAAGTCTCTCAGCCTCCGTTCTGGCAGTTTAAGAAATTTGAGTTATTCTTACAGTACTGGTGCTGATGGTCATATAGAGATGGTGTCTAATACTGAAGCTGATAGGAAAAATCCTGCTCCACATGGGTATTTCTGCCGGCTTCTTAAACTAAATGCTCCTGAATGGCCTTATTCAGTCATGGGAGCTATAGGATCTGTTCTTTCTGGATTTATTGGTCCAACATTTGCTATTGTGATGAGCAATATGATTGAGGTGTTCTACTATACTAATCCAGCTACCATGGTACGAAAAACAAAGGAATATGTTTTCATTTATATTGGAGCGGGTCTTTACGCTGTGGTCGCATATTTGATACAGCACTACTTCTTCAGTATTATGGGAGAGAACCTCACTACAAGAGTGAGGAGGATGATGCTTGCAGGTATAAGGCGTCTTTTGTAGATACATTATAGGATGATGATAAATATTATCTTATTAATTTTTCTTTTCCTCGTTTCAGCAATTTTGAGGAATGAGGTTGGCTGGTTCGATGAGGAAGAGAACAATTCAAGCCTTCTTGCAGCCCGATTATCTACTGATGCTGCTGATGTAAAATCTGCAATAGCCGAAAGAATATCGGTGATATTGCAGAATATGACTTCTCTCCTCACTTCATTTATAGTTGCCTTTATTGTAGAATGGAGGGTCTCACTTCTTATACTGGGCACCTTTCCTCTACTAGTCCTAGCAAATTTTGCTCAGGTAACACCCTCAAATCTCTGCCGACGATGTCATTTCAGTAAGATAATTTTTCCTGTGAGGAGGGTACTTTGGGCATAGAATCAAAAGAAAATTATTTTACTAGACTGTCAGTTCTAGTGATTTTTGTTTGGATCTTGGAATTCAAATTCACTGGTTTCTCGGAACTAGAAGACAAAAGGGCAATTACAACTTGTCACTATGGTGCTCTGCACGTGCTTCGATTCTGGTGCATGACTCTTGCAACTCATAAAATATGAACTGAAAAATACAAAGTAAGAACTGTATAATATAATATCTAGCATAGTAGAAAAGAAATATCAAAGATTTTATTATTGCCCATCAACTTCAGTGAAACTGAGAACTGTTTTGTTAACTTTACTGCTTGTTTTTCTAGGTTAAATTTTTTTTCACTTTGTTCTGGTGCTGCATAGAATTTTGTGTCAGTTCTATGTCTGATATTTTGAAAATCTAGTTAATGCCTGAGAATGGTCGAATTGGAATATGGGGTACAAGATTGCAAGATTTACTTTAAGTGTATTGCTTCTATAAAATGACATCAAACTAAGATCAAAAAACAAGAATATCTACGTGCAGCGTGTGTGGGAGGTGAATTATAGGCAAATTTTAACTGCTGATATAGAATCATTGTATATTAAACCTATAAATTATGCGTAAGCCCACCAAATTGTGGTAAGAAAGTATATTACTGTGGCATTCGCATCAATGTGAAATTTATTGTTTGCTAATCAAACAGTCCTTACAATTCCAATGCTTTTGAATTACACAGCAACTTTCTCTTAAAGGGTTTGCTGGAGACACGGCCAAGGCCCATGCAAAAACTAGCATGATTGCAGGTGAGGGAGTAAGCAACATTAGAACTGTTGCGGCATTCAATGCCCAAGAAAAAGTTCTTTCTTTGTTTTGTAATGAACTCCGGGTCCCACAGCGTCGAAGCCTTAGCCGCAGTCAATCTTCGGGTTTCCTTTTTGGTCTATCTCAGCTTGCTCTTTATGCATCTGAAGCTCTAATACTCTGGTATGGTGCCCACCTTGTTAACAAAGGCGCCTCTTCCTTTTCTAAGGTCATTAAGGTATTCGTAGTCTTAGTTATCACAGCCAATTCAGTTGCTGAAACCGTCAGCCTTGCACCCGAAATCATAAGAGGTGGTGAAGCTGTTGGCTCTGTATTTTCCATTCTTGATCGCTCAACAAAAATAGATCCTGATGATGCTGAAGCTGAGAATGTTGAATCAATTCGTGGTGAGATTGAACTCCGTCATGTTGACTTTGTGTATCCTTCACGACCAGATGTACTCGTGTTTAAGGATTTCAACCTTAGAATTCGTGCTGGCCAGAGCCAAGCTCTAGTTGGTGCTAGCGGATCAGGAAAGAGTTCAGTAATAGCATTAATCGAGAGGTTTTACGATCCAATGGCAGGGAAAGTTATAATTGATGGAAAAGATATTAGGAGGTTAAACTTGAAATCTCTCCGGCTCAAAATTGGTTTGGTTCAGCAGGAGCCTGCACTTTTTGCAGCTAGCATTTTCGACAATATTGCTTATGGTAAAGACGGGGCTACTGAAGCAGAGGTAGTTGAAGCAGCACAAGCAGCAAATGTGCACACATTTGTTAGTGGTTTGCCCGAAGGTTATAAAACCTCGGTAGGTGAAAAGGGAGTCCAACTCTCTGGAGGACAGAAACAACGTATAGCAATTGCACGTGCTGTTCTAAAGAATCCATCAATACTTCTACTCGATGAAGCCACAAGCGCTCTTGACGCTGAATCAGAATGCGTGCTACAAGAAGCACTCGAGAGGCTGTTGAGAGGCCGAACCACCGTTTTAGTGGCCCACCGATTGTCCACAATACGAGGAGTGGACAGCATTGGCGTTGTACAAGATGGACGCATTGTGGAACAAGGCAGCCATAGCAACCTAATCAGTCGACCAGATGGAGCCTATTCAAGGCTTTTGCAACTTCAGCGTCATTGCGTATGAAAATGACATCGATTACAAGAAAAACGCGTACGGGTCCATTAACCATTGTTTTTCACCTCTTTGTATGATTATAGTTGTAGATATGGGGATGATATGTTAAAATATTAATTGCTTTGTTTCATAAGCCTTTGCTTATCTGTTTAAAACCCACCTTTACAGGGACTACTTTTTTTGCTCTTTTTTTCCCTTGCATGTGCTTTTGCTTATTTTCTTTTCAGTTTCTTGATGGAACCCATCTTTCTTTAGCTTTTGATGCAGACATAAACTATTGGATAAGCCATACATCAAGTAGGGTTGCATACAACTCTTTCTTTGATATTTTGGAGACACATTCAATTCACTTGGTACAGAGGGCTCAAATTATTGTTATAAAGCTAAAATTGGCCAAGGCATGATTATATTGAAAAGTTCAAGGGATCCTCAGATTATAGATGTTTCTGTCTCTCTTTTTGGCAATTGTACTTGAAGGGCATATTTAACGTATATGGGATAGTCTTGCACATATAACAAACGAGATTTTAACTTATTTTTCTCTTTTAATTTTATTCAGTCGAGCATAACAAATTTGAAATTTTTTTCAAAGTATCGAGATGTTGATATGCACAGTATAAAGTGTGGCCCTGTCTGGCTTTTCCATTTATTCATAACCAAGTGAGTACATCAATGAGCTTGCAGAGAAAGTGCCCCACTCTTTTGAAAAGCAACAGAAAACGTTGACAGCCTCTCAAAGATATTATTAACTACTGTGGCTGTCACGCGAGTACTTGCACTTTTGATAAAGAAAAACTAGGTTTTGCAGTGAGTGAGAAAGAGAGAAAAAAATATGAGCAGCGAGCTTGGATGAAAGTTACATGTTTGACTTTAAAATTACTTAGAGAGGGTGAATAATGCGGAATTGAAATTATCAATTAAAAGCAATCATTTACTTTTTTATTATTTTAGATGTCTAGTCATTCAAGTCATCATATGTTGAATTGTCACAATAATAAATAAACAGTAAATAACACAATATTTATTGATGGAGAAAATACCTAACTGGGTAAAAATTTCAGGATTAAGTCAGTAACTTTCACTATAGATAATAAGAACTTACGGTATAATCCAGCCTAGAAAATTCACTAGACTCACTGATCTAATTCTTGTAATCTCCATGACCCGCTATAATGTCCTTCACTCACACATGCTCTCGATCTTTTGAAATTGTATATTTCCCATGGATAATCAAGAATACCTTGTTATTGTATTCTTCATGTGCTTCTGGTCCAATTTTCCTCAATTTTGAGGAACTTCTGAAAGCTATTGAGTAAGTACCTTCCTGATTATATGTAGGAAGTTGGTGTTTTAGATTATTTGATTATAATGTTTTTTCCAACTTATGGTTGATTGATCTTAAGATGTAGAATTGTCAGTTGGTCTCCAAAGAATGTTATGAATGTGGGCAATAATGATCAACCACCCTTTTCACAAAGTAGGGTTCGAATATTCATAATATGGAGATATTGAGTAGTATATGATAGATAGAACTCTTGAAAATCGTGAATTAGTGTTTCTCGAAAATTACCGTCGCTCGAGTGCTAAGTTAGAGACAGACGGGCGACAACGATTCTGTTTTGGACACTTGAGCATTAGTTTGGCAGCATTTTAGTGTAAATTCGACGACTCTTTCTTTATGTTCCATA
The DNA here is from genome assembly GCA_019097785.1 of Fraxinus excelsior. NCBI lineage: Eukaryota > Viridiplantae > Streptophyta > Magnoliopsida > Lamiales > Oleaceae > Fraxinus > Fraxinus excelsior. Next base: position 1,766,396 of record CM032628.1, on the reverse strand, counting down.
CTCGAACCTAAAAACTCCTAGTTCATTTATATAACACTCCAAAAGACTCTTTGATTTTTACAACTCTTTTATAATAACTAGTGTAGGCACGTGCGATGCACGTGCTGTATTTTAATTTGATATTTAATAGTGTGGAGTGATTTGAAGGTATTTTGTTTACTTTGTTTGTATAATCGTATGAATGAAGTAATATAATTGTGATATTTTGTAGCAAAGTATCTTCATTTTTTCTTTTTCTTTCACCTTTTTTTTCTTTTTCCTTATTTAGTTTCTTTGGTTATTGTAGTGTATATATACACATATATACATGGGGATCAAATATAGTAGAATTATTATAATTTGAATATTGCAATTGTAACCAGATGAAACATGTGGAAGAAACAACTGGTAAGAAAACTCATAGAAAGCTAAAAAATAAAGCATAATTCACGGACTTGGAAACTAAGCTTATGTTTGACACCCATTTTTTTCCATTCTCATTCTTATTCTTTTTCTCTTTCTTCATTTCAACCTCACATTCTATTAATAAAATAATATCACACATAAACCCAAAAATTTTCCTTTTTAACCACACATTCTTCCATCAATCACTATTCAAAAACCAAAATTTCTTCTAAAATGAGTGTCAAACATAGGCTAAATGTAATAATGAGAAGCGGAAATTGTTAAATAAAGATGGATTAAAACCAACATATACACTAAACTGCAGAAAGCAGTTCACAGTGAGAAAATTTTTGATATCCAAGGGTTTTGTCACGAAAATTCAAGAAAATTTTAAATTTCAACAACTCGATTTTCTCTCTGTAAATTTGTTAACTGAGTGAATTGTATCTGTCCATACATACTTCAAACAAGACTGAGTGGATTTCCAATAGTCGTAAGAGAGAAAAAAGAACTAAAATTCACAAGCATCCCAAATAAGTTCATTTTTATTTCTGATGGTTTACATAAGTCTTCCCGGTTATCATTAATCAAAACCTTGCAACTGAATAATAAATTTATTGAAACGTCACTCAGAAGTATACTGAAGCAGAAGGACTAAAATAAACATCTTGGTCATTAAATAACTGGTATTTGAAGTTGGTTCTGTGTATATTATTTTTGGAGGTTGATTTCGTCGGCATATCTATTCAAGGGGTCCTCATTCTTAAGATCGTGGGAAAGTTGAAAACACAGTAGCATCTACAGCAAATAACATATTTGTATTCTAAATGTTGGCTTTCATTCTTACTATCTTTCTCTTTGTTTTTGTTTAAAAACAAACAAATAGCTAATAACTTTTTTCCTTTAAATTTGTGCCTATGTCATTACTAATTGTAAGAGTGAAAGAAGGTTCCCCACTAATTTTATCATATGTTTCTCTTACTGGTATCTTATTTTCTAAATGGGATTCATGAATATATATATTCCAACGATGATTTGGTATGGTAGAATTAAATGAGACTAAGGAAGAAAAGTTTACACAAGCAATTATTATTTTAGCTCAATAAGACTCTAATGTGAATATGAATAACAGAATAAAACCAAAAAGTGAAATATTTCAGAGTTTAATGTAGCAGTAAACATAAACATTCATTTTCTTTATGTAAACTCAACTTAACATAGACAAATAGAAAGAATCACACAGGTTCAACTTAACTGTTATATATAGAAATAGAAAGCAAAAGGATAGATAAGTGATTTACTTTCAGAATTTCTACAACCAGCTGTGCATTACAGTTCAACTCTTGCTTATTAGACGACACATCATTATTTGTGTTATCAATTAGTTGTTCACTTGACATAGTAGCTTGCTGTGTTCCTTTATTAACCTTTTGGAAAAGGATAGTAATGTGAGCTTAATTACTAAATTGCAACGTGACCTGGAAAAAACAGTGAAGCTCAAAGAATAATGTTACTGTTTCGTGAGGAATGCGTGATAAAAAATAAGATCCTCACTTTCAGTCATCTTTGAAAGATCACAAGAGAGATATTGTGAGATGTCATAATTGGGATGAAAGAATGTAGGGTACTTAAGAACGTCGAAAGTAGATGTATTGGCTGCACCAGGATTTGAGAGATGGTTAGTTTCAATGAATCCTCCATTGCTATATTGAACATTATCAGAAGCATCCAAGAAAGGTTCATCACGTAAGCAATCCACATTCTCTAAATTCGTACGCTCGCTCGACCGTGTATTCATGCCTGATTTGTTTTACAAGTGTATCATATGAAGCTGACACATCATAAAGATTTTAATCATCATGCTTTTCAGACTCATTTTCATGTTCACCCATATCAACCATGCGGTGTTGGGCTCTACTATTGGACTCGGCTATTTCGTCTTCATAGCTGGAATTATCTGCAAAGTAGGTTTCAATACAAGGGGAGAAATGTTTGATGGAATGTCGACTCCAATATTGATAGAATCAAGAATAACTAAAAATATGACTAGTAAAGAAAATCATAATAAAAATAAATGATCGAAATATATGACATAAATTGAAGAGTGGTGCCCCTCGAGAGGGTTAAGGACAATGCCCCCGATGGAGATCGACCTGCCCAGTCAGGTCGTAGGGGTTCGGAGGCAACGCTCTCGACGGAGATCGACCTATAAAGGAATTTTAATTTTTACGTATGTATGAAATTGAATATTTTCTAATATATTTGAATTAAATTATTAATAAATGAAATTGTATTTATAGTTTGTGTAAAATGTAAATAAGTAGAATTTCTGGCAAAAAAAAAAAGAAATAAAAAAGGCGCGGGTGCGGTGATACGGAAGAAATTTTGAGTTTATTATATGTATATATGGAATAAAGCAAAAAACTTAAAAAAGAAAAACACTTGCTCCGCAATGTGTAGAGCAAGTTTTCGCATTGTGCGGAGCAAACGGACTGCTACGCATAATGCAGAGCTCATGCTGGTGTCCGGACCTAGTGTCCGCACACCACGCTCCGCACATTGCGGAGCATGAGTTCCGCATTATGCGGATTTTTTTTATGCGGAGCTCATGCTGGTGTCCGAACTTGGTGTCCACACACCGTGCCTGGTGTGCGGGCACCACATTCCGCACATTGCGAAGCAAATTTTTTTATTTTTATTTTTATTTTTTTAATGTCTTCTTTTTCTTCTTATACTAAAAATGAATCTGAATCACTTTGCCATTCAAACAAATAAATAACATGAAATATTAAAAAAATGTAAGTAATTAGCAATTTTCCTAACAATATTAAATTGATAATTTTTTGAATAAAATCGGACCCAGCAGATCAAAACCGCATAAAAATCATTTGTTTTCTATTATAAGATCTAAAATAAATAAAAATTACATCGAAAACCAAATTAAACGTATGAAAACCAGCAGAACAAAAATTCACAGGGAATTCCCATTAAATGATTGGGTCAAAAAACTTATACCTGGCTCGTCCTTGTTCTCAGCGTAATTGCTCGGTTCTTTCAATTTATGTAGTCCCAAATCCTCAATCATACCTCTAAAAATGAAGAGAAAGCCGAATAATTATTTCGTTGTTTGAAATCAAAATATATAATGAGAAAGAAGAAACTGTGTCATTGCAATTGCATTTACTGCATTTGCATGTATAGTAGTTAAGTCGGTTTGTAGATATTTTTTTAATAATGAAGTTGGTTGTAATAGATGTGTTAGGATTGAAATGGCATCGTGTTGGTTGATGATGACCTGGCAAATTGGCTCTTTTAGATATATTAGGATTTTTTTGTCTAAAGAATTCTTAATACAACTTAAGTTCTAACATTGGAAGTATTATTCATGCCATCTAAATGTAGGGGCAGACTAAAAGTAAATGATTTCTTGTGCTTGATCATGATGTTATTGTTTTGAATCTTCTCGTGTATCTAGTAATGAATTGAATATAACACTGAAAAATGTAACAATCTCAAATTTTTTAGTATTGTCTCAACCAAGCAAAAAAAAAAAAAAAAAGTCAACAACAACGGTAATACTTTGGGAGTTGCAACAAATTAAGCCCAATTTAGGTTTAACTTAAAATCAGATTTTTAGTAAATTTTGCTCATATTTTGTGGGAGTTAAATCAATTTTGATAAAATTTGATGAAATATGTTGTTAAAAAGTTATGGATATCATGAAATATATGATTAAAATTAATTGTTGATTTTGATTTAGATTAAAATCTCGATTTTAATCAATTCCAAACAGGATTTTGATAAAATAAAAATAAAAATGATGAACTGTGTAATTAAAGAGTTATAAAAATTGTAAATATCATAAAATGCAGGATTAAAAATGAAGTTGAGTAAAAATAAATTTTCGAAATGGGGTCAAATGGGGGCTAAATTTGGTATTTGGTAGAATAATTGATTTTATTATAAAAAAATTGAAAAAGTTTATCCAAAGGCTTGCCTCAATCACGAGTTGAAGAGTCCAACCCAGGGTCTGCCTCGGTCATATCAATAGAAGAGTCCAACCCAGAGCTGCATATCCATACTACTGTCAGTTGTTACACAACTTTAATCAGGTACAGCCCAGATCCATGAGACCCTTAGATTACCGACAACAATATTATCGATAATATGGTCGATAAGTACTAGTTGTGCTTTGATCATTGATCGTTGATAGAGGAGTTATAGATGTCAACGACGAAAGTATATTATTATTAGTTTAATATGTTACTAATAGATATTATTTTGGTAACTTAATATGGATTTTTGTTTTATATTTATAAAATTGGTTAATTTCACAAACGGTCACTGAAATTACGTTAAAATCACAAAACGGTCACTAAAGTTTAAAAGTTGCACTAACGTCACTGAAGTATCATCCGATTTCAATAATGGTCACTGAAGAACTTTTTTCATTTTAATTGGAACTATTGGACCAAAATAGTTGAAGCTTTGAACCTTAAGGATATAAATCACAAATTTGACAATAAAACCAAAAAATAATTAAATTAAAAAACCAAAAAAAAAAAAAAAAAATCAATCTCTTTCTTCCCTACAAACCACCACCACTAGTTGCCAGCCTATGTCGCCACCGTCACCAACCCACCGTCGCCTCAAACTCTACACACCACCCAAACAAACTCATCCTTCGTCGATCATCCTCATCACCAGCTACAATCACAATAACTCCAAGACAACCACGTTTCATCTCCCAATTCCAGATTCACACTCGATCTCTACTCTTCTCCAACCACTGCTCCATATTTTTCCCAACCACACAAAGAGCCCATACGACTACTCCTTTAGTCTGCCTCTATCACCACCACCCACAGTTTTCCCCAATTATTGTTGTTCAGTAAAGTTACGATAACTCCAATATCCCATTACACCAATGCAAAACTGTTGACACACCACAAATCAACTCATATTGACGAGTGATGAAGGTCGCCATGAAATGGAATTGTGAGTTTGGGAGTACGCTGATGAAATTTACTTTTTTTATCTGATTATATCCGCACATAGTAACACCAAAAAATAGATACTGGAAGCATAAAAAGGCTGTTGACTTTTTGTGAATTGTTGAAATTCTTGGCAAAAAGAAATGTGCAACCACTTATTACAAATTCCATCTCTGTTTCGCCTCCTGAGTTGGGACTTTTGAAGAGATACATATACTGGAGGTCTTCTTGAACGTTCATCGCGTAGGGGTGGTGGATTAGTAATCAAATTTACAGTGACTGACGGTAGGCAACGATGAATTTTCTGCACCTGATTTGGGTGTGGGGCGGGGCGTTTGGGAGGAGATAAGGATAGGGGAGGTGAGTTGTTTTGGGCTTTTTATCTTTTTTTTTTTATATTTAATTATTTTTTGGTTTTATTGTCAAACTTGCGATTTAGGTCCTCAAGGTTCAAGTCTCAACTATTTTGGTCCATTAAGTTCCAATTAAAATGAAAAAAGGTCATTCAGTGACCATTACTGAAATCGGATGATATTTTAGTGACCGTTAGTGCAAGATTTAAAATTCAATGACCGTTTTGTGATTTTAGCGTAACTTTAGTGACCATTTGTGAAATTAACCCTTTATAAAATTAATGCCGGATAATTTATTTTTTTAATTATTATTCCATTACCAACAATATAGTTTAACATTAATATTTAGTTTTTGTATTTTAAATTCTTTATTTATAGATAAAAATCTCATTGATAAATTAAAGTTTATGATAATATTTATATTTTTTAGTATTATGAAACTAAAATTCATTCTTAATGTTATATTATTTTTTAACTGTTATTTAGAGTGTTTGATGGTGATTAAAAATTAGATTTTTAGTGAATTGTGATAGAAGTTTCTGAAATGTGTGGTTGAAAAGATATGAGCTCTATTAAAAATGTGGTTAATATTGATTGTTTGACTTTGATTTAGATTAAAATCAGATTTTAATTCGACCCAAACATGCCCTTAATTTTCAACATCATTTTTTAAAGTAATATTAATCTCTTTATAGTTTTATTAAAAAAAAACGAAAGTTTTATTTATACATTCATGTATACACAAGTTTGTTACCTAAAAACTTTCCCGTTTAATATTTTATTGCTTAATTTTGTGACATAAGTTCTGTCTACGAATTAAATTTATGTAAACAAAATTTTCAATTCTTAGAGATAGAAAAAATTATCCTCTAAGATTCCAATGTAATGGAAAATGCTCAAGAATCTCAGAGAAATTTCACTAGCGAAGCAACAGTCATGAATCTTTCACATTTCCCTCTCAATTTTTTTTGGGGAACTGTTGTACATATTAATTTGTCCTAGAAATTTTCGAATGACCATAGGACTTGGTAAAAACTTGAATTCTTTGAAACATTAAATCGACAACAAAATAATCAGTCAATCATATAACATTTAAATATGTCCCACATGTCTATACCATGTACTTCATGTTGCATTTCCAGCATCTTTTTTTATATAAACTTTAGAATCATACAAAAATATATCCTATCTTAATTAACTTAGGTTTAAAGAAATAATTATTTAACGTTTTAAATATAAAAAAAATTTAAATTCCATCTTCACACCTACTGATTTATAAAATTCTGTACGTGTTTAGTTCTTTTCTTGAGAAAACAAATTCAACTTGCATTATAGGAAACACGCTGAAAGGCGTCACCTGAGCTTTTGTGTCCCTCAGTGTGTACAAAACTAGATGTTTTCGAGCAACGAAGCTTATACCCATTCGCATTAGTTTATCCAAAGTTTCTTACCCATATGCATGAATTATTGAATAGGTCATCTTCCTATCAAGGTTAAGGACTCAATTGAGCATCTCAATAGCGGGATTGAATACCAATTCGTTTTAGTGTCCTCAATTGTCCAGTTTTCTAGCTAGCTTACTAGATCAAATCTACGGAACGGATTGACTTTCAGACAAAGAAAAAAGAAAGAGTGATTATTTACGCTACAGGTAAAATAAAAACTTTTAAATGAGACAGTATATCGTACAATGATTGTAGTAGATAATAAACATTAATTAGGAGCAAGTAGGGCAATTTGTGGGGTCAACAAATTTGCATCTGACATGTGATTAGGGGTCGACAAGAGCGTGGCTAGTTAAATTCTTTGCCTCTTTTAGCAAACTGATATATAGATAATATATGTACTGTGACACGTGTCTTTTTGTGGATGGAGTAAGAAAGGCATGTGACATGATCTTTGAAAATCAGACTTGGCAAACATACTCGTGGTTATGTCCCTAAGAAGAGGGAAAACCATTAATTGAGAGAGAACCATCTAGTGGAACTCGCAATCTCATATTTGTTTTTGATCAACACCATTAATCTCCCTATCCTATCGAGATCGTGTCATTAAATTAAGTAACGGGCAAATCATGTGATCACTTACTATTGTCGCGCAATGATATATAGTTGGTAGGAAGGAATTGTTTGTGGTCTTCTTATTATATGCATGTATAAATTTGTATGCAATCATTGTTCATTACAAAAGGTATGTTATTAGAATGATGTAACTAGTTTTTTTCAATAAATTGAGTTATTCTTTTTAAGATTTGCATGCTGAAACACGTTTATATATGTCAAGTTGAAGAGGAAAAATAAAACATAGTCAACAAACAATAGAGTTACTACAAACTGGTTTGTAACTCTATTTATCACGTCGTGAAGACACTTTGGACATACAATATAAAGATAGAACTTTAGTCTTGAAATCCCGCAATCCTATTTTCTCGCGCACTAGACCTGCTACTCTACAGGACAGTTATAAACAAATCGTTGTCATATATGCGATTTCAATTTTGTTCGCCGACTTGAGAGTTGAAGAATTTACGGGATTAACACTCTCTCAATAACTACTAAAGTTATAGCTAAATTAGAGAGGTAGTGATGTTCAAAGAATGAATCAACCCGAGTCAAGATGAATAATGTATAATCAAAGCCATGTAACCAAGTAAATTTCTTGGCACATGCTCGAGTTGAAATTGCGTAGGGTAAAGGGTTTTCAAGGAGGGTGTGGGAAGTGTACAATATAATAATCACATGGTCTTGTATATTGAGACATGCACATGAAGGCCCACATCGTTAGTACAAAAAATCAATCACGTTACTTTTAAGCCAAGTTGACATCAAGCCCACATTGGGAACACAAATTAAATCAAAAAATGTTACGTAATTGTTTGATTCAACTAAAAAAAAAATGGTTTGTAATTTAAGTTAAAGTTAATAATCATTTTTTATCACACATTTTTATGGAGTCCACAATTTTTCAACCACAAATTCCATTAATTTTTATCAAGAATTACTGAAAAATAAATTTTTAGCTAAATAAAAAAAAAGCAATGCATTTATCAAGAACGAGACTTAGTGGGTGTTTGGTGTTGATTAAAATTAGAGTTTTAGTAGATTGTGATAAAAAAATTTGAAATGCGTAGTTGAAAAACTGTGGGCCCAAAAAAGATGTGATTAATATTGATTATTTGACTTTGATTTAGATTAAAATCTGATTTTAATTAGAAACAAACATAGACTTAATTGTATTTATTTATTATTGTATTTGTATGCATATGCATATGCATATGCATGGCTTCTCTCATCCCCCCCAAACTCTCTAGCTTATTAATAAGAAGCCCTACACCACTTCTTTCTTCAGTATCTTGTCTTCTTCATATCCAACATCGCTTTCTGTGCTAGTGTACTCTCTTTTTCCCTTCAAAATCCCTTTCTCTGTGTTCTCTTTCCTGTGGTCCATTCCTCTTTCTAATATCTTATAACAACACAGATTTCTCCTTTACATTTCATATTCTTCTGCTTCATAGTTTCTCAAGAAAGAAAGAAATCCCTATACATTTTAGAGATATGTCGAGCAGAAGGTCGAGGCAGTCCCCGTCGAGTTCGAGGATTACTGATGATCAGATCATTGAACTTGTGTCCAAATTGCAGCAACTTCTGCCCGAGATTCGCAATAGGCGCTCCAACAAGGTATGCAGTATTATACGGCACTCAACTTGATAGTGCCTTCATTTTTAAAGACAGAGCATTACATTTCTGCATCAGTAAATTCATGCTTATATTATGCAAGTGCCAATTATATATATGGAAATGGTCATATAGTCAAACTATAGAAGCATAAATTAGCAATGCCAACTCAGAGAACACATTAAAAAATTATTATTTTTTCTTTCTGATGTCTCCGATTGTAATGTTCTTTCATCTCCATGCATTATATATTATATATAAATAATTGTTCAAAATAAAGAAAATATTATTGACTCATAATGAATTTGATCGAACGTAACACACAGTGTGAAATTTGTATATTTATGGGTTAAAATTTGAGTACTGACCTTTTTTCTTTAAAAAAAATGTTGTGTTTTGTTTTTTTTAGCAACCATTGAACGTTCTTTTTCGAGTAGTGTATGACTAAGGAAAAATGGAAAAAATTGTTGTCCCATCATATAATTATAAGTAAAATTATATAATGAAATTATTTTTGTTGAGCAGGCATCAGCAAATAAAGTACTTCAGGAGACATGCAACTACATTAGAAGTTTGCACAGAGAAGTGGATGATCTGAGTGAGAGGCTATCACAGTTACTCTCTACTATAGATGCCGACAGTCCAGAGGCTGGGATAATTAGGAGTTTAATAATGTAATAATAATAATTATTATTTATTATGTACGAGGTGGCAATAATTTATCAGGTAATTATTTAAGGATTTAACTAGCTAGCTAGCTAGTTCTAATTCTCCTAGGTTTGGCCCCTATATATCTAGGCCAATCAGGCATTAGAACAACCTAAATATTAGATTTATGACTCTTGAAATTCATATATGTTGTATTAGTAATTAATTACTGTTACAGTTTATGTGTAATCTATCTAGTAATTAAAAAAAAAAAAAAAAAAGGTCATCTCCTTTTCATGTTTAATTTAATTTGCCTTCTATTTTGCATGGGTTTTGAATTCTTAAGTTAAGAGTATATATAAGAAGCCTTATATTTCATTTTTTATATCTTAAAATTCTACTTTTCAAAGTCGAAATTAATTTTAATCATGTATTTTGTAGGACCAACAAGTATTACATAATTATCAACCATTCAATTCTCAAAAAAATTAAGATTTTTAGCAAAATAGTCACTATCATATATAGTTGCTCCAATATCGACCCTCTCTTCCAAATCCTTGCTTCTACAGGCCAAAGAGAGTTATCTCTTTGACTACACCATCTTTGACTTCGTTAACAAATAATAGACACTTATCGTGAACAACCTCTTTCAATTCAGTAGTATATATCCAGCTCCTCCTTTTGCCATTTTCACTACTAGTACTTGACTTGTCAGCTCGACAATTTTGCAAACACTAACCTTTACTCAATCTCAATAGTGCAATTATAAGAGGAGAATGAGGACAACCGGCTATCGTTAAAAGTCAACATAAGAGGCGTCTTAGACCCAACTAACTATTTATTGAAAGACCGAACAAGAAATAAAAAGTTGTAATAAAAAAATTAAGATATATATTTTTATTTATTTCCATTCACGTGTAAGTCGATGGCATATTTTTTAATAAATGGGTGGTGATCGATCTTCGACTGCATGACCTAATAACTATTGAACAACCTGATCTCAAAGGTAAAAGCGTATTTTCTCAAATAAGAGATACATTTATTTATTATTTAAACGTAGTCTTAACTAACACTACACAAAAGATAATTTTTATTTAAATTGTAAACGTACCATAAAATGCAAAGCTAACGAGCATGTCAAATAGCTCTACTTGCCCTTCCATTGAGAAATTTATTAAGCTTCCCGTGCTTCATTTTGTCATTGTCTTGTAAGTTAGGATAAGTTGGATTGGTCTAGCTTATTGCTTATTTTAATTTTGGCTTAATAATAAGCTACCTTATAATTAAGACAACTTGTTTGAGTGGATTTTGGACTTATAAGCTATTTTTGCATGGAAAAAGTTCATGACTACAATAATTTAAGAATACAATTACAAAATTAACAAACTTCTAAAAAAAAATTCAAAAATCAAGTGGTATATGACTGAAAAATTATTGTGACCTATAAATTGTACGATTGTAACTTAGTATGATGTATGATTGTGACCTAATCTATATGTAACATGTTAGTTAAATTTATATGATCACATGATTTTTGAAAAAAAAAAAAAAAGGAAAGAAAGCTAATGCCTGATAAATGAAATTTAAAAAAAAAAAACATGATCTCATCAATTAATTAGTTTAGGAGTCCTTAAGAAAATGCCATGGACATGATTTTCTTGATAAAACAAAATGTTAAATTGATTAGACATTTTAATTAAAAGTTGTTGGCATGGACAAGGATTAGTCGGTAATCCCGGAGACAACTTTGGGAGAGAAAACGACGTCGCTTTCTTGCTTAATCTTACGTCATAATCAAAAATAGTATCTTAATTAATTGTTATAAACAGGAGGCGGTGACTAACACATCATTATTTAACTGTTAATTACTGATTAGGACCACTGAGACTTTGCCCGTAGAAAATATTATGGTCGCCTAAGAAGATGACACCAAATCCATTGATTATACGTCATGTTCTCATCTCAATTGAAAATGAGTTTTGATTAAAAGAAATATTGTACGCTCGTAGGACAAAAATGATGTCTTGTTTATTACGAAAATTTAATTATTTAGCACGGATTTCGATTAGGTACGTTGAATTGAATATAATGAAGACAAAGTTGCAAGTAATTTTCTTCTATGATTATAATGAGTCCTGCAAATTAAATGCTAATTAGTGTGATTAGTTGAATACTTTGTCGGATAATTAATTCACGTCGAATCACATGTGGATCTTCTTTCAAAGGAGGGATTTTTTTTTTCTTTTCTTTTAATCCGAACCCAAACATGATAGTATGGAAGGATGACCCAATGTTCTACCCATGCAGGTCGAATCATCATGGGAGTTATCATCTGAGAACATTATCATGACATGATTATAAAATTGTTACCCGGCAACATTGTCTCCATCAACCAATTAAAAGAAAGTCGAGAAATCCTTGTCATACAGAAACGAAGAAATAAAGGAGAGAGACAAACATGTGGGGCCCACTTTTTAATAATATTTAAATTTGGTGGGACCCACATCCATGTGAGTCTTCTGTAGATTCCCTAGTACAAAAATTCTATACATTCAGATTAATTGAAGAAAGTTATGGCATAAAATAAAACTTGGGCATATAGCCTAGTTGTCATAATGAAATTATTTTTGGATGGTGACACACTATTTATATGTCAAATACTGTAGCATGACAAGGTCGATGAAAAGCACCAATGATTGCCAGCATAGGAGGGTAAAAGCACAACAAAACAGCCCAAGTCGTCTAAAATATTTTTATCTAGTACTAAAATTCCAGCCAGTTACATCCTCATTACCTTCAAAATTCCCACAGATACAACACATTATTCTATTAAAATCACCCTAAGTTGATCAATCATTTTTAGCCGTCAACGCAAGTTAGATCAATGGTGCGCTGCCCTAATGTTCATAATTTTCAACATTATTTCATTCCATGTGATTAAAGTGTTGGGAAAATTAATAATTTTTTATATAAGCTGACATATGTGATTAATTGTATATAAAGATTATATTAAAATTAAGCTTAAAATTAAAATGATTTAATAAAGAATTAAATAATCGAGATTTGGACATCTAAATAAAATGTGGACCGGATTATATGTGCAAAGATTAGACCAATTAGGGTTGCTTTTGACCTATATGGAAACTATAAATAGGGTTATGATTTTCAATTCATGTATAATTTCTCATTTTTGGTGTTATTTCATCAATACAAAAATACAAGAGAAAACATGTCAGTTCTGGCCGTGGTGGTGAATACTTGGGAGATATGACAAATCAAGAGAACAATGTCTAGAGCCGTTTGCTAAATTCCTAGAGAAATGTGGAATTGTCCCATAATACATCATGCGAGGGTCCCCTAGCATGAATGGTATTACTGAGAGACGAAACATAACACTTACGGATATATTAAGGAGTATGATTAGTTATTTTATCTTACCAGAACTTTCTAATAAGAAGCACTAAAGACTGTAGCTTAAATTTCCAAGTAAAACAACTATCAAAGGGTTACAAATTTTTAAAGATCACATTATTAGTTCAATTTTTTAAAACAGAAAATGTTCGATTCCATAAGGATGTCCACAAATTGCTACCACTACAACGCCTACATACCCTGTTGTTCACAACCACTGCGACGCCACCATGCCCACCAAAATGTGTCGCCCTCGGAGATATTGCTAAAGATCACGGCGCGATGCTCAAGACGCCATCACCGCAGTGGCATAGCTCTGAAGTAGCTAGTGTCCGCAGCCTTGTCACTTCAAAACAAGCATCACCCCACATATCTGTTAAGAAGAGGCGACGATGAGTCCGTTATAAGCAACATTGCTGCTTCATGGTTGTCGCGGATCTCTGTCTGACATAAAAGGGTGCGAATCTGTGGTGTCGCGGTGGTGTGTGCCGTGATGATGCTAGTGGTGGTGGTGTGGTGAGTGGAGGTGGGGTATAGTGGCAATAGTTTTGGGCTTCTGGGTTGGTTTCTTCCTCCGATTTGCTTCATTGGAGCTTTGGCAGTGCTAGCCCTTTTTTTGTGGTTTTGAATGGTAGCGGTGCTGGCCTGTTGTGGATCAGGCGATGACGGCAGTGAAGGTGTTGGTGGTAGGGGCTCTAAGGACCTTGGCAGGGGGTTTGTGCAGTGGTGGGTTACAGTAGTGGTACAAGTCGTGATGGTGGTGCTACAGGTGGTGGGGGATCTGGTGGTGGTGGTGGTATGGTGTTTGGGAGGTGGTGGCAGTATGGTGGTTGTGGGTGGGTAGTGGTGTTGGTGGTGATGTTCGCTACGGTATTCGAGACGATGATTTTGTTGTCGGGATGTGGTTTTGGCGACGGTGGTTTGGGTTGTTACAACGGTGTGGTGGTGGTCACAAGCGTTGGTGGTGGTGGTCACAAATGATTTGGTTGATTGTGACCAATAAATTGGTCGGTGTGTGACCAATAAACAATATGTGATCAATGAAATAGATAAATTATGACCAATAAATACTGTGACCTAAAAATTTATTAATTTGTGACCAATAATTTGATAAATTATGACCTAAATATAATTTGTAATCAATTAATTTGATGTTTTGTGACCGTAAAATAAGTTGTAATTTATAAAATTTGTGATTTGTGACCAATAAATAATATGTGATTATTCATTTGATAGATTTGTGATTGATGAATAAATTGTGAAGTATAGATTTTGCATTTGTGATCGATGAATAAATTGTAACCTATACAATTTTGAATTGTGACCGTAAAATAATTTGTGACATATGAAATTTGTGATGTGTGACCAATTAGTAATATGTGACCAATTATATGAAATTTGTGACCAAATTATATGGAATTGTGACCTTAATATATTTAATTAATTAATTTTAAAAACTCTGAGATTTGAAATTTTAAACATAATAACTTAAATTTAAAATTGATAAAGCTAAACCTCTTAACTATGAAATCTTTCCCTAAACAAAATCCAATCAAAGTTTAAAAAATAGCCCACTGATTTTGGGCTTTTTTATTAATTAACAGATCAAGAACCCAATGTGTGAAACAATGTGTTTATATATTGAGATCTCTGCAGCCATGGCCCATGGGTTTTTGTGCAATCCAATTCTTAAATGACCTTGGCATATGTCATTCCTTGTCTTCATCCCATCTAAAAAGACAAGAGAATTCACTCGTTTATCTAGTATATGGAGAAAAAGATCGTCAAGGTTTCGTTTCAATAGCCGTCCGAATGACTACATAATCATCGATCTACTCTACCTCAATTCACCATTTCGAACTTTATACAGAAGTTTATCCGTATTAGCTTCTCCTATGTGTAATGCAGTTGAAGCACCCTAAAGGAGAATTTGGTGTTTCTATTCTACATAGTCCGTTGGGGACCCATCACAAATCTGGTCAATTTGTCAAGTAGATAAATATAATTGGGCTCTTTGAAGTTTCATTGGTGACATCTCAAGTGCCGGCAGGCCGTTTTATACAATTAGTGTCGCAATCTATCAATAATCCGATGTGAACTTCAATACTTCCATTTGTTACATGGTAAATAACATCAGTAAATGTTAATAACGTATGATATTTGGACATCATTGGCTCTAAATTGCGTGTCATTACAAACTCATTTAATGTAATCATCGTAGTTCGTCGAGCTAAAAATCTGCTAGCCAGGTGAGGGGCACGTGAAATCTGATTGCAAAAAGTTGCTTGGTTATGTATTGCTTATATTTTTTCTGGTTATTGTTGGCTTCTGTTTGTGAGCAATGGCTAATGCCCATTGAAGTTGATTGATTATATCACCTTATGTAGTTATCTTGTCCTTCTTTTTCTGAATTTAAGACCCATGTGGTTATATGATTTATCAACTATATGACATTTATCTTTCAAGATTTTAGTGGAAAAGTAATTTGCATACACCCACTATTTTGGATTATTCTAGTGTTTCTTATTGTTTCAAGAATGTTAAGAATTGGACACCCTTGAGAGGAATTCTAGTATTATAATTTTAAGAATAATAATAATATTATTATCATTCTTAAATAATAAGGCTCAATGTCAGCCAGTGAAATATTGGGAGATAAGTTTCATCGTCAAGAAGTAAACAATCCAAATTACCAGCTAAGATTTCGATATGATCGCTCAGTGATAAAGGAGGCAGGGATGAAGAGACAATTGTCTATTCGAATCGGACATACAACTCCAATGAACAATGAATCAGAAAGTCAATTATCATCTAGATAGGCGATGATCTTTAATCATATTGAATAACATTATTCTTTCAAAATTTTGAGACCCTCCCGAGGAATTGTTGAGTTGAAACAATGAAATCTTGAAGTAGTATTGATTCAATTGGTCGAACCACTTGACAATTTAATTAAGATGCTTTTGAGCTTCAATATTTGGTTTGGGGGGGTATAGCAAACTCATTGGTTTTAACAATGATTACGACTCGATAGTATTAATAAATAAAAAAATAAGAAATAAATTAAAATATTGTTCGTTTTCTCAATAAGCATAAATTGTGCTGACCATGATTCTTTTTCTCACCTTAAAAAAATAAATAAATAGAACTTAGATATGAGTTGCAGTTGACATTAAATAATTGAGTCGTTGGGGGAATTTACAAAGTATATGAAATTTAAAAAATGAAAAAAGTCGGCCACTGACAGCTCCACGAGAATGATCGAGCCGACCTGCTACTAGAATGTCGTATAAAAAAATATAGACAAATGTGGATTCACGTTGTCATAGGTCAACAAACCAGATTTTCATGCTTTCCACTTTGGCTTGCTAATGGAATGTGACCTATGGACCCTATTCCTCCCTTTTCTGCTACTGATATTGACTCACAGGCGAGATTAAAGGAAGAAGGACGTGTGATGAAAGAAAAAAACTCGTACATTCTTCAAACATGTTGACAACAATTGAGTTACATTTCGTGGTTTCTAACACAAATATGAACCTATTTAAAAGTACCACATTAACATTAGCAAAATAAAAAATTCTCGCGCCTTACAAGAAACAACTCATAAATCAAGAAAGTTTCTCGCTTTACTTAATAAAAACTTAATCACAACATATTGGACATCGTACAAGCCCATTTTCATTACAATCTTGGCACCGATGAAAACCGTATTCGTTCTCACTTTCATTGTATTCTTCATCGTCATAATCATCCTCGTAATAGATTTTACAACTTCCGGAACATGTTTCACATGGCACGAATCTAATATCACCACACGCTTCACAAACTCTGCCACTGTATCCTCCACCTCCGCCACCATCGTCCATCAATTGACAACTTTCAACCATTTTCTCAAGCTTTCCGTCCTCATTCAACCGGCGTATTTCCTCAGCTCCGCCTATGTATTTTCTTCCCAAGAAAACTCGCGGCAAGCCACCAGTATTGAACCCTTCTCCCAATAAGTCCTTCAATTCCTCCTTGAACCCTGAATGCATCGATACATCCCTCTCATCGACCTTAACACCTAACCCTTTTAGGATCACTCTAACATGGCAACAATCCTCGTATGTCTTCCTCACCCCTCTTAGGCTTGTGAAGTACACTATCAACTTGTCTGTACCACGCGGCGCAATCTTTTCACAATCCATTTGCTTGAGATGAATTGGACTGGCCGGAGGGAGATCCTCTTCGAGTGCATTTCTGAAAGAAGCAATCACTTCAGGATCAAATTCAGAAACAATAGATGTATCATTCGAACTCGAATCAGTATCTGCGGTCATTTCGAGCCACAAAGGCTTAGGCGGCGTTTCACAATTTTCCTTCACTCTTGGCGTTGGTTGCTCGTCAAGAACAGACAAATTAGGATTCCGAGATATACGAAAGGAAAAGCTACGAAGATGATGGGAGGGCCTAAGAGGACTAATGTCATCAAGACCCTCCATTAACTCCCAAGCATTGATCAATTCTGGCTCGCCCGGAGGCGTCCTAATGGGCGTTTTGGGAACTATTTTTGGGATTTTCTCATTGATCATCCTAGACCAAGTCTTGGCCTCAATCATCCCCATTGCAAACTCCTCTTTCACCGCCTTTTCTTTATCGATTTCCTTATTTTCAACCGGAGTTTCTTCTATGGAACTTCGATTCTGAATAATTGGATCATCAAGCTTCAAAGAACCTAATGTTGAGGAGGTAAGAGACACCAAGTGGTAGCTATCCCCTGTAACTTGAGGCAGGTGGGGCACGTGCATTGAGTAGCTCCGCCTCATCGGAGAATAAGACCCCTGGCAATTCCGGCATGCTTTTTCCTTTGACGATGTACAACCCATTTCCACGAAAAGAACAGCCAATTAATCAAATTTGATTAAAAGAAATCCACTTTTTATAAAATTGGGAACTGAAATTTGTGAATTAGGGAATGGATTATGAATGACCTGGCTGTGTAATGGACTGGGTCTTCCAATGTTTTAAGTCAAATCGAGGAATAAAAAATTAAGGAAACTGGGATTTTTCTAGTACCAATGTCAGAGACAGAATATTGGGTATTTGGGTAGAAGATTTTCCGGAAAAACAAGGTACGGAGTGATCATTCATAGGAAAACTCAAACTGAAGCTTAGCAAATATTTCTGACAAACAAGAACACCAAATAGAACGCTTGTTGAATAATTAATAACACGACAACAAATCTTAAAGAAACGACAATGTTTCAACAAATAAGATAATGAATTTCAACCAAAAAAAAGAAGAACCCATAATAGATCTGAGAGGAGATTTCTCTTAAAACTCGAAGTCAAAATTATATGGCAAAACTAGAAAGACCTATTTTCCTCAGTTTTTTCTCTCTCTAAAAGGACACTAACCCAGATGACAGCCTTAATGATCAAGGATTGCAGCGAGTGGTGTTCAAAAAATAGAAGAAAAAAAATTCCTCCTTTTTGAGAATGGAATGTTGCTTTTGTACTTGGATCATGTGTGTGTGAATTGTTTGACGAGGATGTGTGTGTGTGTGTGAGAGAGAGAGAGAGAGAGAGAGAGAGGAAGGATCGAGAATGCTGGATTTATTGCTTGAATGGCTCAAACCCCGCAAGATGTATGCAAGAGTTCCCACATATAAGAACCGGACAGACTTCAGCCTTCTTAATATTTGTAATAAACGGCGTAAAAATGGGAGTCCAATGCAAGATAGTGGAATCAAGACTTTGAATAAGTTTTGGGTCGACTTAAAAGAGATTTTCAGTTTTGAAAATGAGTGACACGATTTGATAGAACAAGTTATAAGAAGGAGGGGTATACCAAAATTATATTTGAAATGAAGGTAATGACCCAAAAAGACTTTCGTTCATGAAGGTACATAATGCGATTTTATAAAGCAAGTTACGAGAGAGAGTGGTATATCAAAATTAACTTAGAAATGAAAGTAACGACGAAAAAAACTTTCATTTGTGAGGGTGAGCAACGCGATTTGACAGAGATATACCAAAATTAACTTAAAAATGAAAGTAATAGCCAAAAAAGACTTTCGTTTGTGAGGGTGCGTGACGCGATTTAATAGAGCAAATTACAAAAGGGAGGGATATACCAAAATTAACTTAGAAATGAAAGTAATGGCAAAAAAAAAAAAAAGGAAAAAATGATTTTCATTTGTGAGAGTGAGTTGTGTGATTTAATAGAGTAAGTTGCTAAAGGGAGGGATATACCAAAATTAACTTCGAGGTAGTGACGAAAAAGAAGATATTAATCATCTCGTGATTTAATATTTATTGGCAAATCATTAGTAATAGGTTTAAATTGAATAAAGAAGATATAGTCGAGTCCGCAAATCATCGATTCCGTCCTCAATACCCTTATTCAACGTTAAAATAGTAATTTTAACTCAGTGAGGGATAAAATGGTAAATATAATATAAAAATTCAAATAATAAAATAAAAATCAATAAGTAACAAATTCCTTCACCCGCGCCGTTCATCCATCCCAAAACAAAAAATCACAAAATCGGTCACCATTGACTATCGCCCAGATCCATACGACACCACACCACCCACCGCAACCACTGTCGTTGCTAGGACCCACAAAATTATTTTTGGGTATGTTTAGGGATGGCGAAAAAGCTCGGCGGCTCGCACGGTTCGGGCTTGGAAAAAGCTCGAGCCGAGCCCCGCTCGGGCTCGGTGGAACCGAGCCGGGCCGGGCCGGGCCGGGCCGTGTGGCTCGGGTCGGCCCGCAAAGAAAAAACATCAAAATTTGCCAACTTATTCCACTCATCATGAAACTAATAAACTAATTATAAGTGACAAATTTATCTCATAATATATCACATAGATTATTTTGAAAAATGGGTGATATTTGTTTGTTTAATATTTATTGTATTATTAGTTTATTACTGTTTTCATTTATCTAAAACTCTAAGTACTTAAATATTTAAAATAAGCATTTTCTCATTTACACAAATGTTTATTATTCTATATTAAGTGAAATTATTAGTGATATATATTGCTTAATTACATTTAAAAATTTAGCTAATTTCATCAATGGTTACTAAAATTTGTAAGAAAATTTAAATCGATCATTAAAAAGATTTCTTACTTTATTATAATGGATAGTTACTCATTTATAAATCTAACATGTTATCCGACATAAGCCTATAAGGTGCACAAAAAAAAAAAAAAAATCGAGCCAGCTCGGGCTCGGCTCGGCCCGCTAAGGCTCGGGTCAAAAGCTCGGGCCAAGCCTCATTTTTTTTGGCCAGGCTCGGCTCGGCTCGGGCCCAAAAAAGCTCGGTCCAAAAAAGCTCGGGCTCGACTCGAGCTTTTTTTTCCGACTTGGCTCGACTCGTTGACATCCCTAGGTATGTCTTAACACTATGCTTACTAGAGTTGTTTTTTGAAATTAATTTTTGGTTTATGAAAAGATTCAGTTTTCTTCTTCATTATTACCATTTTGCCCCTCTCCTAAGTTTTCCATTTGAGTCAAATTACTATTTCAACATTGATTAATGGTATTATGGATGGAATCAATGATTTGAACCACGGTTGCAGTTAAATATAAATGTTTGGAATTACAGCTGCAAAAATGAAAGGTTAGGGCGTAATCTGCAGCAAAATGAAATGTTTGGGACTGGTGCTACAATTTTCTCATTTTTTATGGTTGCATTACATATCACATATGAGTTGATTGAAGGAAACTTGATAGTTGATACCAAGATTATAAGAGAAACTAATCGTGCACCCATTAATATGGGGGAACAATACATATATAAGGTATTTACTAAACACTATTTCAATTTTACATTATATACTTTCAAGTTTCAGAAATCAGGTTTTAATCAATAAAAAAAAGTAGAAAATATTAAATATAGAAAATTTATAAATGTGGTATGTTTTAAAACATTCCCTTAAATCACGGAATTAGTTATCATTTGAAAAACAATATTCCCGTAAAGGATCAAAACGGCTCTGAAACAGTCGGATCTTTCTGAAACGAGACCGTTCTCTCTCTGCAATTGGGAATTAGTTCCTGCTAGGAGGTCACAGATTCTTCGAGCTTAGAGGATCGCGTTTTAGCCTAATTATTGGTGCAAGGAGGTCACAATTGTATCAGCTGAAATCCACCTTCATATATTGCAGTCACAAATGACACAAATCCACCTTCAGAACACAACACCACGACACAAAGCACATTAATCCGCATTCAAAACACTAGGTCACAAATCGAACCAGTAATCGTGACTCTAATGTTACCGTTATATTCAAATAGAATAATGAGGTCACAATTGGCAGTTGATAGGTCACAAATGAGATTCCAACAATTTCAATTTACCGCAAACGAACTTACTTTCTTTGAATTGGACCGAGAGTTTCTGGGCATTTCTTCACGGCTTTTCTTTTTACCTCTTTGACGCTCTCGACCTTCCTCCCTTACGCTGGGTGTTTCCATGTGCGTCTTCGACTCCGGGTTGTGCCTTCCTGTCACAACTCCTTGTTCTCACCATTACACTATTCCGGTCACAATCAGTTGTCACCAACACCACCTCCCACTCCCTTTTGTCACATAGTTTTCTTCCTCAAAATGTCGCCGTCCCTTTCCCCCACAAATAATGTAGATTGTCACCCAAGAATAAATTTGGGATTTTAGGGTTCATGGACGGCGGGTAGAGGTTATTGGAGATTTGAGATTTTTTTTTTTTTTTTTTTTTTTAAATGAGGTGATGTTTGGCTTTTAGGTGGTTATTAGATATAAGTTACTATGTTGGGACCACCCTCTCTCTCCAATTGCACATAAATGACGGAATTGGTTGGCTTAATTTAACTTTAATTTAAGTATAGTGAAAACCTTATTTATGCAATAATAAAAATGATATTGTATTTTTGAAAATGGTAACTTAAATCCAAGCCTAGGTGTAATTTCCTCTTAATATGGTATTCTCCCGAAGTATGGGCTTAGAAAGGTAAAAGGCTCATTTGTTTAAAATAAGGGAACATTACGTTTCTAAGGTGTTTACTTTACACCTTTTCAAAAATACAAAAACAAGTTTGAAAATTCACAAATCAGGTTTTTTAAATTTTTAATTAATAATTAATAAATTATTAAATCAATTTAATTTTCGTAGGTCACAATTAGTGAATCGGTCACAACTTAAAAATTTAAAAGTCACGATTTGTTCATCGGTCACAATCACAACATTTAAAAGTTACGTTACTTATTTTATGGTCACAAATATCAATTTATTGGTCACAAATTAATAATTTTTAAGTCACAAATTAGTAATTTTAGGTCACACAACTTGTACTCATCACAGTTTATCGAATTCAATGGTCACAAATTGTTTATTGGTCACAAATCGACCAACTTATTGGTCACAAACATCAATTAATTGGTCACAAATTAATGATTTTTATGTCGCACATTAGTAATTAAATCACACAACTTATACTCGTCACAGTTTATCTAATTCATTGGTCACAACACAATCAAATCATTTGTGACCATCATCAAATCATTTGTGACTACCATTTCGCCATTGACTCCACCGCCACCAACAACACGACGTCGCCAATGCTGCCACCACCATCGCCATAACTATTTCTCATCACCACCTCACCACTACCAATAATGCCAGATCCACTACCACACCAGCGCAAAGTCCGCTTGCCTCCGCCAATGCCACCACCACATGAACTGCCACCAATACCACGCCGTCACCGCCATCGCCACCGCCAACGCTCAACTTTGAAACCACCATTTTCAACTTCAAAACCACCACCCCACTACCAACAAACCGCCATTTTCAGCTACAAAACAACCACTAGTGTCAAGGCCACCACCAACACCCACGCCGCCACACCATCACCCGCACCGCCAACACTTTCGTACCATCAATGTCACGGCCAGCAATAGCAATACCACTACTTCCTGTACCAAAAACCACAACCACCATTGATCGGCACAAACAGTAAAAAAATCCCCAAATCACACCACATCCACCAAAAAATCCCTAAACCCGCTGTCCTTTGGCCGCCACTATACGCAGCGGTGTCATCGCGTTGCTCTCGGCGGTCGCACGATACCACTGCAAAAGGAGCAAATCAGCGATGCAGAACCGCTGCGCCGCATGGGTAGAAAGAGGGGCGATGTCGACTGTTGTAGAGAGAGAGGATGATGTCGACTGCGCTGCGACGGTAAAAGGAGAAGGATGCCGGAGGAGGTGGCGGCGGTGGACGGTAGCGGCGGCTGCGTCGCGCAGCGGCGACGCTGCTGCTGCGTCGCAGCGGCGATCGAGGGGGGGGAAATGGAGGGGGGAAGAAAGGGAGGAGAGAAGGGTGGAGGGAGAGGGAGAATGGTGGAGGGAGAGGGAGGAGAGAAGGGTGAAAGGAGAGGAGATGAGAGTGTTGATGAGAGGGGTTCAAATGATTCTAGGGTTTGATTGGGTGCAAATGATTTTATTGTATATAGATATAAAATAAAAATAAAAAAAAAAAATTTAATTATTAATTAAAACCTGATTTTTGTAATATGAAACTTGGTTTAGGATTTATGATAATGGTATTCTAAAACCAAGTCTAGGTGTAATTTCCTCTTAAAATAATAGGCACATTCTTTATCAGGCCCACTATCGAATTAATTGCGTCAGAACTACACTGACTTACGAACGACAGTTGACAGGCGAGCCCATTTAACCAACTTGATCAAACAAAGTTTAGGAAATTGACAAAACAAGCACTAGTTGGGGCTTAAAACTCGTTTTACCCTTTGATTTAGTACTTCAGTTGTACTCTAGGTATTGTTTATTCGGCGAATGAGATCACTCATAGTCATAGCAACAGAAATTTTAGAGAAGGACAAAATTATTTTTCGACTGTACTCGATATTCTCGATTTGGAATCTAAAGAAATTAGATTGTCAAGTTAAAGTGGTCACAATCTAATCTTTTTATACAATTTTCATATTTCTATTCGAGATGAGTATTATGTAGAATAATTTTATCTAAAATGAAATGATTCGACGTAATATTAAAGCCAAGAAATATACTAAGTTCAATTTCGCAATGACATTCCTATGAAAATTTGAGCATAATACACTTAACGCTTCAAAATGGATGATTGTGTGTCATGCCTCTGCCTAAATCCGTCACTAAGTTGAATTGAGCAAACCCTACTCTAATTGAAATGAATCGAAATGTTATGGGCGTCGCAGTTGAGTTTCAAACTTTAGACATGAAGTCTCCAAGTTGAAATGCTTCATCGCACCAACACTTTTGTAGTTGTTAATTTTAGGGAAATTTGCAACAAAGTCATCAAACCTTTTAAAAATGTACAGCGAGGTTCCAAACTTTTAAGTTCTAGCAGCTACTTTCCAGACCTTTCCAATAAATATGCGATATGAGAACCTCTTATCAGTTTTCGTCCAAAGGCACTTTAGTTGAGTGGGAAAAAAGACGAGACCTAATTATAACTAATCTAATGAAGGGCATAAATGTCCCTTTAGCTTTAATTAATTAAATTAATTATAAACAGGAAACATTAAAAAAAAAAGAATAAAAAAATAAATGTGTCATCTTCCTAAAGTTTAGAACCCCACCCTCTAGAATTGCAGTAGAGGCGATTTACCACCACCACACTGGCAGCCGCGGCCATACCAATTTTTAATGTCATCTTCTTCTCTCTTCCCTATTCCCTTTCTTACAAAAAAAAAAAAAAAAGCACGCGGAACATATTGAATATTTAGTCAGTCTCGATCTATAAAAAACTCATTTTTCCACAAACTCATTTCCAGCTTTACATTTCTTCTACTAAAATAATTTTCACATAAATCTAAATTTTTTTTCTTACTTTTTAATTACACATTTTTCAAAAAAAATAATCATTAACACAAAACTTATTCCCCTAAAAAAAAAAATGGGGTTGAAACAAGCTCTAAATTGAGCATGCAAAGGGACATATTGAATAATAAGTAAATAAATAAATACGTCTCATCTCTATCAACTTAACACAACTACGACATAGTTCAATGTATCAAGATCCGTCATCTACACGCGTCACAAGTAGTAGTATAAAAGGCAAAAAGAAAACAAATATTTCTACAAATAGTTTTTTCTCCAAATTTAGCTTTATTTGCTAAAAATTATATTGTTCTTGTTCATTATATGAATTAGAGCACCTCCACTCCAAATACTCATTGGGTGCATTTGTCAACCAAAAAATGCACATTTTTGCTTAGCCCCTCTGATTTTCATAGGAAATTTAAATTACATAATAAAATAATGAATTATTATTGATCTGGTTAAACGTAGAATCTGATGAGTCATATGCTACACACACACACGCAAACTAGATAGAGGAAATTTCTTAGGAAGGATCGAAGTCGTGTGATAAAGTGACAAAAACTTTTAAAGCTTTATTAAAAGAATTGTTTCTTTATTAGTTAGTATAACATAAATTAATATTGAATTTTTAAGAAGATAATAAAAAAGAAATGCTTTACTTTTAAATTGATAATTCGCAAGCAATCCTCGAGGAGAAAGGAGCTACGAAACGATATTTAGGAATCCGATATATGAGGATACAAAAGAATGAAATGTAGATAGTAAATACGTGTATTTTGTGTCGATTTGATCTCGTTGAAAATGCAAATGCGTGTACCTTTTTTAATAATGATATATTTGACATTTTATGCTGAGTAAAAAAAAAAGATTTTTTGATAAAAATTTATTTTTCATCATCATAGAGAAATAATGGAAATTGACTTTTGGTATATTTTAAGGCATTTAAATTTAACGAATAAATTAAGAGATTCAAATGTATGTATTAGTGGAGAAAAATTATTTGCAACCAAATTCTAAATAGAAATAACCAATGTTTGAAAACCAAATTACTTCACATTCACATATCAAGAATTACGATACCATTTTTCATGCTGGGATGACGGAGGGATCGCACCATTCGAGCCATTTTTTATTTCATGCTTTTCTCATAGATTTAGAGAAAATTGCAAATTAATATATTTAAATTATTATCATCATTTTGCTTCAATAATTCAACAAATAAAATTATAATATGAAAGTGAGACATTTGCTACGCACAAAATGTTTATTAATAGCAATAGGCACATGGTTAGAGGGCAGCATGTGAGTAAGAAGATATAGAAAGAGAGAACATATGAAAAGACACCCCGATTCCACCAACATTCCAACTAAGGATTCCATGTGCAATTTGCTTATTTTTAGGCCACACCCACACCCTCATGTACCATTGGAAAAAAATTACATAACTGGTCCGCAACTTATTTGAGACATAACAAATTGGTAGCCTACCTTTTTTATATAATTTTCTTTCGAAATAAAAGTAAAAATACAATCAATCATGCCGCATATACATCATTTTTCACATTTTATCATGTGACAATACACCGTTTGACAATTTAAATCTTGGACGATTTTTCACCTAATCAACACTTGCAATGTTAATAAAAGTGTGTACAAATGACATTTTTCAACTACAATTGTCCTTTAAACGATTAAATGGCTAAAATTGGTCAATTGGAACTACCTTGTGAAGGCTGAGTGCAATTTTACGTAAACTTCTTAGTTTCTAGTAAAAATGTGTTGCGTCGAGTAAAATCAACATCATGTCATGTCCCATTAGACACATTCTAAGGAGACCCATGTGCATTTTTCTATTCTCTGCTTGATTCAGTCATCCCCTTTAGAGCACGATCATATGGAGAAGAACATACCACTGATTTAATGCCGAGTGCTTCGTTTGATGGAAGGACAAGAGATGAGCTATAACTTATAAGTCTGTGATACTTTATTCTCTTCCTCTATAAAATCGAAAATCTAATCATCGATAAGAGTATTTGCATAAAAAAAAGTCAGAGTATGGTTGAAGCTCGTTGAGGCACTTCTTTGACGGTTCCCTTATGGCCGATTTTCGGCACGCTATGAAGAATTCATGGGACACTTCACATGATTTGATGAAATAAATTAGTTGTAAATTCTAACTTTGCAATTGATTTGGTCGATCAACATTGACCGCCTTCAACTCATTCACCGTTCACAATTTCGAGACCTAAATATTGTTAGGTAATGAGAACTTTTGAATTAGGGTTTCCAAGTTTGGGGTTAACTAAAAAACTCTAGGTTTGGTTTGATTGGGGAATTATTCTTTGTTCCATTGAACCTTACCTAGAGGTTGAAATGAAGCCTTAGCTATTTTTCTCTATTTTCTTTACCAAACATATTTTAGGTCTACAGTGTCAGACTTGATTAATGATGTGCCACAACAGGGTATCATTTAAAGGAAACATAAACCTAACTTTCTTTTCTCCGAGTTCAAATTCGTCGACCAAACCATATATATATATATATATATTTTTTATTTTTTTTATTTTTAATGTCATTCAATTTAACAATAGAAAAACGAAGTCACCGTTTGAATCACATTAAAATTTTCATTTTTATTCTTCTACTCATTTTCAACTTTTCAATAAAATAATATTTTTCATCACATCAATAATTTTTTTTTCAACCACACATTCTTCATCAGTCTACTATTCCAAAATAATGTAGCTCAAACACACTCGAAATATAAATTTTATACAATAATCTCGTCAGCGCTAGTTGTTAAATTGGGATATATCATAATAGAAACAAGTCTTAGAGTCATTAAAAATATGTTTGTGACATTTATTTACCAAGTCTATCAAGTTCTACAACACACTCTTCCTTAGTTTCTCTACTCTTAACATCTCGAGAGAAAGAATTAAAGAAAGTACGCGAATAAGAATCCTCCTTTATTAATAACCAGTAATATTAGTAAAATATTCATTAAATTGCCAAAAAAAATCGTGCTAATGTAAAAATTGATAGATCTCTTGCATTTTATCCAAAATTATCATTAATTAACCAAAATACTTGTCACTAATACTACATCGTATTTTTATTCGAAACTATTAGCACGATAAAACACGAGAGCAAATAATTAAACAATGTTCGAGAAAAGTACAAAAAAATCGATTTTGGATGGCAACAAGTTCTTAGTTTTCGTGTTTTAATTAATCTAATTATGAAATGTCTCTAATGTCACATCCAATTGCACAAGAACTCAATGAAAACAACAATTAAATAGCATAAATAATTCTGATAAAATAGTGCTATAAGTATTACTGAAAATTAATTGTTGAATATGAAAGAAGTAAATTTTATCTCCGTTTTACATTGATATATGGGTATGAATGGTCTTGATTATAAATATCTATATCAAATTAAATTTGAAACACGACAATATATAAAAATCGTTTGTGTAAGAAAAAACATCATGTTCACACTGCAGCAGGTAAACTAGAATCTGTAAGCAATAAATAACACTCCACGTTCTCTCTCAACGTATTATCGCTGGCTTCCAGTCTAGCCTTCCATCTTCCCTCTCCATACAATCTTAACACAGACACAGATATATAGATACAGATATATATAGAGAGAGATTAGTATGGCTTTTGTCCCTGCTGCATCAGAATCCATGTTTCCAAGCCATGAAGATAGCCATCTTGCATCCATCACAAGGGGCGGGTTTTCGTCGTCGTGTGATCCTCAAGACTTCCACGGTTATCGTCTCTCCTTTCTCTCTCTCGTGTGCGACTATTTGTTGAACTGTATCGAGCCTAATCATATTGTACAGTTGTTGTTCAATTGTGATGTGTGTGGATGTTTTGTTTGTTTATTAGTGTTTCTTGTAAGTAGGGATTTGAGATTTAAAACCGACGTGTTGAATTTTTGTTCTTGTATTGGTGGTGGTCTAGGTGTTTCCCAATTCTTGATGAGGAGATCCATGTCATTTTCGGGGCTCGACCGGAGCGAGGAGGTGCCGGTGGACGACGACATGTCTGACGATGGATCGCAACTCGGGGAGAAGAAAAAGAGACTGAAGCTAGAACAGGTGAAGGCACTGGAAAAAAGTTTTGAATTAGGTAATAAGCTTGAGCCTGAGAGGAAAATGCAGTTGGCTAGGGCTTTAGGATTGCAGCCTAGGCAAATTGCTATATGGTTCCAGAACAGAAGAGCAAGGTGGAAAACTAAGCAATTAGAGAAAGATTATGACATTTTGAAGAGACAATTTCAAGCTCTCAAAGCTGATAATGATAACCTCAAGACTCAGAACAGAAAACTTCAATCCGAGGTTAGGGTTTTTTTGTTCTTCCTTAATTTTCTCAAACAATAATTCATGATTATGTAAAGAAATTCGCTACTTTAGGACAGTTATAAACTCATCATCACGGTTCAATTGGAATTAGTCTCGAATTACTCTCTACTCGCCCCCTTATCGCTTTGATCACATAGGAAACGTCTCGTCAAGAATCCCAATTACATGTTTCTTGATTACTTACTGTTTAATCTAATATTGCAGTTAATGGTTCTGAAAAATAGAGAACCAACTGGACCACCTATTAATCTGAACAAAGAAAATGAGTGTTCTTGGAGCAATGGAAGTGAAAATAATTGTGACATCAACCTAGTTACAACAAAAACAACCTCAGCTGACAGCAAATTATATTCTCATCCAAGCAACAAACTGATTTTCCCTTCATCAATTGGACCCACAAGTTTAACACAACTCCACCAAAGTTCATCAAGAGGTCCAGATCTTCATCAGGGCCACAAGATTGATCAGACGGCCACTAATGAAGGTTTTTGCAACATGTTCAGTAGCATTGATGAAAACCCAGATTTTTGGGCATGGCCAGAACAGTAAAAAATTCACAAATGATAGTTATTTGTGTTCAAGGGAGGTAAAAAGCCTAAAATGTTACAATTCAGGTTTCTTTTTTGTTTTTTTACTTTACTTTTTAATACCATGATAATTTCTTGTATCATATGATTATGATTAAATAATAAAAGATCCATGTTACTGCATGCAAATATAAAATGTGCAACTGAGTCCTACCCTGCCCTGGCATGGGCTATAATGCACAGAAAAAATTAAAAAAAGATTCTCTGTTAGCATTTAACTTTTCAGTTGTCCAATTGTTGGTATGGAGTGATTACTTTGCTGATTAAGTACCAAAAAATATAATATTTTCTTTTTATAAAAAATTGTAAAATTGTTGGAGAGAAGGTTCTGATGATGTTCCCTAAGGATCAAGATGCAGTTATTCGATTAAAATGTTGGACATAAAAACAAATCGAAGCACAAATTCCAAGAGGGTAGATGCCAAGGAGATGGAGGATAAGAGAAGAGAGGGAAAAAAAAAAAAAAAAAAAAACACAAGCACATTGTTGCTTTGGAAATGGGTTCTCCTTTATAGTTTCTCCTATAAATCATATTCATAAATGTCGATTTATATTGAATATCCAAAATTGTCTATTAAATATAATGTTACTCCTTCCGTGTCATTTATATAGACTTTTTTTGTTTTCACATGGATTAAGAAATCTTATTTAATGTTATTGAAAAAATAATTTTTACCAAAAACTTTTCTAGTTTACCCTCATTTAATTATTAATAACTATTAGTAAATTATTATTGGAAGTAGTAAAGAGATAAGTATATATAAGTAAACGAATAGAGCAAAACATTGTTAATAAAGAAACAAGACTATATAATTGAGACAAGAAAATAAAGAAGGTAAGCCTATATAAATGGGACAGAGAGAGTATTAAATGATAATTGAAAATATTAAGTCTTAGACTCCCGTTTTTTAAGAGAAAATTACATACATGATACAACCCTTCTTTTTAAATTTCAGTTTCAAAATTCAGGTTTTAATTATTTTTTTTCTACATTCGGGTGATAATTATTATTTTAAAAAAAAAAATACATAACCCATTAACACAATACCTTCTCCAACCCATCAAAATATCTCTCTCTAAAAAAATCCCCTAATGCACCATACCCAATACCCACTCCAATCTAGCATAATCTCCACCTTCACCACCACTCCCAAATCTCATTCCTCCACTGGAATTCCCACTGTCCACAATGGCATCCCCACCTTCGACGCCATTATTCTTCATAGTAAATGAATCGAGATCAGAATAAACGTTTCTCAAAATTTCCTCCATGGCAAGTTTGGTTAGTAATTTAAAATATATAAAGAAGAAGAAGTATGACGTGGCAAATCTAGATTGGGTGTTGATGTTCACGCCATCACCTTCGACGAAGCCATTTGAGCCGATTTTCTCCTAATTCATTTAGATTTTTCTCTAAAAAATTTCAAAATTGAATTCTTCTTATCATTGAGCAATTCACAACTTTAAGATATTGTGATGGTCATAGTTGGTTTGAACACGACGACGATGATGGCCAGCACAGTTGGTCTGGTTTGTTGGTGAGATGGGCGATAGAAATATTATGTCTCAATAAAGAAAGATAGGAGTTTGTTTAAGATGATTTATTGTCATATAATGGGCAACTAATTCAATGCACAAGTCTTTTTGGATCAGATAAGATGCAAATGGGATATGGTAAGGCAAAACGTTTATGCCTTAAACTTTAGATTGAGATTTCTCTTAAAAGATGAATTCACATGTCTATTCTTGTGGTTATGGTGGTTTTTGACTGATAGAAATTGTGTGGTTTGTACCAAAGGAATAACATGGCCATGGTGACTGTGGTGATGGGAATGGTGGTGTGCCAAATGAATAATATGGCTAATCTTCTCTCTTAGTTTGGATTTTATTTTGTAGTGATGGGACGTGTTTTGCCTTGAATGGAGGATGTGTGATTGAGCATAGAGACTTGAGGGGAAGTGAAGAGTGGAAAATGGTAGTCATTACAAAGAAGTTGAAGGTGAAAATGGTACTGTAAATGGAGGTAATGGTAACATAATATTGGTGGATTGTTGTCGTGGATTTGGGCTGATTGTTGTGTGGATTTGACATTGAAGTGGTGATTGCTCTTGTGGATTTGATGTGAATGTATTATTTTATTATTTTTTGTTGTGGATTTAAGTTAAAGGTGACGGTGGTGGTGACTAGTGGTGCTAGTCTGCGATGTGTGCAAATTTGTTTGTGGTAACTTTTTGTGATCAGATGTGTTTTTGTGATTGAGCATAGAGACTTGAGGGGAAGTGAAGAGTGGAAAATGGTAGCCATTACAAAGAAGTTGAAGGTGAAAATGGTACTGTAAATGGAGGTAATGGTAACATAATATTGGTGGACTGTTGTCGTGGATTTGGGCTGATTGTTGTGTGGATTTGACATTGAAGTGGTGATTGCTCTTGTTGATTTGATGTGAATGTATTATTTTTTGTTGTGGATTTAAGTTAAAGGTGACGGTGGTGGTGACTAGTGGTGCTAGTCTGCGATGTGTGCAAATTTGTTTGTGGTAACTTTTTGTGATCAGATGTGTTTTTGTGATTTATTTGTGATCAAATATGTATTGATTGTGACTTGATCACGTACCTTTAGAGTTAAGACTGACCCCGTCACAGACACGCACATTGAAAATAAATTTGGTCACATTTAGTCACATTGAAGATAAATTTGATCACAATTAGTTATAGATAATATAGGTTAGTGACTTGGTTACATAAAGTCACAAATTAGACGGTCACATATAGTCACACTGAAGACAAATTGGTCACACATGGTCATAGATAACACTAGTTAGGGACTTGGTTACTTACAATCACAAATTAGACAATCACATACAGCCACACTGAAAATGAACTTGATCATAGTTAGTCACATATAACACATGTTTGATCACAAAAAAATCAATCACAAATAACACAGTAGTTACAAATCTGGGGTGATACCTTGGGGTGGGGTGTAATATCAAAAACAATGTTTTAAATTTTTTGAATTTTTTTAAAGGTTGAGATGGGATGGGATGTGATTGGTGGAGGTGGGGTGTAATATCCATAAATGAATTTTAATTTTTTGAAAATTTTTACAAGTTGGGATGGTGTGGAGTAGGGTGGATGGGGGTGCAATCTCGAGAAAAGTTTTTAATTTTTAAAATTTTTTTACAGTACGATGTGTTGGTGATAATATTAATTTGGTGGGATAATTAATTCCAATTAATAATATATATTATTAATTGGAATTAACACTAGAATTTTGAAATAATTTGACAAGTTCGTTAGAAATGTAATTCTTATGTGGTAATTACATAAAACCAGACATTAAGTTCGAACTTTCCAAAAATCAGGTTTAAAAGTTTTTTTAATCAAAAATCAGGTTTTAGTTTCACAATTAACATTAATAATATTATTATAAAATTAAATTAATCTATATACACACCCTACTATCTAACCCCCTCCACCAAATTCATTTTAAATACAAAACTCTAAATCAAATCTATCACACACTCTCAACGATGTTGCCTCCACCACCCGTCGCCCTCCCTCTTCCCTTCTTTTCCCTTCTCCTCCCCCTCCCTTCCTTCTCCATTCTCCCTCACCCTCGCAGCAGATTCTGCTGCGATTCCTAGCAGCAACGCGACGCTGCTGTGATTTATTTCGGTGGGATCTGGTGGAAGTGAGGTGGTAGTGTGGTTGATGAGGCGATGATGGCGACGGTGGTGGTTATTGCTGATATAAGGTGGGCGGTGGTGGTAGTGCTAGGCGCAGATTTGAGGATTTATTTCAATGAGGATTGTGGTTGTGAAGTGATAGGCTGGTTGTGGTGGTGTTTGAGATGATAGTTTTTCTGTCAAAAGGTGGTGGTTGTGATTCTGGTGGTTGTTGTGGTGGCGATGTTGTTGTACGTAGTGGTTTTGGCGGTGATGGTGCTGGTAGTTTTTGTGATCAACTGTTTGGTTGATCTGTGACCAAGTATCAACCATGGATCAAGGCGGGGTGTTTGGTGTATGTGACCAACTATTTTGGTTCAGTGACTATGGCAGTGGTGGCAGGTATGGGGCGAAGTGTCTGTGACCAACTATTTGGTCGACTTGTGACATGTGACCAAGTATTGGTGGGGTGTTGGGATGGGAGACGGGTGTTTGTGACCAACTATACGGTTTTCTGTGACCAACTATAAAAAACCATGGACTTTTAAATTCGATAATATGTGACAAACTAATTTGGAAATACGTGACTTGTGTTATCTATATTTTTTTTTAATTTGTGACATTCTAAAATATGTGATCGCCCTATAGTTTTTGTTTATTATGAACATTATCAATTGGTGGCTATAAATATGATCGTGCCAACAAATTTGAAACAATGTGACTCATTATCTAAAACTATTTTTTTAACTTGTGACCAAATTAAAAATCTGTGACCACTCATACTTTTTTTGTATCATTTTAAAGCAAATTAATAATAAAAATAAAAAAAAAAATTTTAAAAATCTGTGTCATATACTCGCCGGAATTAAGTTGCGGCGGAACGGTTTGTCCGGAGTTGGCGTCGTCTCGAAATCGTCAAAATAGTCGCCGAATTAGTGCGGTCGGGAGAACAGTCGTCAGTCACCGGAATAGTCGCGAGTCTAGTTGAGGATGTGGTAAGTGGGAGTGGGTAGGTCAATTTAATATTATATTACATGTTATATTAATTTAATAATTAATTGTAAATTTATTAAATTAATTCATGGAAAAACCTTGAAGTTTTTGAAATTTAAACATTGAGGCCTAATTTTTGATTTCGTGAAAGATAACCGACTCATGAATTTTTCCCAGTATTCCTTATATGTAGAGTGCATGGTTGTTCATTAGTGTAGATCTGGAAATTCCGA
Source organism: Fraxinus excelsior (assembly GCA_019097785.1). Classification (NCBI taxonomy): domain Eukaryota; kingdom Viridiplantae; phylum Streptophyta; class Magnoliopsida; order Lamiales; family Oleaceae; genus Fraxinus; species Fraxinus excelsior. The sequence goes on along the minus strand of CM032628.1, from coordinate 1,731,219 downwards.
TTCAAGACTTTATCTATCCGCAAAATAAAAAATCAGCCCCAATGTTTACACTTGCAAAAAATCAGGTTTTCATGAATTAATTAATTATATTTACATTTATTATATTAAATTTAATATTTAAACTGTAATTAATAAATTAATCACCCACCCACGCCATCCCACCTACCTCACCTCACCACACCAACAATCACCGGCTTCGGGACTACTCCGATGACCTCGACTCTCCGTGCTTGATCTTCGTCGGCGCTCATTACGCTACTGCTCGATTCCAACAATTGTTAAAGTCACAGTTATACGAAAGTTGGTCACGTATATCTTATTAATTAAGTAAGATTTAATTTCAATCTAAAACATTATCAAATTAATTTGGTCACTGAATTATTTTTTGAGGTCACAGATTCAAAAAACATTACAGGCACAACTTGACTTTATTGGTCACTGGATTAACAAAATTATGGTCATTTTTTAATGATCTATTAAAGAAATATTCATATTTGTTGGTCACAGGTATGTTATATTTTCAGTTACAAGTTAACGAATTTTAAGTCACACTTACATAGTTGGTCACATACACCCTCCACCGCCACCAACGTCGCATCCAACCATACTTGGTTACAGATCGATATACTTGGTCACATACACCACCCTAATCCAAGTACACCACCAATATTGGTCATAGGTCGCCGATACGACCAAATGTGGTCACAGACATTCGGTCTCATTTTCTCACCCTTCCCCATCCCATACCCAAATACTAGTCACAGGTCACATAACGACAACAATTGGTCACAGACACTCGTACCATCCACCGTCACCCTAATCCCTAAAAACCCACCAACAAAACACCACCAAAAAACCCCCAAACGTCTCCGCCTGAACAGCACCACATCATCACCTTTCTCACAACAAACAACCACAACCACCGCCATAATAATAACCAAAAACAATCATCCCATCGCCACCCCGCTCCCACACCCACTGATCCCCCGTCACAAAAACTAAATACTTGGTCATAGATAACCAACACTACAACTCCAGCTACTTTTGACCACCCTTACCTTGCCGCCGCCATCACCACACGGCCACCAACATCACAACCAAACCACCACCATTTGGGCATCCAACTCCGACCATCCATATTCGCCATCAATCCCCATTAATTGTAATGCTTCACTCCATACCCACGCTTTCGGTCCGAAGTCCATGACCCCCTGTACGTGTCCTCCCTGCAGATCCCAATGAAAGGTAACCCGAACCTCAAACCTCCAGCATCGTCGACGCTGAGTCCCGAACCTCGACGACAGCAAGGCGTCGCAGACGCTGCTGTCCGACGAGAAGGATAGGAGATAGGGTGGGCAGAGAGAGAAAGATATAGTATATATATATATATATATTATATATATATATATATATATAATATTATATTATATATATAAATATAGGTTTGGGAATGGATTGAAATATGGTGGGGTAGGTGGTGGAGGTAATAGAAATTAATTTAATTTAAAATATTATTATTATATTTTTTTTTTTTTTTTTTTTTTTTTTTTGAAATAATAAAGTTAAAGTCTGATTATCGTATTTGAAAGTTAAAACTAAACAACTGATTTGACGTAATTTCCACTTAATCGATGGGTGATATTCAAAGGAGCCCAAAATGGAGTAATTAGGGACTTTAGGTTCGTTTAAATGGAAGGACTTGAGCCCATGGATTCGACACCCACGACCCAAATCCACCGCACTTGTATGGGCAAACGAAAGGGGATATAAAGGGTTTTAATTTAATCCACGGTCCTCAAATTTTAATTGAATTTTTTTTTTTTTTTTTTTTTTTTTAAATTTCTTTAATAAATTATTAAACTTCAAATTAATTATAAATTACATCCTTTGACACTTCGTTCCCAAAACTAACAAATATTGCTTATTTGGTGGACAAAACCGTAGCTACAATCCCGTGTAATTGACGCGTGGAGTATGTTATTAAGTCATTATTGTGTCATGTTTTAAAAGTGCTAACTTTAGGGATGAAAGTAAAAATTGTAAAATCGAACCAAAATTGCATTTTAAAAACCGTCGATTTGGTGCCACGTGAACCCGTTAACGAAATGATTTTGAACCAATGGTTTAGGTTTGAGAATTTTAATTGCGTTTTAATTTTAAAATCAAACCAGACTGGCGAAAAAAATATAAAAATAAAAAAAATGAAAAATCCTGAAAAATCCAAATATGTAAAATTCAATAGTCTTGTCATGTAGAGGTATATTTGTCAATTTCTAATTTTTTATTACATATATATTATTATTACCCAATAATCCTAATTTATATCAAATAGATCCTGGGTCTGTGGTGATAATATTTGATACGAATAAAGTTTCAGATCAATAATTTTTTTGAGTAAATTGAAGTAAGAAATTTGAAATTATATGAGTTTCGCATTTCTCTCAACTATTGGATGATTGTGAAATAAATTTATTCACTTTGATGGAAATGATTTATCTACTATGTACATGATTCTATTCTATTTGTGTGGACATACTCTAGTTTTGTGATTGAATTATGCAAAATAAAAAATGTCAATAGAAGTTAAAAAGTGTTCATGTGCAATTTGATACGTGGATGAGTTGTTTAGTAAGCTAAAAGAAACAAACAATAACTCTAGTGACAATTATACTTACACCAATTTAATTGTTGTAATTTATTGTATGCTTAGATATTTTGTTAAACTGTTTCTAGTATTTTGAATTAATAAGGGTGATATATATTCAGTTGGCCTATTAAAGCCTTGGATTTTGATCCAGTAGTCGTAAAATTTATCATTTACGATGTTGTCTTATTGATGTCTCAGTAACTATATTATGAAACTATATACTTTCAAATAAATATTTAGTTTATAGGTATTTTTGGCCTTATATTTAGTTTATTAGACTTGTATTGTAACTTGATCGTAACGTTTTAGTCTAAAAAGGGTGAACAAAAAACTATTATTATGATTTCACTTGGATTTAGTTGGTATTTAAATTTATAGTAGATATATTTAGTTATTTTAAATTCATTGTTAGTAAGATATAAATATATATTGAATTCAATGAATTAATGATATAAGAATAGACGGACAAAAAAATATACGACGAAATGGACGGTTTAAAACTGGACCAACCCGTTAGATTTATGTTTAAATTTTTTTCAAACTGTTCAAAATGGTTTGGTTTAGATTTGAGGTTTGGTTTGCAAATCTGCCAAAAACCGGTAAAATTGGACCACTTACCCCCTAGCTAAATTCATGAAAAAGAAAAATTATAACAAAAATATTTTTTTAGAAATACAATCATGACTTCAATTTTTATTTTCATTTTCAATCATTTTTATTTATTTATCTTTAAATACATCTTATTTTTCCTCATCAATCACAAAATATATAATTGTAAACTATTTGTTGAACCATTTAATCTAAAAACTATAGCTTACTATATCAACACTTAAAACACTAAAAAAAATGTTTAATCATAAAGGGGAATAGATTATTGCATGTTTGATACACCTCAAGTTTAATTTAAGTAACTTTGTAAACTTGTTTTTCACATATTACGTAGGATTCACTTATTGTTCACGATTTCCGTATGATTAACATCTTATAAAAACTTAAAAGCACTACTATACAAACTAATTATGCATGTTTAGCAGAATTTAAATTATAATATAAGCTTATCAAGAATATTTTTAATTCACAAATATCATAGGGCAAACATTTCATACTCACGTACTATTCACATACTACACGAATTTCATTCTTATAATTTACGTATTTATTTTAAAGCCAAATATGTAAAAATAATAACTTCAATTTCTTTCTTTTCTCTTGAACCTAGATATGTAAGATTAGTATTTTAAATGAGTTTAACAAAGGGGTGTTAGACAAGACGAGTTGCTCGGTTCTGTTTGAGCTCGTCTATGAGGCAAGCCAAGCACGAGTTTGCTTGCTCAACTAAAGTATGACTCGATTCGTTTTTTGATGACCCGACTCGTCAATTTTTTTTTACTGAAAATAAGGTGTTTCATTCGTTACGATAAATCAACTTACGAGTCGTTGACAAAGTGATTGACACACGAGTTGATGAGCTTGCGAGCTAACTCGAGCGAGTTGCTCGAGAAATTCACTTCTTGACTTGCTAGTGAAGCGGGGACGAGCCCCACGCTAGTTTAACTCAAGACTAATCCAAACAAAGGAAAAAACATAAAAGAGAAAGTAAAAGAGAAAAGGAACGACACCAAATGTTAATGAAAGACTACAAAACACAAAAGTTCCTTAACCCAAATTTAAAAAGGAAATTAGCAATAAATCCCAAAAAAAGCAATGGAGAAAGTCTATACTTACATAACTTTTACAATTTTCTATATGACAGACCAATAAGAAATCAATCATTAAGTTATCATATTCTGAATAAGCCAATATTATTTTACCTTTACGACGCCTCCTCAAATTCGAATTTTTCTCTCTCTCTCACTTCTTTTCACGCAAAACGCACGTTTCTCTCTTACTCCCCCAATCCTCTCTCTCTCTCTCCCTCACACACACTCACATACACACACGCATACACATTACACACATTGTTTGGCCTCGAAAACACCTCGTGTCGGTCCCTTTCTTCGGAACAAACCATTTCTCTTTGGAATGGGCATACGCAGTATATCACTGTTTGTTCTTTGTCTAGAGTTCTGTGTGTGCGTGTTTGAGTGTGTCTGAAAAGGAAGAGTGTGCGAGTGTAATTGCTTTATTTTTGAATGTACATTCTTGAACCTGGGTTTTAAATTCATTCATTCATCTTTAGTCTGTGGGTCATTGTTTTGCATGTTCTTTATAGAATTAAGAAATGCATTTCAAATCATTTTTGCGCTTTTCACTCAATTTTTCTCATCTGGGTTGTGTTTTTTCATTGAAATTTTTTCTTTTCTTTGTTTTATCAAATTTATATGAAATGAATTTTTTTTAGTTTACCTGGGTTTTTTTCCTTTTGTCTTATCGATTAGTTTGGTATCTTTGGATTAGTGAACAAAAAAAAAAAGAATATTCGGATAAGGGCAGAGTGCAAAGAGGGAGCTTTTGATAAATTGATTATTTAATTTTTGTTATATGGGAATTTTTTTCTAGGGCTTGGAGGGAAATGGGCCTAGGCCTTGAAGCTATCAATGCTGGTTCTATGGATGTGGGCAAATCAAAATCAAAGGGAAGAAAAAACTTACACAACGATGATGATGAAGATAATGCTGAGGCGACTGGTTGTTGGATTAAGTTCAGATTTTTCGGAAGCTGCATATCTTCTAGGGCTAATGTTGATAGCTCTGTTAGTGGCTCGAGCTCACAATATGGTATACAATTAATGTTATTGATATGGATGGTTCTTTTTTTATTTGTGGATATGTAGAGGAACAGATGATTCTAAAATTAATTCATTATTGCCCTTTTTTAGGAGAATATGTTGGAAAATGTGATGATTTCATGTAACTATCTGCCTGTTATGGTGCAAGTTATATGTGTGTTTCGTGAGTAATCAGTGAAAAGATGTTTTCTTTGGATTTTGCTCTCTGTAAAGAGAAGCGTATTTGTCTTTGCTCTACGAGATTCTGTGATTACGGCAGTTGCACATTTCTTAATTATATGTGTGCATGTGGTGGTAATCAATATGTTTTCTGCATCTTGTTCTAGGCCATTGAGCTTATGAGAGAAACGTAATCACTATTTACGTTAGGTTTACCTTTCTCGCAAAAGATGTTTGCTGTCATCTTTGAAACTAGAAAAAAGTAGGAATTTGTGTTTCTCTTTGTGATGATCCATTTTGCATGAGTATATGATTTAAAGAAAGAGAAAGAATTTATATAACAAAGAGCGGGGATAACCTAAACAGTGTGCCTGCCGATATGCAAAAGAAAAATTGGAAGAAACTTTTACCACAAGTTGACATTGACACAATAACTTTGCTTGACCTTTCAGTATTAGGTTGTTTATCTTGTTTCTCTTATCATTTACCATCCACAAGGAAACGTGTGCAGTGGTTTTAATAACAGAAGTTTCTAAAAATAATGTTCCTACATTAGATCAGGAAAAATCATCTAGGGTACTTGATATGTAATGTTTTCATATATGAAAATGATTTTCTTTCTCCTTCCAGTTTCTTGCCATCTTGAATGTCTCTGAGGTGATCGTCAAATCTGGAAAGAAACTTATGATTTATGGATTATGAGATGTGATTGCAAAAAACTTAATCCCTTTATAGTTAGCAAAATAGATGGATTTTCTGAAAGAATCCGAATTTTAAATGGGAGAAAACTTATAATTGGTGATAAAATGAATTTATGAAGCTTACTCATTACTTTGCCTTTGCTTGATAAATGCTGCATGGTTGCTGCTCTTTTTACATCTTTTACCCGATTTTGCTTGTGCATCTTCTGGAGAAAACTACTGTGACTTAACAGCTGGGTCTGGTGTTGGCTAATGCATCCTGAAGGAAACAGGATTATCAAAATCATTTTCTATGCTGCAATGATTGAATAACTATTCCATACTTCTTTTGCAATCAAGATTGTCAATTTGGGGAAACTTGCCCTGCCCTAGGTGTCAATAGTCATTAACACCTTTTACTCATGCACGATTTATGTCCTTTTCACTTTGACAAGTTAGTGTAAGACAGAAAACTTGACAACTTTTGTATATATATATATATGCATTAAATGTTGTCTCAGACATGGTAAGCTGGCAATTATAAAAACATCAAGCTACAAGATCCATCTGTGATCATACAACATTTCAAGACTTGTATTTATTTTTAATATTCCGGACATGAATCGCTTGCATATATTACTGACTAGGGGATAATTTTGGGCGATGTAAAACCTTATCTTACGTATTACTGATAACTTGTTATTTGAGAAGTTCCTCTAACTTAACCAAGAAGGCTTTTTGCAAATGGATTTGATAAATACTGCAAGCCGGTGAGGAATGTGCCTTTGCTAGATGCTATCTTGTATGTTTGTTTAGCAACTTACATTCGGACACATTGTGTTAAATGACACCGTTCAAGTTACAACTATATTGTAAAGAATTTCAGAAGTTCCGAATTACAAAATTCAACCATAAAATGCATGCTGTGCGAGTTTATGAGACCTAGTTCACTGCAATTTTTCTTGGAATATGATGTGTGATATTGTGCTCTGAAAAAATGATTTAAAGTTTGGATATGACAGTCGTACTTTCGCAGCTTGAACATGTTGCCATTGTTCTAATCTTCTAGGGGGTCTTTTGTCATGGACGGGGTTCTATTTTGTTTCTAATGTAATTGGCAAATTTGTTTCCAATCTTTTTTGTTGTGATCAAAGATGCCGATTAAGAATTAGATGATGCATATTTGTTTGTGTGACAGCTGAAAGTAAATCTACAAACGATACAAGTAGAGACCAACCAGTTGCTCCAGTCATATCATCTTCGACAACCAGCAACACAGAAAGTATACCGTCTACTCCTATTGTAGGCGAGGAATTGAAAATTGCTTCTCAACTTCGAAGATTCACCTATAATGAATTGAAGATTGCAACGAGGAACTTTAGGCCTGACAGTCTCCTTGGTGAGGGTGGCTTTGGTTGTGTTTTCAAAGGTTGGATCAACGAGACTGGTTGTGCGCCAGTTAAACCTGGCACGGGGCTCACGGTTGCCGTGAAAACTCTCAATCATGATGGGCTTCAGGGCCACAAAGAGTGGCTTGTATGAAACTATTGTCCTTCATTCGTGAATTTAAGGGCCCATATTTTCTTCCGTATATGTAACAAGTCAATCACATTTTGCAGGCTGAAGTAAATTATCTCGGTGACCTCATCCATCCACATTTGGTTAAATTAATAGGTTATTGCATAGAGGATGACCAAAGGCTCCTCGTCTATGAGTTTATGCCTCGGGGAAGTTTGGAGAATCACTTGTTTAGAAGTACGTATTTTTTATTTTTGGGATTTTTTTAACATCTCCTCTATTCACTATTTTTTGTGTTAGGACCTCTAGGTAGATCTATTGGATAGAGAGCAACAATTAGATGCAATTTGTGATATGCTTGTGCTCGGGACATCAGATTTATTTTATCAGAGTAGCTTATACCAAAAATATATGACTACTTTCAGTATATCATATATACACATGTTTATTAATGTATATATGTATATGATATTTTAATTCTGTTACTTGCATGAGCATGCTTGCGCACATGCAAACAAACTAGTTTTCGTGATCATACACACAACTCAGAGTAGTTTGTGAAGATCAACTCTTGGCTTCTTAAAGGGCTTCTGCATCTGAGGAGGTCAAGGACTTTCCTATATTTTAGTTTTCTTTGTTGGAGAAACTTGTCGTATTCTTGATTTTCTGTAAACATGTTTTTATATTTAAGAGGACTTGTTCTCTTGATGTATGTATCTTTATATCATGACTCATAAACTTTTGTTTCTTAACAACAAAAGGATTTATGGACTTCATTTTTTTAGTGCTGCATTGCTATAAAAGATGTCTTCTGAACAACAAGGTTACATGTCAAGATAGGAGCAGAATTACAGACTTCTACCTTAAAGCTACCTGCTTGGCATCCAAGATGATTGTAAGAGTAGGGACGGAGAACATAAACATGATGATACCTCGATCTCTCAAGTAATTGAATGTATGTTTTAATCTGAATAAATAGAGATAAGATCACGGTGACGAGTTTTATGTTGGATAACAAGGGGTGAAAAGAATTGCCTTTAAATTTTGTGGATTAGGTGACATGTTGTGCAGGAAAGATTGGATCGTATTGGCTCATTGATGAAGTGGGTCATTATAGGCTTCAGTACTCCTTCTGGTTTTCCTTTTACGTTCTTGGTACATTAACTAGATCCTTTTAAGGTAATTTGAGATCTGTATATGTTAAAAAGGTAGGAGGCTGCCTTTACTTTCTATAAAATTCTGTGCGCATGTGCACGTGCAGTTTTCAGTAAAGCGTTAGAAAGGCTACACTATCTTTTGAACATACTTGGTGATCCATTTTTATCTCTTATTCTTGCTCTAAACTAGCTTCTGTTTTCATTGTAGTTCATTCGATTCTATTATATCATTTGGAACTGTATGATGTCTTTGCCAAATAGTAGATGGTGCATGCTAGTATTTTTTGTTATTTCTGCATCACGTCATGATAGTAGTCTGATATTTCTGTATTCTTGTGAAATGTTCTGAAAATGAGGAAGCTGGTCATTTGTGACAAAAGGGTTCCTGCAGGTTGTATTTTAGTAGCTCACTTTCTGAAAATTCAATGTTAGCTTCATGACAACTTTCATATTGTTTCCCTTTTATCTTATTTCCCTTGTCAGTATCATGTCAAAAATCTTTTCATCTGCTTCTTGATTGTTATGGACGATATGCATTTGACCGTTCATCTTTGGTTACAGGGTTCACACCTTACTAATGGTCGTGTCCATATTCTCTTTGCTGCAGGGTCCCTGCCTCTTCCTTGGTCCATAAGAATGAAAATTGCATTGGGTGCTGCAAAGGGTCTTGCATTTCTTCATGAAGAAGCTGAAAGACCAGTTATATATAGAGATTTTAAAACTTCGAACATCCTACTAGATGCAGTATGTGGCTTGAAATCCTAGCTTATATTGTAATAGTTTCGTGATTCCTTTTATAACGGCTTTGCTTTTCAAAATTGTTAACTCTAGGATTATAATGCAAAGCTTTCTGATTTTGGTCTCGCCAAAGATGGTCCCGAGGGAGATAAGACGCATGTATCTACTCGTGTAATGGGAACATATGGCTATGCTGCCCCCGAGTACGTGATGACAGGTGAGCACACTTACACCCCTGATCCGGACAATCCCTTGTTGTATGCTCATTTTTTCTTCTGGATCTTTCTGTTTTTAATATTTATTGAGGAACATCTGATTGTTTACTTTACATGGAAATCCTCGTGGGTAGGGTTTAAGGCAGTGATCTAAATTATACAAGTGAACTGTACCTAAACCACCCAAACTGAGTGCTGACGATCCTATATTTACAAATTTCTCTCTCCCCGTTTAAATTTTTTTTCCATATTCATCTTGCTTGACGTGCCTCATTGTGTGCCAGGACATCTGACGGCAAAGAGTGACGTTTACAGCTTTGGGGTGGTTTTGCTTGAAATGTTGACTGGGAGAAGATCAATGGACAAAAGCCGACCAAATGGGGAACATAACTTGGTGGAATGGGCAAGACCATATCTTGGAGAGAGGAGAAGGTTCTACAGGCTCATAGATCCACGTCTTGAGGGTCGTTTCTCAATCAAAGGGGCACAGAAGGCTGTGCAGTTGGCGGCTCTATGCCTTAATCGTGATGCAAAAGCTCGACCTCTGATGAGCGAAGTTGTCGAAGCCCTTGAACCGTTGCCTAATTTGAAGGACATGGCCTGTTCCTCCTCCTATTTCCAGGCCATGTACTCAGAACGTGCTGCTTCCAGAATGCAAGTTGGTTCGCTAAAGAATGGGCAGCCGACTCGGAGTCCTGCCTTGCCATACCATCTTCAAGCCTCGCCAAATCAACATATTCAACCTCTCCGTTCACCAAAACCGGACAAAACATAACCAGAACGTGTTCGTATCATTCTTTATAAAATTCTTTTGTCATGTGCCTGGTTCTCACATTCAAGGTGAGAGTTCAGGTGCAGTTTTAGAGGATTTCTGGGCTCTATTTTTGCTTGTTTGGTGAATTCTGAGTGTTTGTATTTCTGCATCCAGAATGGAGTTGGATATTTTGTGTATAGCTATTTGACTCCAAACCCCGTTTGGTTATTATAACTTATTAAAAATTCCATATTTGGATCAACAATCATCATTGTCTTAACGTTGTTAACTTTCTCAAGAATGTGAGTCTTTTTGTTGACTTTCTCAAGAATGTTAAAATCTTGAAGATCATAGGTCGGGCCAAGTTGCACAGCCATAGTTACAGGACTCGAGTTGACTGAGATTTGGAAGAGGCCGAATCTCTCTTGTTGAAGAGTTTAGTAAATAAAAGTTGCCAGCAGCAATAAGACATTAAGCCATTGCATGAATTATGCGTAGAAGTCTCGCGCATTATGATCAGAGTTTGGAAAATCATCTCATATGTGATACTTGCATGCATTCAGATTACCTTATTCAAAACAAGAGTATACACCACAGTTGATTTACAGAAAAAACAAATCATGTGATCATAAACATCACAACGTGATGGTAACTCTACGCATTATATGAATATTCCTCAGAGTCATTTCTCCACAATGAATTCTTCTATTTCTATCCCGGTATGGCGAGCACCTCCCTGTAATCTCATCAAAATTTCATCACCTATCTTGAGTGAGGTTACAGGAATTGCTGTTTGTTGATGTCCACCTGCTGCAAATGCTGATCACCATGGAATGGGAAACAAAATGTAGTTCTAATATAGTTGTCTGAATTAAGAATTTACCTTTACGAGAGGAAACTAAAGCAACCGTTTCAGCATTTTGCAGAAGAATGCTGTAAGAAGTCTGGTTATCCAAATCTATCTGCAATAGCACAAGACACAAGTTGTCCATCAGTCATCAGCAACTTCTAGTCAATCAAATATACACACATTCAAAAGCAGAATATCTTACGATTATTTTGGAATATGAAGTATACGAAGTACGAACCTTGGCCTCCACGAGAATTAATGGTCTTGTCTCGATCTTTACACGTCCAATAATAGCTGTTCGCTGCATGCCGTTTTGATCAACAACAATCACCTCTTTCCCTGCTTTTAACTCTGAAAGGTAGCTAGTCTTCCCTCCTGGAACTGAAACATAGGCATGAACTGGTCCCTGCAATATCCAAGAGAATATAATGTTTGGGGACGTTTCATTTCATTTTCTGGAAACTGCAAAATCCAGGCCTAATGCTAAAGCCTTGGAATTTGAGTTTAATTAGGCAGTGGAAAAAAACTAATGGTTTAGTTGATGATGAGTAAAAGTATCTGGCAGGACATTGTTGGAATTAAAATAAATTTTTCCTATGCACTTTATTTTATCTGATTACAACATTTCATTAATTGAATGTGCCAAAATAAATCTCCTCACAGTTTCCAGCTTAATATTGGACGCACTAGTTGCAACTTAAAAGATCAAAAATGAAAAAAAATAAAAAAAATCTTATTTGTAAAACAGATGTTTCTCATTAACAGTTCTTTGTAGCCTTTAAGTCGTTAAACTGCTTAACTTCATAAAGACAAAACTCACTGCATTGACTCGAAAAGGCCTGCTAGAAATGTAATTTGACTCTAAGCATTCTGAATGAACAAGGAAGAGCCCTCTTGCAAAGGATCCAACCTTTGAGAAATGCACAAAATAAGAAAGGAATTTGCATTAATTAGCAAGAAATCTATAATAGAAACATAAAATGAAGAGAGTATAGATTATGTTGATGACCCAAACCAGAAGTCCTTCACCGGGTCTCAGAAGGCTGCAGAGATCAACACAGGCACGGTCACCCATTCCAGCCATTTGAACATTGGTTACCGTGGCCGTTGTCAATTTCAAAAGACTGCCCTCTTCATTTCTTCTATCTAGATAATCCTGATGGATAAAATATTATAAGGTTTATAGACTCACAAAGGGGAGAGAAGCACCATTTTGGAGGAGGCATTACCTTCAGCTCAAGGAGGGCTTTTATATCTTCAGTTTTCAGAACTACACCGCCTAAACCATGCTCCAAGGCCTACTAAATTGATTAATGAAATGAACAAGACAAAGTATAGGGCAATGTTCAATAAAACAGAACCTAGAGCAGCTAAGAAATAATGTCCAAGTCCTTTATCACATAAAAAATAAATCTTTTCAAAAGTTAATTCCTAACATAAGATACTACCTCAAGAAAAATCTGTGCTTGAGATGATGTCTTTGAGATGGCAAAGACTGTTTTCTGAGTGCCTTGAATCGCTGCAACAATATTCTCTGCAGGTATCACCTGAGACACACAGAAAGATAAGACATATAGAACCGATACTTATGGAAAGATTATGGCTTAAATCGAATAGATCACATAAATGGCCACTTTCTGGACATATATAGTACTTTGATGAATATTCAATAATCTATATTAAATATTACGAATGTACCAACATAATTAGACAAGTGGCAACAGAAAAAACCTTTTTTCAAACTGAAATTTGATTGCATATAGTATGAGGGATTATCTCATACAATTTGTGTTGGTAACTACAGAATCATACAACAAACCAGATCTACGATAGATGAGATTATTAATGTAATAATAAATTTAGCTGGGTTGAATTGGTTACTCACCTGCCAACCCATGAGATCGACAACAACATTTTCTGCTTCCTCGTTCAATAGCTGGAGCTTCTCTAATTGCTGGGGCGAAGAGATCTCAAAGAAAGTAGCAACTCTTCTCTGCTCACCGTCATGTAAGTTTCCTTCTTCAATGAAGAGAGGATGTATCAATGCGATAGCTGCAGTATTTCACAAATGAATTTCTGAGAAATGTCATTAATAATTTTTAGCGGCTCCCCTGAAATCAGCAGACATCCAAAACCATATTGAACAAGACCGCTTACACTTCCATCATATGTACATATATGGATATAAATCATAATTTGGGAATAATAATTAAGTGTAGAACATCTCTAATCATACTAAAACGTCAGCAAAATAAACAATTGATTACTAAAGTGGATCTTCTATAAGCTGCAGTGTAAAATATCATAAAAAAGACACTCGAACTAGTGTAAGAAGTTCTACATTTGTCTGGTAGAAATTCAACAAACAAGGCAAAAGTTACATAATTTTACATAATGTCACTAGACTCGAACATGTCTCCCTTTGCTTAACCAAACACGATCTAATTCGTATTAGACTTTTAATAATTAATTTTTTAACTTAAAAAGTAGGAAAGAATCCCACAGACATTTAGAAGAGCAGAAGATGCTTACAGGACCACTGAAGAGCAAGGTCACGGCAATAATTGGAGAAGATGAAAGTGTTCCAACCCCTCTCCACGGCCGCCGTCATCACCTCCTTGTTCTCCGTCCATATCCACACTTTCTTTCTTAGGGATATTGAAGAAGAATTACACGCACACATTGCAATTTTAACGAAACGGGAGCTGTGAAATCGAGTTCTTCTCTCCTTGATTTTCGTACTATTGAATTTATAATCGATCAGTCTACAGCTTCCCCATTTACCAACGGAATAAGTTGAAGGGAAGAGCACATCCATTTCTAATCCTATAGAATAAAGGAATAAAATAGCCAGACCAGAAAAGGTTCTGTTCTCTACAATTTCAACTAAAGACGCGTTTTTGACATATTATTGCCTTATTCTAGGGAGAAGGTGCAATTGACTCAACAAAGATAATATATAATTTCAGTTGTTCAACTCACATCGAACTTGCTCTAGTGAAAATATATTTCTTTCTAGGAAAAATACATAAGATCTATTCGCTAGAGCTCAATTGCTCATCACTGAATAATGGTGGCTTTGACTTTTTGGAATTAGAAAAAAAATTTCTTTGCATTGGCTATATACATTCAAGGTTTTTATCCCTCTTATATGAGGTAAGTTGCCATCATCTCTTTCTCTTTTGCTAGGTTTAGCGACATGGACTCTTCTATCGACGACGTTTATAAAAAGTATCTATTGCAATATGGGTTCAATACATCCTGTTTAGTAGAAGATGGGTATTCCTTACTCATTATCTCACAATCACTTACCAAAAGTCTCTATGTGGGACTAATACTTTTCATTTTCCATCTCGTGGAATACCCTTTTCGCTTCCCAACTTGTCTAAAACAAGGGAAAGAAACAAGCATTTCAAAGAGGCTTTACCTGGAAATGGAATGAAAGAAAAAAAAAATGGATTCGTGAAGATTTGATTAGTGAATCGCTTCCTAGAATTAATCTCACCAATTGTCATTGAAATTTGTAACGAGTCAAATGGTTCTTTTTACCATAGTAAACAAAGTCGAACTTTGGGTAACTCTTTGCAGAGTATGAGGAAAATACGCAGAATTATACTTGCAACAGACAACAATAGAGTACCATGAAGAGTGTTGTTCTTTTCATAAGCATTGAGGTGTATAGTTTCTTTTAGAGTAAACAGTGCATTACTGATTGGTGATTCTCTTTAATCGGAAAATCATCAGATTGTGCTATACGATAATGTTTATGAATGTCCCTAAGTTGATACATAAATTTATGTTTATTAGTTCTCTCTTTTTTGTTCCTATTTGTTTCTATAAGTATATCGATCAATTTAAATTCTTTCTTTTCAATCGGGACGCATGTTGCTCCCATTTGTTTGCCTTCATTTCTGCCCCACTGCCAATAATGTATTGTGTGGCATCTTGCAATTTGCTAGCAAGAAGCAATGTGGCGAGCGACATATCAAACTTTTAACGATGAAACAGTCAAATGGAGACAATAGATCTCAACTTGCGAAGTAGTCTAGTTATTAACTAACTAATTTGTTATGTTATTTCTTCATTGATCAAACTAACAAGGACAGACTTGAAGTTTAACGATGCCGAAGCCAGTTTTCAAAATATTGATTATAACACATTTACGAAGAGTGTGATTAGACCAACATTTTAGTTATAAATAGATGTTAGCCTTGTGTGCAAAGTAGATTCATGCTCAAACGCAGAAAAAATAATAGGCACAAAATTACTACCTTTTACTTGTAAACTCGTATGATTTTATGGGTTGGGAACAACAATTTAATCAAATTTTGGATCTCATTCACGTACTATGGGAACCTAAGTTTGACAGAACAAATAACATAAGAGAAAACAGCATATGTTTACTTGGAAACCATCCAATTTGGATAGGAATAATGTTAGTTTTTTTCAAGTCAATCATACAAAACAGACAATGCGAAGCTCTTAATCATTCTTGGATGAAAATGTGAATAACATATAATGTTCGTAAGGCTTCCCCGGAGTAACAATCTGTGAGGGGAAGTTTGGGTGATTCACTGAGTCCGGGAACCCTTGAGTCTCTAAACACAAGGCTGCATGAGCTTGATAAACATACCCGCCTTTCCCCTTCACGTCGTTAATGTAGTTACCAGTGTACAACTGCACACCAGGGGCATTTGACAATAATTTCATCACTCGTCCGGACTTCTTGTTATAAACTACAGCTACTGGCATCA
Organism: Fraxinus excelsior; assembly: GCA_019097785.1. Lineage (NCBI taxonomy): Eukaryota > Viridiplantae > Streptophyta > Magnoliopsida > Lamiales > Oleaceae > Fraxinus > Fraxinus excelsior. The sequence goes on along the minus strand of CM032628.1, from coordinate 1,715,019 downwards.
TCTTTTTCGTCTTGTAACTGTTAAGGACATAGTTGATATCATAACCCTTGGAACCATTGGGAAGTTCTTTTATCTGGGTTCTGATAACGTGTGGTGAGAGGAAATCATATGGTGTCTTCTTAACTGATATGATTTCACCATTCGGGATTAGCTTTTTATCCACAGGTGTGATGTGTGATGCAAATATCTGGAGCTCGTCCGATAGAATATCACCACTGTCATGACCACCAAGATTCCAGTAGCTATGTTGGGCAAGGCTCACCGGAGTGGCCTTGTTTAAAGCCTTTGCCTTCATTGTTATGCTTAATCTGTACGGTTTAGAAAGCGTATAGGTTACAAAGACCACAACAGCGCCCGGAAACCCTGTTCCAGATACAAGGAATCGAGATTTTAGAAACAATACATCACATATTTCAGTTCAGTACGTTATAGTTTAAACCTAATCCCAAACCCGAGTACTAATGAACAAAACAGAAAGCATAAAACGCATATTTATAGTGGTTCACCCTTGATTGGAGAGTTATGTCTACATGCTGATTTTTGGAAAAGTTCACAACAGAGATATCACGCCTCTAAAACAACACAACCCCCCCCCCCCCCCCCCTTCCCCCGACTCCTATAGTGTAGGAGTCTGTCCATATATGAAAATTTATACGCGCACAAGCACAAGTAGTTGAAATCATCATTCACCACAAAAAAATTTGAAGGTATCATCTAATGCTTACCTTCTTCGCCATCGGCACTGTGATAAGATAAGGTAATATGTGGAGATGGACCCTTTTTTTCATGTTTTATCACCTTCCAAATAACTTGGCTAAATCCCTTCTTCCCACCTGTGTTAACATTAATAACACTTGAAAATTGAGGAAGAAAAGACTAATTAAAGAGGACTAACAGCATATGAAGCAAAATAATGTAAGAAACAAATTTGAGTACCGTGAAGCATGCTAGTCCCCTCATTAGCGTCAAGCTTATAATGGGTTCCGTTTAGAGTAAACTCAGCACCACCAATGCGGTTAGCAACCCGTCCAACAATTGCTCCAATGTAACTTGTATCGTTCTGTCGTCAATCATAATTCATAACGTACGTTACAGAAACAGTTATGGAGTACTTAATCTACACAACTTTACCATAATCATCAAATAAACAATGGTCAATACTCAATACCAAAGGACTCCTCTGAAGTTCTCAATTTTAGAACTGGTTGGATCCAAACGTCTGAATAAAGATTAAGCAATAAGTTCATATTTTGAAATCTTAGATTATCCTTTAAAGTTAAAATGAGCATGGGACCCTATTGTGGATAAAGTAGACTTGCAAGTCAATTAGTAAGACTTGATGACAAAATATCAGAGCCTGTAACTTGTTCTTTGTTCATGTATAAGAAAAATCAAAGAGCCACCAAAAAATATAAAATTTACTCATTTCGTTTGTTGTGCCTTCTCCAATCTCCATTGTTTTATTTTTTGTCGTCTTGTTTCACATTCTTAGTAATTGTCAAAAAATTGGTTTTCTTTTGCTTTCATTGTTCCATTTCTTACTGGGAATTGCTTATTCTGGGCAAAAATGAATCAGTTTTCAATCTAAGAGAAAATCACATGCTGCGAAGAAGAAAACATACCATGTAATCTTTAATAGTGTCATAACCAAGAACAACATCAGCTGATTTCCCTAAAAAATACTCAATAAAAACACGATTTCATCAGAAACAAAGTAAAACAAAGATCAAAAAACTAAACCAAAAGAAAAACTTACCATTCTTGTCAGGTAAAATAACAGAGACAATTCTTGCACCATAGTTTGTAACCTTTATAGAAAAATCATCTTTCTTGAGCTCAAAAATCCCAAGATTACGAGCTGATGAGACATGGGCAAGATTCCCAAGTGCCAAAATGATGAAACAGAAGAATATGAAAATCTTGGACATATTTTCTGGTTAGAACAGTGCCACTTGTAAGTTTTTGAAATGTTTGTTATAAGCTTTATAATACACTAGAAAAACAAAAAGAATAATTTCATTAAAATAAGCCAGTGATGAGCTAGCTGGTGTATCTTAGGATAATGACAAACAGTCAATTAAAGTGGTTTGTTTAAATGGATTATCATAGTCAACAAGTGGCCAGTTGTTTTGACTTCTAAGATGCAATAATGCAGAGGACCATAATATTTATATTTTTTTTGGTACTAGTGATGGGAAAATTCAGAACAGATTTAAATATTGAATTGAAAACCTAAAATTTTGAACAGGTGGGCATTGATTAAAGTGCCACAAGTTGCAAAGATGCTTGATCCTATAGATCACTTTAGTCTGCAATTTCTATGACAAATGGAAAGATAAATTTCAAAGAAAGAAGATTGGATTACCATTTTTGGCGTCGTTTGTAATGGAAAATGAATAGGCATTTGTAAATGACAAGAACATCAAAAGTGCACCTAGGGCCATGCTTTTAGTTGGAATGATGAATAATGGAGTCAAATTCTCAACAATTATGACATATTTAGCATGCAAAATTAGATAAGATTAGACAATAAAAAAATAAATTGTCTGAAAATTTTCTAATTCAATGGAAATAATTCCATACAATTGTACAATATGAAAATCACAAGATGGTTTCATCATATTCCGAGGGAGAAGATCAATTTATCCCTTTTTCTCGTAAAAGTTTGGTAAGAATGATAAAGGAATTAATTGGCTCATATTTATAAACATTCAAATTACTTACTATCCACATATTTTGAAAGACCTAAAAGTACTACCCGTTCATCTATCATTATTTTATATTTATTTTGCAATTTAACTATTTATAAATAGTTTTCAAACATTCTCATCTATTTGGAAACTTAATGAGGAGAATTTGTTTTATAAAATCCGCCTAGTCCATGACTAACAGACGATTTGACACGAACTTTGCAAGATTATGAAAAAATAACAAGTGATTATAAGGTACCTTAGAGGCCAGATCTATTGTCTTAAATTTGTCTCCTTGTTAGTCCTATCAATCCATTTTTTACACCTTAGCACATTACCTCTTCATAGAAAATGGGATAATACTAAGGCGTAACGTGCCAAGGTATCAAAAATTGTGTTGATATCTTCCAATTTGCTATGAAAACGTGATGTGTCAATGTGTCAAAAATGTACTGGCAAGACAATAACTTTGAGACAACGGATCTGGACTCGATATGATAGAAATTGGACCCTTTATGCTATTGATGCCAAAACAGGGAAAATTCTATGATCAAATGAAACTGGAGCCACCATACATGGTGGTGTATCAGTGTGCAAAGATTGTGTATATTAGGGAATGGATATAAAGTAGGATTGGGAGCAACAATTCCATCCTTCACTGCAGAAACTTCACTCTATGCCTATTTGATAGATTGATATTTTAATTTCCATGTGCTTAAATCTAGTTATAAGAACAAAGCATGTCTTGTAAGCTAGTTCCTTGTTGAAATACAGTACCTCATATCCAAATAAAAGATCGAAACACTGTCCTCGAACACCATTAAATACCAGGTTACTATCAAAGATTTTTCATCGTAAGTTGTAGGCCAATCCTTGAACTAGTCTGATAAGAGTAGATAATTTTTTCGTTATGTTAATTACATAAGAAATTCACCCATATTCCCTCTAAAGGCTTCTCTTAGGAGAATCCCTTTACTACTCTCAAGTTAAAGGCACCTACGACCTAACTACAAGCTCACTTGTGAGGAAACTCGTCGAGCAAGTCTGTGGTCACAGATCTCGTAAGGTATTCAAATATTGTATATCTGAAGAAGTATGTATTAAACCAATAGGCTATTTTACAATTATTTTTACTCACAATTTTTTGATCAAATATCTGTCCAAGATTACAACTTTTCAACTTATAGTTTATGGGTTGGGGTCAACAATTTATTCAAGTTTCGGATCTCAAAACTTCAGTTTGACAGAGCAAAATAATATAATAGAAAACATTATTGGACTTAGACACCCGTTTAATGCTGCGCTCTTTCTGGTTAAATACATCGAATAGCTATTGATTATGATAATCTGTTTCTTAATCAAAGAATCATCTGTTTGAATGACAGACATGTGGATATGGCTTTACATTGAATCATTTGCGTATGATCAACGTTGTTGAGTGAATATTCCAAATGTTTAAAAACGAACTTTATAGTGTTGTTTCACTTTAGTCATTGAGCTATTTTTGAATAATCACTCAGCATCTTATGGACTAACAATACTTACACAGTATCGGCTTTCGACCCCAAGAAATCGAGAATTATGTCATCTGACTTCGACTCCCACGCCCTGAAGTTTACGGTCGGATACTCACCTCAGTAGTCCCGAAGGGACTCGAACTGATAACCATTGGAGAGCAAACCCCATGCCTGACCAATTGAGCAACCTTTCAAGGTTGGTTTTTACTAAATAAATAGAGGAAGACGGAAGACTTCCTATGTTGAAGACTAATTCAGCTAATAAGGCTTCATTGCTATGGCATCCCATAAGACCAATAGCAGTAGTATTTTCATTCATCTCTTCATTTTAGCTTGCCTTACCATGACCATCCCTGCTACTACTACTAGTCCAGACGTAAATCTCTCTCTCTCTCTCTCTATTTGCATACTGACTTGGGTACTTTTATGGCGATTGATTCCAGTTGCAGAAAAGGAGATATCATTTGAATGCATACAACCGTAGATATGAAGAAGGAGAGACGAAGATTAGCCCTTCGACTCTTTCTAATCTACGTCTCAAATTGGAATCATATGCTGGGAAAGATACAAGGGCAACAACGGTAACACCAGCAATATTCAATGGAACTCTTTATTATCCAAGCTGGGATGGATATCTCTATGCAATTAAAGTTTATGACGGTTCTGTTATTTGGAAAAAGAATCTGGATGAACTTACGTGCAGCCACAAGTCCGATACATTGAGTCACGTTCTTAATACGAACTTGACTGTATCTTTAGCAACTCCAACAGTTGTGGGTGATATACTAATTGTTGGAACATATGGACCAGCTTTCGTTTTTGCTGTCAAACGAGCAACGGGCGATCTCATCTGGTCTACACAGCTCGACAGCCATCCTGCCAGTGTTATCGCGATGTCTGGTACATATTACAATGGGTAAGTTTAGCTTCCCTTCTACTTTTAGTCCGCTTTATCAACACAAGTGTAAATCAGGTTCATCCTTCGCAGAGCATTTTATGTTGGAACATCTTCACTTGAAGAAGGCTTAAATGTCGAGAATTGCTGCACATTCCGTGGTAGATTTGCCAAATTAGATGTTTGTACAGGTAAGGTTTTGTGGAAGACCATGATGTTGCCCGACAACCAAAACAAGACCGGAGAATATGCAGGAGCCGCCTTGTGGGGAAGCAGCCCTCCAATTGATCCTCGAAGAAACCTAGTTTATATTGCCACTGGAAATCTATACTCAGCACCTCGACACATTTTAGAATGCCAAGAAAGACAGAACAATTCAACTTCACCTTGGAAATGTCCATGTGAATGCGTTGAGCCTGATAATTACTCGGAATCGATATTAGCCCTCGATATGGACACTGGAGAGATCAAATGGTGGAGACATGAGATTGGGGGCTATGAGGAGTATTTCCTTGCATGGATAAATTCTTTAAACCCCAAATGCCCAACTAATGATTTTGGTGAGGTGCCAATGATGCAAGGTATACATGTTAATGGAATCATACAATATATTGTTTTGGCAAGACAACAAAATGGGCTTAAGTGGATTTTGCATCGCAACAATGGGGCGATGGTCCGGTATACAGTTAATCAGTCCCTTGAGAAGTAGGCCTTTTAAGCTACTTTTAAGCATGACCAAACAGGCTCATGTTTCAGATATGTAATTCCGTATTGAGTAAAGAACAGAAGTTGACTTGTTTATGTACTACTCTTGATGTACAACCCTCTATCACTGTAAAGCGTGCATCTTCTCTATTAGATGAAGTAGCCAGCTATTACTGAAAGTAGATATGATAAGTGATGGTAGATGAAACAGACTGTAATCTTCCAAAAGGTACAAAAGACAAAGCATGTCCAGCTTACAATGTTGACAAACAGGAAAACAAAGAATGAAGAATAAAGCACACAAGTTATATTAGATTAATCAGAAGTGAACAGAATTCGAGAATTTATACACATTACCTCATCAACCCACGACAACATACAAAGATTTATGGTAACAAACAAATATGATTTGCCAAGTTTATTATCATCTTTTACAGCAGAGGTGACCCTGCACAAAAACTAAATAACAGTGCAGCTACATGGTCAAGCGATATCTCCAAAATATTACAAAGCAGCCACACTCATCTCCTCCACCCTGGTTGAAGCACCTTATCTGTAAACGATGCATAGAAATATAGTATCGTTCAGACTGCAGAAAATTCAAGAAGTAGAAAACTTGCTCTAAATCAACCAAAATACCAGGTAATTTAGATACCATACAACAATAATATACCATACGAGTATAAATTAAATTGATAGGAAAGGAAGTTCTGAGTTATACCATTTACTATCAAGCTAAAGAGACATGGTATAAAATAAAAGAACAAAAAGAAGACCATGGAATTGTCCTGTGTCATGAAATTGAAATTATCCACATTACTAGTCCCTTCTTGACGCAACTGGACCACCACAACATTAAATGGACGTGCATATAAACCTTTCTAATACGTCTATAACAAAAATGGTCAATTGAACAGAGAACGAGTCCCTAAAAAGAAAGAGTTGACTAGTTAGAAATAAGTGCAATAGACAAAATTTCACAAGATAATGAAATTCCTCCTCTTACCATCTCTAGAGGACACCGGTGATCTGTTTTTCTTGCTCCCTCCTTTGCCCCTAGCTTGAACTGGCTTCTGCATCCGAGGTGACAATGAGCTCAATTTGCCGTTGGCCGGGGCTGGTAGAGAATGACGACGCTCAAAACCATTTTCAGCCACATCTTCAATATTAGAATATCCTTGAGCTCTAAGCTTTGCTTTTGCAGATTCAGTTGCCGCCATATAACTTGGCAAGCTTAGTGAAGCATTCTCAGGATACTCCTGCTTTGCTGGAAGAGATTTCCTCCTCCCAATTTTCACCGTCTCTTTGCTATTATGCTCTTCCTTATGGCTCAATTCGTCATAGACAGCTGGAAGTGTCTCCATATTCCCACAAATTTCCGAGGAATGTAAATGTAACTCAACTGCAGGATGATCATCATGTGTTGCATCAACTGGCTCGTCCACTGTCAATGCCTTAGAAGGGGCCTCTGTTAAAGCCAGTTTGTTGACATCAACATCCAAATCAACCAGCTTTGGAGGAGAATTAACAATCTCCTGTTTAAAAACATTCGGAGCTGCAGAACTCAATACTTCTTTAGGACTCTGATGTTGCTTCTCAGTTTCCTTCTCAGAAGCCACTGCCATCGATGCAGAAACCTTTCTCAGATTGCGTTTGACCCTCTCAAGTTCATTCTGTGCCTGTTCTTGCATTGACTCTGTTTGATGACTTGTGACTTTCTTTGGGTTGGTTTTCGGCTTAACTTGTTCTAAAGAAGCTAAAGCACGATTGCCACCATTGGTGGCAGCAACAACCTTTCTGATACTCATTTTCGATTCTCCAGCTTCAGTCTCCACAATAAGCGTGCCAGACTTCTTTCGTTGAGATTTTGCATCAGCAGTTTTCCTTATCCGTGTCCGTGGTTCCCAGAAGTGGGAGAATGACCAACGCTCAAGCCAGTTCCAGGCTGAATTTGGTTCAGCCACATCATACTGAAGTATCAAGGGCATGGCAGCCGGCAATGAGGCAAAAAGCTAGAACAAGAAGAAGTTAAATCCTAATACATTTGAGTTGAAAATTAATACAAAATCTGAATTTCTCTTATTTCAACACTTTCAAAAGTTGTAGAATCTGAATGAAATTGATGAGCGTCACTTTTTTTGTGCAAGGTAACAGAGGGTAGATTTTGGATGCTTCATAATTTTCCCCTTCTGTGTAAGCTGGCAGGGCCAGGGGGTTGATTTGGTGTAAGTTAAACAGTAAATAGTTTCAAGAAAGGATACTTCAGTTTTGCTTTTTCTAGGCACAACTAACAAAAATAGCTGGACCGAAGAAAATACAGCATTGAAAAATAATTCTGCAATTAGAATTGAACCAAACACACATCTAAATAAAAAAATCGGCAATACATTCATTCACTTCCAAAATAATTTGTCGAATAAATCATCACAGATTGGGATCTTCAAAAGGCAGTACCAAAGTGGAGCTCATTCATATAATGGGTTTATGATAGCTACACTGAATAAAATCTAGCCAGCCCTGACAGGGTGATGAGAGAGGAAAAGGGTAATATTTCTTTCTTTACACTACGTTTATTGAAAAGAGAGATGCTTTTAGCTCTTCAAGTCGATAAAGAAAATAAAATATACCTTGCAGACAAATGCATTTGTCACTAGCTTCTCTGACCCAAGAGATGAATTTCTTCCAAATACATCTGCCTTTTTAGCATCCTGATGAAGTATAAAATCATGCGTGTTTGCTAAGTACCACAAAGACATCGCAATTTTGATAAACAAATCCAAGGGAAAAAGGAAATTTAATGCCGATAGATGATATAGCTTCTCTACATCTTATCGTCCAAATCCAATTTTCTGCTCAATCTACATACAAGTAGCCTGAGTAAAATGAGAAATAGTAAAACCAGATATTATGAAGTTATGTCACTCAGTTACCTGAATCTCTCTTGCGGTGCACTTTACCATCACTTTATGTCTAGGATCTGCAAGTCTGACCCTTTGTCCACGAGACAAAGCCTGCAATTTAACAATTGATTGCATGCAACGGAAAGTGGCAAGTGCCTGCCTCCTAACCAAATGTCCGCGAATAAGAGCTTGTAGCCTTATTATACCCTTTAGTGCCCGAAAAGCCCGACGAGCCTGCAGATTTAGTTGATGTTGATGATTGAATCAAAACATTAACCGCAAGAAGTAAAAAGAGTATACATGGAATATCAAGGCTCATTTACAAGCATGGAAATTTGACCTAAAGCACCAAGGATCCAAAACAATCTCCCCTTCCATCAGTGATCTCACCACGTCAACACCAAACTCTCCCCTAAGCATGAAGTTCTCTCTTAGCCAAATGAGCAATCTTCGGACCAAAATATTTTGAGGAAGAGCCTAAACCTCACAATGGGACTTAGCCCCTCAGGAATGGAATCTGGCTCCAGCAAACTGAACCCAACGCAAGGAGAATAGGAGGCCATGAAAGGTGGATTGAAGCAAATCAGTCTTGCACTAAACCCAGGAAGACACAGCAGGACCAAACACCAAGAAGAGCAGGCACCAAATGCTTGTGGATACCATAACAAGAAAACAATAACTATATGCACAGGCGCTGTGGTGAACCTTCTTTCTCTCACGATTGCAATGGTACTCATACAATAACAAGAAAACAATAACTACATGCACAGGCAATGTGGTGAACCTTCCTTCTCTCAGGGTTGCATACATGCAACTGTACTCATTCTTTTGTGCATTGTCAAATAGGAAAAGCAAATTATACATATAGCAAGAAGACATACGATGAAAAAATATATATACATGTTTACTGAACTGACTGAAAATCCAGTAGGGCCAGTACACATTCATGGAAAACTTCTCCTAAGATGAAGGCTGTGAATGCAGTTTCTCCAAACCCAGGAAAAAGATGCTAGGAAAAATTAATGAATGTGGACAAAAAAAATTCAGGTATTGCAGGTTAAAAAGTAACGCAGTTTAGAAGTTAACAGCAGGTTCCATGTTTGACTAAACCATCCAGTTTTATTAAAAAGGGACCAAATTATTTGGACTCACTGTGTGGAATGTGCTTAGATACTATTAGAGATATAATGTCTCTGTCAAAAAATCATCATTATTGCTCGAGCGAGAAATATCATTTACAAAAGCATTACCATGTAGCCCCGAAAGGCTGCTTGAGTTTTTGTGGCAGCTTGCTCTCGTCTTCTTATTTCACCATCATCAGATGAATTTGGTCCCACAATACCTTGCAAATCCACACTTTGATCAATAGGCACTAAAGCAGCAGTATCACATGGCAAGCTGGCAGGTGTACCTTTATCATATTCCAGATTTTCTGCACCTCTATCCGTAGCCTGATATGGCAGATCTGAGACAAGCAACGGATTCACAGTGAGGTCTCCCGTTCGTGCAGCAGTCCTTTTCTCAGCAGTAAAATTCTTCATACGGAATAATAGCTTGGATTAGCACACATTATTGTGAAAAGCCTAAAAATGTAATTGCCATAAAATACAAAATCGAAAAATCACAGAACTTGTATCGAAGTAAAGCCTTCACAAGTTCAAGAAGTGGGGAAGTAAATTGGTGAACTAATGAGAAGTGGCATAATATAAACTTCAGCATGTTACAAAAGTTCCTTTATCCATCTCCACACTCTCCTAGTTACAAGAAGCATCCATAAAAACTCCAATGACCAAAAGAAACTAGGACTAGAAATAACGGTTCTGTAACTGGAAAGACCCAAAACTGAGCTTTCAGAAACCAGACGAAATCTCGAAATAATCTCGGTGATGAATTCTAGTTTCGCACTGTATCAGAAATACTGATGATCAAATGCATAATTTAGAAAGGGTGAAATGTCTAGAAGAATATTAAACTATAAATAGCCAAAACAGAAAGAATGCAAATGAAGCAGCAGAATGAAAAACCAGGATATTGCACAAGAAAAAAAGAAATTGAAGATAAACTAATATCTGTGTCAAACACAAAACTAGGTCAGTGAAATTTATCTCAATCGTCAGATTTCAAGAGTCTCGTAATGCACATTTAAAATAATTATGAGGAATAGGATATTTGAACAGTATAAACCACAATGGATTCCAGAATCACCTTTATAGTAGATTAATAATCTCAAAACAGCACAAGTCAAAAGAGCCCACAGTGTATAACAGAAAATTCAAGCAACATTTGTTTTACCATGAGCAATTGGCATTGTACACCATAAAATTAGCAAGGATCAACAAAAGATAGGGTTATTTGTAAAATGGGGAACTGATATCAGACACAAGGTTTCTCTCAAAGCAACCGGGAAGAGAATCATGAAACTATACACAAAATAAAATAAAATAAAAGACTAGCCAACAACATTCTTACTTTAGATAAACTAGACTTGGAAGGCTTTTTTCCAAAGAGTACAGCCTTGATCCACTTTCCAGGAGATTTCCCCATCGCTACAGGGCACCACAAGAAACAGCAGTCTCTCAATTCAAACCACCCTGCACTATTTTCAAAAGATTAAGCCTTTAAATACACGGTTGCAAATTACAACATTACACTGTATTGTGTATTATAAAATCACGAATACACAAGAGCAAAGGCAAAATAGTATAATTCACAAGTCTGATTTTTATTTGCCCGTCATAAATCACTTTGTTTAGAAAAGACTAATAGATAACATAAACAAATAAAGTACAGAACTAAAGAGCAAAAAGGTGTAAAACACACAAAAAATGTTCACAGCTTATGATGCAAATTAGTTATCTTCTCTGACTTAGCTTACAATTAGCTAATTTAATCATGCACATAAAGTATATAAGAAAAAAAAAATGTGTTTTATACATATAACCCCAAGAAAATTATTTTGACGTCAGCATTTAGATTTATGTGTTCAAACTTCAAAGAAAATAATTGTAGTATGGAGATGTTAAAACTAAATAAAAAACAGAGAGAACGATGAAGTCCAATTTTCTTATATTATTATTTTGACAGACAATTATACTTCTCTAAAAACAGCACATGGACAAAATTAAACACGATTTTGAGTTCCTTTAATGCATTCACTACTTGAAAAGGTAACAATTCACTACATTTTTACATGGAAAGAAATTAAAAACATAATTATAATTATAACTGGCTAAAATTAAATTTTATTTCCAGTAAACTACAAAAGCACAAACAAGTACCCACACAAGATCTGCCCTAAACACATAAGAATGAGTAGAAGCCCAATATGTGTGCAATTGAAGAAAAACAAAAGCAGAAGAAGTGAGATTTTGGGTAATATCTGTGATTTCTACACCTGGTAAACAAGGTTCAATTCAAATTAAGATCCCGCAGCAAAGCAAATTTTCTGCAAGCGCGCAAATTTCGGAAAAGGGAAAATTTGGACGAATGAGTCACCGATTGGAAACCCAGTTATAGATAGAAATTTCAGTTGAAAGCTTGATTGAAATGGAAGTAAAAACATAGAGTGATAGATAGGAATTTCAGTTGAAAGCTTGATTGAAATGGAAGTAAAAACATAAAGTGATAGATAGAGAAAGCAAATAAGTATCGGAGGCCCCTACCTTGATGTACTTTGATGCACTCATGGGAAGGAAAATGGACCCCTTCTCACTCACTCCACCACTCTGGTTCCTGCATTCTCTCTCTAATTTGAGTGTCACGCACGGAGACGGGACGAAGATGTAAATACGTACATATCACGTATGAAATAATTTAATCAATGGTCATTAAACATTATTATTACTCATTTTTGAATGACCTAACTTAGATTTTCTACAAATTATTAGTCAGCTCATGTTTGGAACACATTAACCCCCCATTTGACACCTATTAATTTCTCTTTCTCTTTCTTATTTTTCATTTCAACCACACATTCTCCAAATAAAATAATATTACACACAAATCAAAAACTTTTCATCACTCTTCCACCACACATTCTCACATCAATCACTATTCCAAAATTTCTATTATCCTAAAAATGGATTTCAAACAGGGGCTAAGAAACTTCATTATCATTCTTCTACTCATTTTCAATAACACATTTTTCAATAAAATAATATTTTTCATCACATCTATAATTTTACCTTCTTTTTCAACCACATATTTTCTATCAATCTACTATTTCAGAATACATTCTTCCAAAATAATTTGGCCCAAACACACCCTTATTCATCAAAATTTAAAAGATAACTCGTTACTCACCCAAAATTGAGCAAAGTTACTCATTGTTCAGTGAACTTTTCTATAAATTATTACTTGTTCATCAAAATTTAAAAGATTACACGTTACTCACCTAAATTTGAACAAAGCGAACTGTACTATAGGTAACATTGACTAAAATGATATGGTAACTGATGAATAACTTTGTTTATTTTTGGGTGAGCAACAAGTAATGTTTTAAATTTCGGTGAAAAATTAATAACTCATAATAAAGTTCAGTGAACAAAGAGTATCATTTTGAATTTCGGTAAGCAAGTAATAATTTATACAAAATTTAGTGACCATTTATTAAATTAACTCACATATTTAGCCCATGTAAATCAAAATTTTAAAAAAAAATTAATAAAAATTGAAGAAATAATTCTTGATTAAAATTAATAGTTAAACTTTGAATTGAATTATAATCCACATTTTTTTTTTTTTAAATGAAACCAAACAAGGACAAGGGCTCAGTAAAGTTCGTGGGCTGATTTTGGGAAATATTTGTTAATTTATGAACCCAAAATGTGCCACTTTTATCTCTACTAGCGATGCTGAGTTCCATTGAACATCGACTGGATCATCAAATTTTGAAGTTGACAAGTCATTAAGTCGTCAAATTTCCAAATAGCTCATATTTTCAAGACATTGCTCATCCGGTCTACAAATTAAGCCCGTGTTCAATCTGAGTAAACATACCGAAAATAAAATAAATATATGACATGCATGTTAAATAAATTGTAATCAAATGCGACATGGAGTAAAAAGTTGGGATGGTAGTTGAAATATCAACATCTGTCTTTGCACGCACAGTTACAATGTAACAAGCTAGACATCATTCATTCTTATGTCCAATTGTCCCTTGATGGAACCACCCATACCTGTACAACAATCTCAATATATATATATGTAATAATCCAGCGTCGGTGACACAAATGCAACTTAATTCAAACAGGGTCCACACTAAAATACTCAAAATATTATGATGCCAGACTGGATGTTCACAACCATAATCTGTATATTATTCTTTTTTTTTTTTTCAAATGAAAAATGAGAAAAAGAAAAATATATCATCACTGGTGAATATATATAAACCCAAAAGACACCTGAACGAGGAAGATCACACGAGCGCGAAAAAAAGTCATATCATGCAAGCTAGTCGTGTGAAGTTGAAATATCTGTGTACATGATACACTATTCACCATTAGAAGTACAAATATTCGAGCTCCCATTGTCCAAAAACCATCACAAAGAAGTATAGGTGATCAATTCGTGCATTTCTTGCATCAGAAGGAAAAGAATTGAACATTGAACTTTAAGATTGTTTCACACCTACCTAGAGTAATGGCGAAAAAAATAAAGTTCCATTAACTTTCATGCAACCGGATACAAGATTTCATTATGAACATACAAGATAACACGACACATAACGATGAAGACACTTGAGAATCTGACAAGTGCGTCTTTACACTTATTTTGCCGTCAAAACATGGAATATTGTTGATTAATATGTTAGAATATAGCTTAATTCTATGTAATTTTTGTTTTGCAAGACAACGTGATGCATGTAGCGGGAATAAGGAGAAACGAGTGAAAAGGACCAAATTGAAGGAAATGAAAGTTTAGGGACCAAATTGTAAATATTCAAAAGATGACTCGAAAGGCAAAATGAAGATATGAAGATGACGAGGTCAAATTGGGCTAAAGAATTAAGCATGGGTCGAGGAATGCGAAACGGAGTTTGGAGGACCAAAATACAAGAATTCAGAAATTACTTAAGCTATGCGGTCGTAGCATTATTCCTATGCGGTCGCATAGGCTTCTTTAGAGAATCTAGCAGCCATTTTGATTGTTCTATGTGACCGAAGCTTTCACTACCATGCGGTCGTATAGTATAAAATTTTGACGTGATTTCAGTTTCCTAATTTACGTCAAACTCTCAAGGAAACCAAACTCTTTCACAATATTTCAATCCTAGAACGTACCAGACGAGGGCAGACGCCTCCATACATATTTTTCTCTGATTTTTGCTCAAGAATCTCGATGAAAAACTAACAACCTTGGTGAAGCTAGGAAGGAACTCCATTGGAATTGGTGATTTATCATATTTTTATTCATGTAATTCGATTGTCAAACAATTCTAGAATTTAGATTTTCTTTTCTTAAATATTTTGGGATTGATTTAATCTTTACTAGATTTTTCATGGAATTAGTCATGTTTTTTCCATTGAAGAATTAAACTATTTCCTGAGTTTCAATTTCAATTTTTCTTTATTGGTGGATTGATTATTGCCTTATGCTTGATGTATATGGTCGATTATCGATCTTATTTCAATAAAAATAGTGCAAATGTGTTATAGGAAGATTAGATTCTAGAGTTACAATTGAATTAAAGTGATTTTTAATGTTATATCTTCTAGTTAGAGAGTTGAGACGAATGCCTCTAATTGAGTTATAAAAATGAATAATTGATGAGATTGATCAAATCCAATTGAGGGAATTCCGATGTTTCGCTACTTCAAAACATTGATTTTTATTTCATTATTTCAAACTTTGAATTGTTAATTTTATTCGAACAACAAATTCCACTTCACAAACGAGAAAACACATTTTTTATCATTTGAGTATTCCTTCCATCTCCCTGTGGAATCGACACCCTAAAGCCATCCTACAATTACTGCGTTATTCTTTGGGCGTAATCATAATCCTTGGGGACAAAACACCTGACATAATATTCTTAAAAATTGTTTTCCCAACATCAGTCACTAATGTAGAATTGGTACTAAAAAGGCATTTTACTGAAACAGAGACAATCCTACAAAGGAGAAAGGGCCTTGTAACATCAACCTTAGCTCACAATTGGAATATCCAGTTATGGAACCTTTGAGAGAACATTTAATCTGCCATCCAACTCTGCTCAACAGTTTCATGCACCTTCCTATTGTATTCACGTTTGTTCTCGCTAAACAACCGTGCAGCTTCAGAATTGGCTTGTGAGTTGGGATTTGGATCACAGAGCAGAGAGCAGAGACGTGAAAAAAAGTTAAATTCGAGTAAGGGACCAATGACAACTGGAGTTGCTAAAATAAAACACACGATCCTAAATTTTTTTGGGTCAATATACAACGTTCTCTTGAAAGAGCAGCCATGCAACCTAACAAGAGCATTCATATTTAGACTACATGTTTGAAAGGTTAAATTAGTTGGTTAAAAGACTAAAAAGTCAAAGTTGAAATAAATGAGATTTGGCTAAGATACCATAAAAATAAAGAAAATCTGACACCCTCACATGTCTTTGTATTTTCTTCATCCAATTTATCAGTTCTCAATAATTTCTTTATATTTTCTAGCATGATGTCAATCTTGATTATAGATAACAAACTAGCAACTACTCTTCAGGCATCCATCATTGTTAACAGGGGAAATGAAAGATGAAACGACAAAAACAAAATTGGGTTAAACAACATTGAATTATGCGAAAAAATCCAAGGACGTGTGATTTTTTTGTTAAAAACTTTAAACTAGTGAAACAACGAGATGGTAAAATTAACAAGTGATAACTGATAGCCCAATAATAACTAGTTAAGAGGGGGGTGAATTGATTTTCAAAAACTTTTTTCGAAAAATTAATTCAAATTCAAGCAAGTTAGGAATGAATAAATCAACCAAACAAAATGCACAAATACGAAAGCAATGAGGGAAAAGAATGTGCAAATGATATAATTGTGGAGGTTGGATCCCAATCAATGATTTACGTTCTCTATTACCAAACTCTCCGTCACGAGTAAGACCTTTTCACTGTATTGATTGATTTCTGGTGCAATTCAAACCTTTACAACGCTTTCAGTGATTTACGAACAAGGAACGTCGATCTTTATACAATATTGAGCTTTACAGGAACTAAATACAACCCAAACTATTGAGCTTTCAAATGACCTCAACACGACCCATAAATTTGAGGAATGTTTTTACAATTTGAACATCTCTTAATAAATGATACAAATAAATTTAATTCTAAAAGAGACTAACACTTTAATGAATTGTAATTAATGAAGCTCACGTGTTAGATAAGAAAACTATGATGAATAAAAAAAATTGATTTTAAAAATTTGATTCAATCAATCAAAAGTTTTTAAAGTAAATGTTTGTTGAATTAAATAAGATATAAACTCAAAGAGTTTTGCTCAAGAGTTTCTCTTTTAATGCTCTTAAAGAATGAGACGTGAACAATGGAAAGAGCAAAGTTACTGAGTTATTAGCACTAAACGTCCCTACGTATGCAGTTCATTGTGCAAGAAGTCCCAACGTTACATTTTTTTTTTCGCATTTTCACCCCTATTTACACCTTTCATTGCGGAAACCATTATTTTTATCCAATTTCTCAATAAAAAGCTATGAAATGACAAATATAGTCTTCTATTTAAATAAAAGGAAGAGAAAACAAAAGTAAAGCAAAGAACTAATTGTAATCACATTCTCAAATATTTTTAAGAAGTGAAAATGAACCCCAAATAAATTATTAAAAAAGAAAAAGAAAAAAAAATTAAAAAGCAAATCATCATCTTCTTCCTCATCCCCTCGACCCCCATCCTTACCCTCAAACCCAAATCCAAAGCTTTTTCTCATGGTATGCCTATGCAAAGTTTAAACACCAAACCAAAGCTTTTTCATGAGCATTTTAATTATGCTCATGAAATCAAAAGGCATTCAAATCAGAAAAACTCTATGCCCCTATTTGGTACACATTAAATTTTTTGTTCTTATTCTTTTACTCATTTTCAACCACTCATTCTTCAATAAAAATAATATTTTCCATCACATCAACAACTTTTCCTTCTTTTTCAACCACACATTCTCCATCAATTTACTATTCCAGAATACATTGTTCCAAAATAATGTGGCTCAAACACACCCTATATATATCTTCTTCTTTGTTTACAAAGCTCGCTGCAATATCTTAGCAAGTTGACTTATAGAAGCAAGGACCTTGGCATAGAAGCAAGTTAACTACAGTCTTGTATCAAGACTATGAACATAGTTGTATAATTTAAAGGCCATTGGGGCCGTTTGTCAGACTTGCTTTTACAAATAGTAAAAGAAAAGCTTGATAAAGCTATTCCTCAACAATTCTAAAAGCAATTCTAAACAATCAAAGCAATTCTAAAAAAAATATTCAAACACGTTCTCGGACATAACTTTTGACTTTTCAAAAACCTTCTGAAAACCTTGAAAGTGCTTGCTCAAAACCATGTAGTTTTCTTCTCAAGGGGATAATCAAACACGAGTAAAAAGACACTCTTGTGTAATAAAATCCCCAGCATATTTTATTGCATATCAGAATAATAAATTGACATGAATTCATTAATGTCTGTGAAAGATTTCTCCTTCCAACAAACATATCAATCACACAACTTATTATAAATTTAAAAGTTGCGGGAAGACCAGCATGTTAGTCTCTGCAACGCACATGAACCACGGGAGTGAAATGCAACAAAATTTACAGAAAAATGTGGTGGGCGGGCAAAGTTGTCATAAAATAGCTTTTAAGCGATTAAAATATAAAAACGATGCTGTCGTGCACTCGGGACTTTTGGTTCTGTGCAACACATTCAGATATCCACATCAGGTTCCTGATTTCCTGCTCCTTCAACCTCATGTATGCAAAAAACACACCGTAATGGAACTGCATTACCAAATGATTAAGGATAATGAGATTATCGTATAAAAATTGCAAAAAGGAACACCACCAAGCAGACAAATTGGCAGCCGTTTTTGTAAATGCAACAGTAATTAGGTTCATTCCTCCTAAAAGTACAGTGATAGATTTCAACTGGAAGTTCTGAGAAACAAACCTGCTGCTCAAATGCTAAGCAAAGCCGTTTCACCTCCTCTTCATAAAATGCCTTATCAAGCACCTGACTCTCACCATAGGATAACTTGGAAAATATGGACTGATAAGGAGGATATTTTTCCATGGCAGAACGAACCTAGAAAAAATAAAAATGAGAGCAGGCATGAATTAATTGTCTAATTGGAAGGCACAGTAAATAAGAGCGGGCACTAATTACATAGGTCTTCAAGCATCCTTCTGGAAATTTCTCCAACAAACTATTAATTAACAATCGGACCATGCTTCATGTACAACATTAGTTGACAACATTGATTGACAACATCCTGCTTGGCATCATCATATCCATTTTTAAAAACCGTTTTTTACATCACACGGTAGGATTTTGACAACACATGGTTGTTAACCATTGTTGTCAATCAATGTTGTACACTTAGATTTATTCATTAATAATCAGCTAATATGTAATTTTCACAATTTGATTGGTGACAATATTTCCTTATCTATGCTGTTCATTTGAATAACTTGCATATCTTGCGGGAGGAAGGGGGAGTATGTTGCAAGGATTTATATTCACTATCAAAACATGATGCATCAGAATCATACAATGGTGAGAAAACACAAACAGAACTCATCATGGACATTAGAATATTAATAAAAACTATTAAATACCTGATCTATATCCTCACAAACAGCAAGTTCCTCATGACCATAAGGATATCTATCCATAATTTCATCAACATTAGTCAGGAAAAAAGGAGCTCTATGAAACCATATAGCTTCAATACTTGAAAATAATAGAAGTCAGTGCAAAAGTCCTCTTACAGTAATCCGAAATTAGAGTACAATTTCCTACGATCATCTCGAGTAAGTTCAGTGCCAATGCTGAATATTACAATTAAAGACATGAAGGGGTCAGAAAAAGAAGGTACTAACTAATAGTTTAATTACGAAGAAAAATTTCAGACTAAAAAACCTGTTAATGGTGATATTAACTGCCCTTCTGTCAGCCTCAAAAGCTAGGATGTCAGACATAATTTCTGCAGTGGCGCCACCAAGTTTCTATTTTAAAACTTTCAAATTAGATTTGAGTCCCACCGAGGAATGCACACTTCCCAGGCAAAAGAAAAGGAACTTTGAACATTCGAAAATAAACCCTTTACCTGACAGAATCTATAGAAATCCTCGAGGTATGCTTTATAGAGAGTATTCCTCATAATTTCAATATTCATGTCATCCAAGTCCTGCGAGAATGTCCTTGTGAGGGAAAAGCAGAAAGACAGAATCCAGCATTAACTGAAAACCGTCGGCATACCAAACATTGTTCCAGCTTGATCTTACTAACAGCACAGCCTATAGTTATTATTGCATGAAATGAAAGTACCCCTATCTTCTAGTACCATTTTTTCCCTTCTTTTGATAATAGAAGCTCCTGGTCCCATTTTAATCAAATAATACAAAATTTAACAGATCCAGTTACTCATTTAGGCATTGCTTTAGCAAGCTACAGTAACTGGGAGTCAATAGCATGAAGAACAATTATTGAGATCGACTTTCTCCACATTTTCGATATATTTCACTTCAGAGAATAAAGCTTTGACATCTTGAAATTGGCATGGCATATATTCCTAAAAATATAAGCCCATTAGTAGTTGAGCTTCATGATGAGAAGATCGTAATAGTTGAACTTTGATGATACAAATGGGACATGGTACAGGCAAATTCAGTAGCTACAAACGAAACATTTCTCAACTACCACACAGCAAAATTATGTGCTGCAACCAGTACCTCTGAAGTGATGCACTCCGAGAAATATGGAGCCAGAGGAGTGTCAACAAGCACCAGTCTATAAAGCTCCCTCATGTTTTGGGCAACTGCAAGAGTAGCAATGCTGGGGAAAAGAAGGGCAAAATTTTAGTTTATTACCACTTCATTTAGCATAGAATGTTAAGTTCACATCAGCTACCTGTCGAAAACATTCCCAGAGGATGGCATTTCTCCAACAATTCCTGAACGTCTCTCTCATGCAAAGTTCCAGTGACAATTAGCACAACATTGTCGATCATGTGACCATATCTAAATAATGAACAGTGTTACTAGGTAATATGACTCATCACTATAAATTTGGAAAATAGAAAGTCACTAGTGCCTAGGCTCGTAAGGCTTGATCCCCATGCCTTGTGCCTTTTAGAACCTTGCTCATTTTACATATAAGTAAGGGGACAGAAAAAAACACGTGCAAGTAAAATAAGTAAGCACCGAACATGTTCACAATCTCCTGTTCTAGCTCAAGCTTAAACACTATCAAATCGAAATATACTTCTAAAATTTTCAGTCTGCACTTGTAATAAGCATCATGTACCAACTGTACTATAAACAAAGAGAAAGAGAAAGAGAAAGGAAACATACGTGATATATTCCAAAAAGGTCGATAAAGGCTCTGTGGCTTGGGTTAACATGTGCTTATATTCATCGACCAATTTAAGGGTGCATTTCTCCACGATTGTTGTTGTGTACAATGGAGAAGGCTCTGCAATTTTATTTCTATTTTTTAAAAAAAAAAAATTCTAATTACAGTGGTTGCAGCCAAAAAGATGCATAAAAAAGTCAAATTAGCGATGCTTCACAACTAACAGCGCAAAACATGTTCACTCCGTAAATCAACTTCATCATAAAAAGTATATAGATTTATTTCCGCAACTTAATTGACTTCGTTGGCCATACTAATCAGAATAGGTAAGTTATTGAATAATGCTGATCTAGTTAATAAGTTCTGAAAGAAGAGCGAATTTGAGTATATGGATCTAAAATTAGAGTTGTTTTACCAAAACACTACAAAATCAGGTGGTATTCGACTTAGTAACTCCAAAATGCATAAGATTTCACTGCAAGATTGAACTCCCAAAATCTCAGAGCTACAATAACGGTAACAACTAACCCTTGTTTTCAATAAATTTTTATTTGAGGTCTAACCGAAACCTTATTTGCGATTATATTATATTACTTGCCAGATCTACCGAGTGATTTGAAACAACTTCGTCTACCCAAATGAGCCACTCTTATTAATGGGACCTCAGTAAGTCGAGGCAAAATATGATCCAAAAATGCTCCAAACTAATAATTAAAGTAAGAATTAGAACAGACTAACCATTTTGGAGGTAGGGGCCATACTCAGTGGCGGAGAGGTGCATCTTGATGTCCTCGAGGGTTTCACATTGGCAAAGGTTGTTGTAGTCGGAGGCAGTGAGTAGTCCTGACCTATATCCTCGCACAATCGCCTCCAGGTACCCTCCATGAATGTTGAAGGTCAGCGCTTCGAATCCGTACATTTTTCTACAGATCTGAAGCGAATCGTATGATTTGGAAAGATGTAATAATGTGGTGGGGGATTTTGCGGTGTTGATGTGGAGACTACACGTGTTCATTGTTTTCAGTAACTGACTGACCAATCATGTAACGTTAATTAGCTTCAAGTTAAGAGAATACTTCAAGGACCAATTTAAAATATTTAACAAACTTCAATGGCTACTTTTGAAATTAACTTAAAAAAAACTTTATACGTTGAAATTTACCTGTACTTATTTCGCGTTCTTATCTTCAATATTCTATTAATTAATCATGTCTCTGGTAATAGTCTGCATTCGAAAGTTCAATTGAGAAAAGACGTAATATGAGAATATGACTTATTTACTTGTTAGCTTTAAAAAAAGTAAATGCAAAATTGAGAAAAAAAAATGTCATTCATAAACAGGCAAATAAAATATTTTGGCAGAAATCATTACCCAAATAAAATATGTATTAATTAATGAAACATTGAATACAAAAAATCGATGAGAATAATTAAAGATTTAGGGTGTGTTTGAGTCACATTATTTTGAAAGAATATGTTTTGAAAAAGTAGATTGATGAAGAATGTGTGGTTGAAAAAGAATGAAAAGTTATTGATGTGATGAAAAATATTATTTTATTGAAAAATGTGTTGTTGAAAACGAGTAAAAGAATGAAAATGAAAATTTTAATGTGTATCAAACATGGGCTTAATTATCATACTAAGCAAAGATTGATAACTTTAAATAGAATTAAAATGGATGCAACTAATAAAAAATGTGGTGTAGATATAATTACTCAAATAAAAAGATAATTTTGTATTTAGTCAATTTTTAGTGTTTGA
This sequence comes from Fraxinus excelsior, assembly GCA_019097785.1. NCBI lineage: Eukaryota > Viridiplantae > Streptophyta > Magnoliopsida > Lamiales > Oleaceae > Fraxinus > Fraxinus excelsior. The sequence goes on along the minus strand of CM032628.1, from coordinate 1,691,994 downwards.
TTAAAAGATTTTTTTTTTTTTTTAAATCAAGGATCAGGGTAAAATGTAAATAGGATATAAATGCTACGAAGATGAAAGATTTAGGGCTCTCCCTTCCAATACAATAGATTGGAGACCTAATTGATACATTTCCAATAGATCGGGGAACCAAACTGCAATTCTTCCGTGTTTTTTTTCCACTACATTTTCTCTTGACTTCCCATTTAAACAACTTCTACGCTTTCCTTACTCCAGCTCCGTCAACTGACCACACCCATATACATTCCCGCAAGGCCGCAACCCTCATCTCCGCCGCAAAAATGCCCTCCGCCGCTGTCTTCCTCCCCCTCTTCCTCCTCCTTTTCATCACCACAACAACCATTTCAGCCGCAGCTCCAATCTTAGGCCTCGATTCCTTCCTCGCCCAACAATCCCGCAAAGACCCTCAAGCCACCAATGACTCCTTCCTTTCCCTCCCTTCCTCCTTGAGGAAACCCCTCTCCCACCCCTCACCCCACCATCCCGCCACCCCATCCTCCCTCCTCTCTCTCAAGCTATCTGTGCCCATCACTGTCCACTTGGTGGGATCCACCTTCTCCTCTTCCTCCCCCTCCCTTCTCTCTTCCTTCATCAACTCCGCCGTCACCTCCGATATGTTCCACGTCATCACTCCCTTCACTTCCACTTCTCCTGCCACACATCACCTCTCACTGTCTCATTCCCTTCACCTTGACGTATCCCTTTCACCCACCTTCCTCTCCAATTCTATTTCCACAGCTCTTAAATCCCACCTCTCTAATTCTCCCTCCCCACTCCGAGCCTCACTTTCGTCCGTTCCTTACTCGCTTGTAGATCAGATTATTAAACAGGATTTTGAAAAGGAGAAACCCATTAACTCGATCCACGTTTATATTATTCATCTGGGTTCCCAGTCTAAACCCTATGCTTACAGCTACACCCCCGGTGATCCCTCCCCAGCTTTTACCAAATGCTTGGGCTCCGTTTGGACGGGAAAAGATCGGTATTTGTGGATTGATTTGGGGGCTGGTCCTGTGGATTACGGGCCGGATTTGTCAGGCGATGGAGTTTTGCCAAAAGGTGAGTTTCACCCGTTGGCTGCTCTCCATGGCCGACCCAAGTCCCAAAAGGCATTGCTTTCTGATTTGGCATCCTTGGTTTGGAGTGCTTATCAGGTACTACTGGTGCCCTCTTTGAGAATTCCCGTGCCTTTCGAGAATTCCTTGATTGTTGAATTTGTACACATACATGCTTCTGAGGCTGAAGAAGGTAATTCTGGGTTGGATTGGAAGTCGATAGAAAGGACTTTTATGGATGAGGTTAATGACAATGGATTGTTATTGGGGGATCAGTCTTTGAGTTTTAGGAAATATGATGTGAAGTTATCCGAGTGCTCGATTTGCTCATTCGCCATTTCTAGGGCAACCACTTCGTACACGTCTAGGTACCTGTTTGATAACTACACTTTGATTGTGAGTGAGTATTTGGACTCAAAGCGTTTGCATCAGACAATATCAGAATCGAGGGAGGAGTTTAGAAGGATAGCCAAGCTTCCAGAGGAGGACTTTGGGAGGGTTCTTCCCGTGTATGTTTTTGATCTTGATGTCAGTACAATATTGTTGCTTGATCGGTATCATCAGTCTGTTGCATTTAAGGATATGGTTATCGCAGTCAGGACAAAAAGTACACAAACAGTGAGTGATTACAGCTGTAATGGGCGTCACGTGCTCACACAGGTTCGGGAGCTCGAGAGGCCTCTTGTAGGTTCTATTTTGCAGAGCATGTGGGGTGTCTCACCCACACATATGGTGTGGAGTCCTAGGCATAACAGTACTCTTGCGGACTACACTTGGAGTGTCGGACAGACACCGTTTGGGCCGTTCTCAGAGACTTCTTCGTTGTCTTTTGTTCAGAAGGATGCTGCCAGGAGGAATGTTCTATTAACATCTTTGAATTACAGTATTACTAGTGCTATTGATGTTCTTGAATCAATTGCTGCTCATGGTGGAGATAGAAAGCTTCTTAAGCGGAATCAACAGACCGAGTTTAGACAGAGGTGGAATTTGTTCAGGTATAAACTGGACAAGGTGATCTCTGCATTGTCGCACTTCGATTTTGATATGGCTTTGTACTATTTGAGGTCTTCAGATCATGATCTATATACCATCCACTCTCTCGTTTATCATGCATCTCAAGAGTTGGAGGCTTCACTTGTTTGTTTCAAGGACCCACCATTTCCATGGACTTCTGTTTCCATGTCTGCTGGAGTTTGCTTTGCTTTGATTTATGTTTATTCAAAAAGAGACAAACTGTTCCAAAACAAGAGGAAACAGTTTTGAAGTTTTTGAATGCGTTAGGCTTTGTATGTTCGAAACAATACGACACCTGTATTTCTAGTAGAGAGGTAAAATACAAAAATCTGAGAATTTATTCAGTTTGTCAAGAAAAAGAAAATGCCTTTTAACTTCACTGTGGTTTGTTTTCAAATTCATATCTATTTTAGCAATGTGCTATCTCTGTTGTGCGATATATTGGCCTGACACTTCGTGGATCCTCAATTATATTTCTTTGCTTTGAAATAGCTAACTATCGAACCATGTGTCAAGTTCCATAATAATTGACGATGATTCATTAGTTTTAGCAGCTCAATTAAAATCTTGCTTGTTTGAGAGGACTTGCACAATACTGCTTATAAAAGTTGATTCTGAGATAATTTATATTAATGGTTCTCTGCCAATATCTGCTGCATTATTTGATTTTCTACCGTCATTTAATGTTATCTTGGCTTGCCATATAAGAGAGTAAATTTTGTTTTTTTTTATCTGTGTCGAAGTATGAATTCCAGATTTAACAGATAGTACTTGTGCACCTTATTTTTTTCTATAATGTCTTTTGTATTTCTCGTGCTTGTTGCAAAATTTAGTTTTGAACTAAAATTTTAATAAGCTTAATTGTACTTGTACTCCGAAATTCGATTCAGCAGAAAGTAGATGCTACCTGCATTGTCAATCATCTGGTGATGGGTTGGATTTTAATTTTTCCATTTGTTTCTCTTTAGTACCACTGAATGTATTTGATGGAACTTCAAAGGAGTCTGTTCAGGATAGACCTACCTGGAGTGTTATGCTGTCAATTTATTTCCTTGATATGGTAGATATTAATAACTGCATTGATCAGAGGTGTATTGATTGCAAAATCCTTCTAGGATTGCTATCATTGATGGTTGTATCGGTTGAATTACTCAAGAGTTTCAGAAGATTGAAATCAAATGAAGGTGAAAGTTTGTCTCCAATTTATGCCTGCTTACTTTGGAATCTTGAACTCTTTTCACTGTTGTTGGAACAGTTGGATTGACTTGTTTTATCTGTTGACCTCCACCGCTAAATGCAGCAGCAGCAGCTGTATCATGTTTTCTATGCTTAATACACCTTGGTTCAGGTGACAGATCACTGCCTAAACTGCGCTCTGCACACATTACGTGTTCCAGCATTCTCATCACTATTAGTCATTGTCAATGCCATATTTGATTGCTTTTCTTTCTCCAATTTCTTCCTAGGGAATTTCCTGCTTCTTATCCGTCTAGCCTTTAAGAATGTGATGACTTTCATGTGTGATTCTAACATTTTCTTCTTTTGGTTTTATTATGTCGTCTTTAATTGTAAACAAGTAGATTTTGGACACAGACAAGAATGCGATGAAAAAATGAAGACATTACTTGGCGCATGCACAATAGGAAGAAATTTGATTGGTTCCAAATCGTTGTTTTTTTTTTTTTTTTTTTTGTGCATTGGTTGCAAAATTAGACATGTCTTTATGTTAAGAATCAATATGTCAAGATTACAAACTTATATGCTACTAAAAAGCCAAATTAGAGATGCGCATAGGCGATTCTTATGCCACTCAAAAATCATTGACATTGTTATTACACTTCTGAATGGCAGAAAAACAAAAGAAGCATTTATGATAACTTCTAACTACTCCGTGCTCCATTTCACCATGTCCTAATTCATGTTACAATCTAATTGATTTATTAACTGTTTTAATTCTGGCTACTAGAATTCAAGGATGTGGATTTAGATTACCCAAATACAATGATTTTACATGTTAAATTGACCTTTGATGACATTAGTTATAATGTTAACCTCATGAATGGATTTATAGAAATGATATCCACTTCTTCAAGGGGAACCGATAGCTTCACTGGTCCTTGAAATTGTTGAAATGAACATTTATTTTTTTAAATAATTCAAAAGACAGATATGACTTTCTTTTGGCAATTATTGGGCAGAGTAATGTTAGATTCGACAACTTTCTCTTTCTTCATAGAGCACTAACAATTTTGTTTTCTTCTTTCTCCACACTTTGCTTTTCTCTTTCTGTTTCTCCATCTCTTTTCTAAAGAAGCAAGATATGTGCAAGGATGATTGAATCGTAGACTCACTGGGAACAATTTATGTTGCACAACCACAACCAAATGGAAGGAAAAACCTACATTAAGAAAATGCTATCATGACTTAAAATTTCCATTCAACTTGATGGCGTATACATATGCTAATAAACATTTATTCTTCACTATGTCCTAGAAATTTAAAACAGCAAAATTGAGCCTGCTGCATCAATCTTTGTACAAAATCGCAAAAAGAAAAGTTCTGGAATATATTGTTTGTACATAGTTGCTTTTCCAACATTATTTGTTATTTAACACATAGGGACCATGTTTATAACGCCGTTACCAATCATGTCTGCACTATTATGATTGAAATGAACTTGTCCTTGCAATTCAATTCCATGGCCATTAGAAGAAAGTACTAATGGAATATCTGCAATTCCATCATAAAATATTCCTCCATATTCATCATCCCTGCTCACCTCTAGCATGATCTTGGTGTTTTCATCGTCATTTTCTTCTGATGCATTTGAATTTTTCTCAACCAGATCTCTAAATATTGAAGACTGAAGGAGCAGGCCAAGTGCTGTTGAAGAAGACGATTTGCTGCATGGACTAACTGAGATTTTTCTTGCAAACTTTTCCATCTTGCTCGGGTCATCTACATTGAAGGCTCTAGTTTTTGAGCAAGGGGACAAGGATTCTTCACATGAACGAAAAGGTGGTAATAATGCTTGCGACTCTTGGCTAAATTTTAATTCCTTAACAGAAACCGAATTATTCGCTCCTGGCCTCAACCATCTGATGTAGGTACTCAAGTCAAAATTAGTGACAGCATTTATCCCCCTGTACTCAATTGCAGCAATATCGTATGCACGAGCAGCCTCTTCCTGTGTACCTGTAGGCAAATATACAACTTAAAAATGCACAGACATGGAATTATAAATATTTTTCTTCTGTTTATCTACGAATATCTCTGGGGTATTATTTTTGGGGTGACTTACTGTAAGTGCCAAGGTAGAGGTACTTATTTCCAAAAACTCTCCCTATCCTTGCTTCCCACCTTCCATTGTGATGGTGTCTGCATTTATTGTGCGTTTAGGATAATCCACAAAAATCTTCAAAAAAGAAATTGATTTATTATAATGATCTCATAATATACCTGGCAACTCCTCTGTACTTCGATACTCCTCTTGAAAAGCCACTGCTTTTTCTGCAGTTAACGAGTTTAGATGGTTTAGATCCATTTGTTGCTCAAAAACCTGAATCATGTCACATAAGATGGTGAAATAATACCTTCTTAGTGAGGCTAGGTACTCTTCTTTCGTGACGGTCTGCATAATTTCAATTTCCTTCTCATAATCAGATATCTGCAGAAAATATCGGGGAATTCATTAGTCTGAAGCTCATATTTGGCGTGAACAAAGTTCGGTAGAAGCATATCACAGTTTATAATCATACTGGAAAATTGGTAAAAGTCGATGTCCCCCAATACTTGAGTGCTGCCAAATCATATGCTCTAGCTGCAGCTTCCTCATCATCATATGCCCCTGAGAAAGTTTAATAAATCAAGGCCCGAGTCTTAATTTGTCTTACTTTCATCCATGCATACATATATAAGATAAAAAAAAACTTCGTTGGCTAAATAATACTCACCAAGATAGACTGTTTATTTGCAGCCAGAGCAATCCATGGAAGATAACAGAAGATTTCATGTCAGATACCATCATTGGGTAGAAATATAGCTGAAAATGGTGGCGAATGAGTCCAAGTAAGTTACCTTGTTTTCCCTTTTTCTTCTGAGTTACATTCCATGAGAGTTTATCCCACAAGTGTGCTTCATATCGACCTGTCAATTTATGCCTGCTTACACCTCGGAATCTTGAACTTCGTTTCACTGTCATTGGAGCAGTTGGATCAACTTCTTGTTTGATCTGTTGACCTTCACAGCTGAGTGCAGCAGCAGCAGCTGTGTCACGTCTTCTACGCTTAATACACCTCGGTTCAGGTGACAGATCACTGTCTATAATGCGTAAATTTTGCCTCCTAGCGTTCTCATCACTCTTTATCATTGTCAATGCCATATCTAATTGCTCCATTTATGCTGTTTGCTTGTTTCTTTCTCCAATTTCCCCTTTGAACACTTTCTGCTTCTATGCCTAGCCTTCTAGGAATATAATGTACTTTCGTGTGTATTTATAACATTTTCCGTCTTTTGGCTTTATTATGTCTTGTCTTTCGTTGTTACAAGCACCTTTTATACAGACAGGAAAGTCGATGAAAACAAAGAAAAACGATCTCTGTCGCAGCATAATAGGAAGAATCAGGTTGCATCCGGATTTTTGTTTTTTGTTTTTGTCAGAGAAGAACTAGCATAGGAAAAATCACAAACAGCATAAGAAAGTCACACTCCAGCATTTTCTTGGATTCTTCATCCATTTATGCTGATTCTTTTGTTGTTAATCAAGGTGTGGAAGCGATGATTTCGGTGGAATCAACTCTTTAAATTGGCGGTTAATCTTGAAATGTTGCAAATCATACCACTAGAATAAATGAGACTATGCTGCATACTAAACATGCGATAAGCGTGTTGCAATATGATATATCTTGAAACGGGTACACACTCTGGTATCAAATATTGTATATGGTGTATTTTTAACAAATTGTAAAATTGCCATTGTTACAGATACATTTTATTCGAATTGAAACAAGAAACTAAAGAATTATGAATATTCTAAATGAGAACGACTAGAACTTAAAATGAAAAATTGAAAAAATAAACTAATGAAGGATCAAAATAACCCCTTTGTTTTTAAAATCATAAATGCATTTTATTTTATTAAAATGTCACACTTGACTACTTGTTTGATAACAATTATTTTCATTCTTTTTGGAATATTCATTTTCAATCACATATTCACGCAATAAAATAATCTGTACGTAAATTCAAAAATTTTCTTACTTTTTAATTAAACATTCTCTTAAAAATCATTATTCAAAATATGATTTTCTTTTTCAGGCCCAGACACGCACTAATATTTGTTGAACAGAGGTTAACTTCTTCTTTTTTCTCAAGATTATATTATAAACTCAGCCCCGAATCTTCCTCAACTTCTTGTAGAAATCACTTGTTTTAATTCACTAATAAATTCGTATTTTTGATATATATATATATATATATATAACAAGCTAGGATATTCAAATTATTATTTTCGTCTATAACTTATTCATTACACGTAGTAGGGATGAAATTGTAATGCATAAAATTTATTCATAAACCTCTGGGTGTTTCTTATTCCAATTTGGATCTCCAGATTGTTGAAAATATGCTCCTCTCAAGAATAAATCTCCCTCTGATATCCATGTCCATGTCTTCCATACGGCATTGGGGGGCGTAATCCCTCCGTCACCTGCATTAACACAAAAAACCCTGTAAATATCATGTTTGATACATGGACTAGATTGACTAATAAACATTTCTTCACTTACTGCCTTTGTGTAGGGGTTGCGAGGAGGTACAATGTATCGGTTGCCTTGGCTAATAATGGTAGGGTGTTGGCTTCCACCGATGGCATACATATTCCATTTGAGTGTAGTCGTCGTTAATGATGGCACATTGGCATTCTTTGTACCATTCTCTTTAGGACTGGACAAAACTCTTGAACCGAATCGAGCGGTTCTTCATAAGTTAAATATTCGAACGGGTATCAGAATTGAAAACCGATGGGTTTGATCGGTTCTCAATTCTTGACCAAGAACCGAAACCGAATCTAAATAATTTTTAAAACAAATTAGCAAATTAATTAAACAAAACAGCCAAGTCTAGCCAAATTAGTTTTTGTTAGGCCAACATTTGGGCCTTATCCTTATCCTTCCCCTTTCCCTTCCCTTCCCTTTTCGATTCCAATTTCATTTTGTAAGCAACAGAACGCGCACTCCCGTATAAACCCAATTCATTAGATAATCTTAAAATCTAAATCCACATTCCTAAAAGTTACGAATGAAAATGTTTTTAGTTGTATTTATATAGTGTTGTTGTAAATATTAACAAATTCAGTTATGGTACGGAACCGAACCGAATCGAATCTGAACGGTTCCATAATTATATTTGGATCTGACAGTTTCATTTATTAAATACCCGAAAATTTTGGGTCGTTTCGGATATGAAGAGAACTCATGTCCAGCCCTAATTCTCTTGCCAAAATGGTTAAAAGCAATTGTAACTTGTATCTTCCCGTCCTAAGAGAGGCATCACTTGCACCAAAAAGCATCTCTCGAAACACGATTTTTAGTTAGCATCGAAAAGCTTAAACTGATAGAGAAAGGTTATATTGTACAATAGATCACCTCATTGTGATCGGTAAAGTGGCCATTCGAGATTGTGACCCCGGTGAATGCTTGAATTACATCAATAAGGCCATCGGGGCAAGCTCTCGTGGAGATGTGATCAATCCAAACATCCTGAGAATCGAAGATTGAAATGCCATCCCCATCACTAGCAGTTCTGTATCCATAATGGTCGGCTGAGTCCCTAATTAAGCCATCATTACCTATATGAATGTCATGAATGTGAAGGCCATGGATGATCACATTCCTCACAAATTGAATAGTGATCCCTGTACCATAAGCAATGTGGACTTCAGCACGACGTCCATCGATTGTTTTATCACCACTCATGATAAGCTCTTGGTTAAGCTTGATAACTATGCTTCGCTGGAATATGATCCACTGCATGACCAAGGGTTCTAGGCTTGGGGATCACCATATCGTTGTCAGATGAATCAGTGACAACATAGAATCGCCCGGCCTTTCCACCTTTGGCCTTGGAACCAAACCCGAGGCCACAATCCGCCAACCTCTTCCAGTTATCGGCCCAGTTGGGTTGGCATCTCCAGCACCTGTCCATTGGGTTGGTCACCATACATGACCCTCCATAGATCTTCCTCAGTCCCCTCGTACTATTTGGTTCAAGTTCACCTAATTCCTTTAAGTCCTAAGATTGTAAAAGAAAAAATATACCATATCAGTTAAAAATTTACTGGATCCACACCGAGTCACCGAAAATTGAATGAATTAACTCAATACTTCGATTTGCATCCAACCGTGATCTCTCTATCTATAGGCATCCGTTTAACTAACATGTTATGCTAACGTGGATGTTAAAATTAATGAAGGAATGACATGTTATTCATTCATCATCTAAGGTTTGTGTTATTTTATTTTATTTACTTATTAATAAAATTAATTAATTTTAAATTGATAAAAGCGGATCTCGCAATTGATAAATTAGGCAAATGAATTGTGTGAATAGAGATTTTTGTCGAGGCTTGAGGATATATGTTTTTAATTTTCCATCACATAAAGAATGGATATTTTTTTTATTTCGAATTTAAATACTTTTGTACTAACTTTTCTCCTTTTAAAAATTTTGAAAACATTTTATTCAGGAAGAATACACCTTGCGATATTACCCAAGTGACACATCTTCGTCAAATCCCCAAAGTACCCCTCAAAATGAAATCTATCCCGCATTCTAATACATTAATCAACGGCTCAGATACAACCGAGGCACCATTTCCTCCTCAATCGACCGCCCAGATTCGCCGAGAAACACGTATATGTACACCATTCAATATATTTGTATATATTCCTCTTCTCCACGGTACTTCTCGCTCTGCATTTTGATTTTGTGAATTTTGATACTTCAGTTTTAGGTTAAAAATCATGGGCAAAGGTCCAGGTCTTTACTCCGATATTGGCAAAAGAGCTCGAGGTTGCGTTCTTAATTTCAATTGTGGTTAATTAATCCCCCCCCCCCCCCCCCCCCCCCCCACACACACACACACACACACCTTTTTTTTGTTTTTTTGGCGATTTTACGGCTTTTTGGTTTTTAGTGAAATTGTTTTCTGATTCGTTTTTTTTGGAACAGACCTGTTGTACAGGGATTACCAGAGTGACCAGAAGTTCACCATTACCACCTACTCTCCTACTGGAGTTGTGAGTATTTTATTTGTATTGATTTAATAATGTTTTGTACAGATCTGATTAGTTTTTTTTTCTTTTGCTGGAGTCAGGATTACAGTTTTAAATTTTACGGAATTTGATTGATTTTTCTTCACTTGATTGTGCGTACTGAATTCTTTAACTAGTATTGATTTCGATAGCTTTGCGAGTGTGTATTTCTATCCAGGAGACTAGGATTGTTGACTTTACATGTCTCTGATGTACAGATTGCTAAGATACTCTAGGGTTTCTGAGATTAAAATGGAGGATAAAGGTCTTGTCGTTCTGTCAGTATCTATATGTCGCTCGTTGTAGACACATACTTTAGAATCTTATACTCTTTACCATTTTTTATTAGAGCACTTTTGATGTTTACAGCTGAGAAGAAATTCATTTCATAATTTAGTTGCTGGTGTTACACATCTACATTTGGTGAACTAATTTAGTTAAACTTATTAAGTTCACTACTTTTGCTTGTTATTGGAATTTGCAATTGATCCAACAATTTATATAATCTATGGGTTTACTGATTTGGAGCATTTTTGAAATAAAATATACTGGTCTAAATAATAATTGTTTATGCTACTATCTCTTGAAGGCAGTTCATTATGAATTATTGAAACTTCTTGTGTGGAATATGTATTTATAGATTAGATTTTGTAAGTCTATTGGCTATTCACAGTGTTCAGATCTGATTGCAACTATTGTCATTTATGATTCTGATGGGTATGTCTTGATATCAATCTTAGTTTGTATGACCTCAAAAATTTTAATATATTTTTGTTTATTTTCTCTAACTGCAGGCCCTCACATCAACAGGAACAAAAAAAGGGGAACTGTTTTTGGCTGATATCAATGCTCAATTGAAGCACAAGAATATCACGACAAATGTTAAAGTTGATACTAGCTCTAATGTATGTTTTTTTACACTCTTACATTGTGTTTTCAATATTTTGAAGTTCCATTCCCTTTTTTTGTGACTGAGAACAATGTCAAGCTTAGATTTCTTATTCGTTTGTGGGCTTTTGTTGACATTTCTTACAAATCAATAAATAATGTTAAAATGGATTTATGCTTTGGTCAACCTTTAACTAACTTATTGAGTCAATGCCAGCTCTTTACCACCGTTACAATTGACGAACCTGCTCCTGGAATAAAGGCCATTTTGAACTTCAGAGTTCCTGATCAAAGGTCTGGAAAGGTAAGCGGTTTTGTGTTTAATGTTTATAGCATCGTAAATCTTAATGCTTGTCATGTGTAGTGTACCTCTAATTATTTTCCCACAATGACCATGGCAGTTGGAAGTGCAATACTTGTACGAGTATGCAGGGATAAGCTCAAGCATTGGGTTGACAGCTAATCCCATTGTCAATTTTTCTGGTGTTCTGGGAAATAATACCCTTGCTTTGGGATCAGACTTGGCTTTTGACACAAAGGAAGGAGCTTTTACCAAGTGCAATTTTGGGGCAAGCTTCACAAATGCTGATTTGATTGCTTCTTTGACCTTGTAAGTGGTTCCCTGATTTGCTGGGATCCTTTTGGGGCGTTGCTATCCTATATGCTTTGATAAGTTTTGGATCCAAATGCTAATGGCCAGATTTTGTTGTTTCAGGAATGACAAGGGTGACACACTGAGCGCATCATACTACCACACAGTGAGTCCATTGACCAACACCGCTGTTGGTGCAGAGGTTACCCATAGCTTCACCACGAATGAAAATACCATCACTGTTGGCACGCAACATCTGTTGGATCCATTGACCACAGTCAAGGCACGGGTGAACAACTTTGGAAAGGCAAGTGCTCTGCTCCAGCACGAGTGGCGGCCAAAGTCTCTCATCACTGTTTCGTCTGAAGTGGACACAAAGTCTATTGATAAGAGTGCCAAGTTTGGATTAGCCTTGGCCCTCAAGCCATAAGTGGATGGTTCGGTTTACCCCCAACTTGGGAGCAATAAAATAGAAATGAGGAGCGTTATACGCAGTGCTCAATGCTTTTTGTTTCGGCCGTTTATTTTGGTGGCTTTTTATGGATCGGAAAAACAATTAAAGTGATTGCTTTAACTCATTTTGGTAGTTCTCATTGATCGCTTGTCGAATCTTAAATCTAGCATCTGTTGGCATCAACTTTGATACTGAATTTTTCTCAAATCAATCTTTTATTTCTTCATTTAGGAAATTTGACTTTGTTGACGTGTAAAATATATAATAATCGTACTCAAAATGTTCTTAGTATATTTGGAGTTCAGTTTTTCGCTACATCTGTTAGAAAATTCATTACAATGACACGTGTTGAAAGATTGAAATAATTCGAGGAAAAACAAATAATATAACTAATTAGGGTTAAAATAATCGATTCCTTTCTCCTTATATTTTGATTGGTAACAAGCTCTCCTAGTAGCTATATTATACTAGAACATCGGCCCAAGGGTACATCTTCAAGTGGTAAAAGACTTGGAGGCATAATATGCGATTTACCTCCTTCACTAAGTGGGGGCCGTCAAGGTTGTGGTTCATCCTTTTTATATATATTAGAACATCCACAGTGATTTTGAACATGTAGTATCTCAACTGAAGCGAAATGTGTTCGTCATCATGTCAAATACGAATAAGAAATAGTTTTTGACCCCGTCTTGGACGAGCCAATAGTAAGACCCATTCAAGTAGGTATTGCATCTGGATTGATGCAACTTGTCATTTGCCAATGGCTATACCAATACTAGGAGCTTCAATTTGACACCAAGAATCAGTACCAGATTTATACAGGGAAATGGATGAAATACTAGGCTGATTGTCCATTTCCACATCCCAAAATGCGTGAATGTATATCACCTTGAAACAAATTGGAGGATGGGTTCAGTCCAAACCCGGTTTTATTGGGAGTTTTATCTAATGGATTTTTAGGACAAGATATATAATGTTCTAATTTCTCTTCAAGTAAGGTTCTACAAAAAGACAATCGGACGTATCCCTAACATTATATTCTTGTATACATAAAATGCCATTTACAGGCCCGATTAATTAGACACCGCAACGAAGCTCATGATGTTCGTGTTCTTGTCTCGGAAGTGTGTCGTTGAAGTACATACTACTAACATATACTTGGACTTTGAGTTGGTAATGATAGTCCAAGTACACAAGTGTTATTGCTCTTGCAATTGAAGTGTTGATAGACGAAATAAGAACTCTTAATGAGATAATATCAGTCCTTGCTGACGCATTTGCAGCGAAAAAGAGTCTTTAGAGAGTAGAGACAACCTTAACAAAATGTTTAATGTTATATCTTGAGACATTTTAAAACTTTAAAATAAGGGTAGCGTCCCTACAAATATTTTTGACATATAATTTTGACAAAAAATATGAACCATCAAATTTATATTAATCTAATTGTCCCCATCAATTATATTAAATTTTTTTAAAAATTTATCTCCCCACATCCAATCATATCTTAATTACCTTTTAAAAATCACCAAATACCTTTTTTTAAGAACCAACATCCTAATTTTTCTCCCATCAGTTTTTCACCACCATCTCCTATCCAGACACTAGTGATTGGCATCTCAAGCCTCAAAATTATATTTCAAAATATATTGATTGGGGTATAAAAATAATTTCTTCCTTAAGAAATATGTCTATAAAAGCAAATCTAACTTTTTAAGTTACATATAATTTTAAAGTTATCTAGATATAAGTTTAGATTTTCCAATAAAAAAACTACTTCTAAGAATTATTCCTGCTGATATTAGATTTCAAACTGCAGTGTAGCTTTACATAATAAGCGGGTGGTGTAAAGATGTACTGAAGTTTTCTTGATCTACTGAGGTAAGTTTGATCTACTGAAGTTTTCTTGCATTAAATAGGCAAAAGTTGAACTATTATAAATTGAACATATTGCGTTGATTAACTCGTCCTTCTCACTCTATATGATTGGTGTTTGGGCAATGTGCCTCTGAGAGCAAATGGGAAAGCCAAATAAAGTGAACTTAGTTGAGCTTGGACCAGGGAGAGAAACTCTCTTGGCTGATCTTCTCTGTGTACGGGTTCAAAGTTTAAACTAAATTAATCTCACTCAGAACATATTGCAATGGCCCTGTAATTCTTATTTTCATGTTTGTGAAGTTTGGAATTCAAATCTCAACTGAAATCATGTGTTATTTTATCTTTAGGGCGCGTCAAAGTTCAAGAATTTCACGGATTCTCTGCACATTCAAATGATTGAATGTAGCCCAGCATTACAAAAACTAAAATATAAGAACTTGAAATGTATGACTGAGGATGGTGCCGATGGAAATGAAAATAGAATTAACCGCACAATAGCAGGGTCCCCTGTATCCTGGCATGCAATGCTCGAGCAGGTTCCCACAGGATGTAAGGAACTTGTATATCAATCTTCATAACTTCATTACATGTTCTGTATTGAATCTGTTAGAAGTATGACTGTCTCGAGCAAGCTCAGCCGCTTCTCCGTGCGAGTTGATATAAATGAACACCCAAGCATGTAGTTGCACACGTTTTATTTGCTTTTATAGGCTATCTAGTGTACTCTGCTCTTTTCTGTGACATCTAGAACATTTAGTTATACTGCATCATCATTGGCAACATCATATTACTGGGGAAGGAGTCACTGGAAATAATTAAACAAGTACATTCAAGAAATGATCACTTTATAGGATCATTAAAGGCTTTTGGAAGAGCTAGCAATGCTATTTATTCTTATTTAAGACTCGAGTTTTATGCCTTTTTTTCTTTTAGTGCCTACAATCATCATTGCCCATGTATTCTTTGATGCTTTACCCCTGCACCAGTCTCAGCTTTGTCAGTAACCCTGTGTATATAGTTGATGCTTCCAGTGCTTTGAGTTCTATGACTGAGATATTTGCTTTTAACTGAATGATATCCATTTTCCCTCTGATTTATTCAATTCAACTTTGAAATAAGTAATAACATTTAACTTTATTTTGCGTGTTATGAGATTCAAAAAATTTCTAATGTGCTCAAGCATGAAGCACCTGCATTATAAGAATGTGTTGGATCTTATTTCTTGCAGCCAGTTAGTCTAGAATAGTTTCTATGATCTTCCCCAGCATGGACACGTAGATAAGTTGTTTGGCAAATTTTGGTTTGGGGATTAGCTGTGGCTTCAGTATATGGTTCTTTTACTATTTTCCTGCAGAAAGCTTCCTGTGGTTGGTGTGAGAAGATGGTTGATGTTACTGAAAATTCGTCGTAAGCTTTTGAATCCTCTGTCATTGTTTATCTAACTGCCAGCACTGTTTGGTAATGTAGTTTCTTTTCAAATTCATTTGTTAGGTTTTGTTTAGTTTTATCTCCACGCCAACGCCCACACCTGCAACTCTCTATCTCATGAAACGCCGCAAATGGACTGAGACTGAAGAAATTGCGAGGCTTAATCATATCGAGGTTTGCCCCGAAGCAATTGATTTGACCCAAGAAATCTCGAAAAGAATAGCCATTGATGGTGGCAGGGCTCTCATAATTGATTATGGCGTCAATGGAATAGTCTCAAATAGACTACAGGTCTGTTAGCTTCTGGATCTCACACCCTGAACACTTCATTAGATTTTTGAAGATTGACTCAGACTATTCTGATGTTTTCCTTTTACTCTTTAAACCTAATGGAAATGCCTACATGAAAGAGTGAAAAGAACTTAAGACGAGGACTGTGAGAAATTTAACTGCTGCACTGATATGATCCTATTTACATTAAATGTCAAGTACACTTAACACCCCTTTCCCCCTCTAAAAAAAGGCTCTAGTACAACATCCTAGTATGATTATTGGACTCATATTATAAGTTATTACTACTTCGATGTTGTGATGGGAGTATTACGCCTCATAGTTAGCATCTTGTAATTGCCATTGGTATTGGCTCGTGACTTTTTCAGCACTGCTGCTGGAAACAATTTTTCTTTAATTATATAATATTAGCATTTCTTTAGCAAAAGTGGTCACTGCTTATAGTTCAATGTTGCAGGGAATTTGAAAACATAAGTTTGGTGACATACTGGATAATCCTGGCTCAGCCGATCTCAGTGCATATGTTGATTTTGCTGCAATTAGGCACTCTGCTGAGGAAGTGCCAGGTTTTTCTCTACACTTATATGAGTTTATATTATCTTGCTTAATTGTTGTGTTTGTTTCAGTTAAAAAATGAAGCAAAAATCTGTTACTATGAATGATGGGTTTTTTTATTTCTGCAGGTGTGTCTGTCCATGGCCCAATGACAGTCTCGATTTCTTGGTTCTCTTGGAATTAATTTTTGGGTTGAAGCACTGTTGGATAACTGCACAGAAGAACAGGCTGAATCTCTTAGGACAGGATATTGGCGTCTGGTTGGTGAAGGTGAAGCGCCATTTTGGGAGGGTCCAGACGATCAAACTCCCATTGGCATGGGTACAAGGTATTTAGCAATGGCAATCATGAACTAGAAACAAGGTATTCCAGTACCATTTCAATAAAACAAGTTAAGTTTCTAAGATATCGTAACCACCTGTAAATTACTTGCTGTTAAATTTTCTTTGTATTGGTCTTTCCCTCATTAAACGTTTCAAATTCTATGTTGGTTTTATGGAATAAACCTTTTAACCCATTTGTCGCAAATTTTGAATAACACTTAGTGTAAGAAGAAATTTGAACTCTGTTCTGTGAGGGGGATTCCATAGTGCTAAATAGTATTAGGAAACAAAAAACCGTGCTAAATAGTATTAAGAAACAAAAAATCTTGTACAATCTACTGTCCATTACAATCTAATCTTGTATATCAAACATACAATTATTCATGTATAACAGAAAATCCACTGAATACACAAGAAAATGGAAGTTCAAAATCCTCCTGTGATCAAGGATTCAGCTTTCCTTGGCCCAACAAATCCTGAATGATAATGTCTCACAAACAGTGGTGAATTCATTATGTAAAAGTGGGAGTTGCTGGCATAAATTCATTAGCCACTGCAAAAACAACATATAAAGCTTCTTTTTAGTACAAGCACATATAGTTTACAATAATGTCCACTCCAATGTACCAAAACTTCAACAAGTAAAAATATCAGACGTGCTTATATATAAACTAAACGACACAACAACATTAACCGAGCAGAAGTTTGGCATTTACGAACCTTTCGATGTTGATGGAACTACAACAACATGCATAGTTGCATTGTTGGGAGGTAGAGCCAACCGCAGAGGATAAAGCTTTCCATTTACTTTGTTTCGCGAACACACAATTATATTCTCAATCCCAGTTTCTTCCTCCAATTTTTGAATCAAGTCTTCCAAGCCATTCCCTTTAATTTGAAATGAAGTATCTTCAGTTGCATCATTAGCATTCCCATTATCATCCACCACATTGTAGTATATGAGCCGGCCCTCAGATTTCTTCGGGGATTCATCAAGTGAACCACTGGACTGAGTTTCGTAACAAAGAAGTATAAGAATTGCTAAACATCATAAGCATTGAATACTATTTATAATTTAGATGAGCTAGTTTAACATGGCATCAGAGGAGCCGAAAGTTCTAAATTCAAGACTTGCTGCCATGCATTTATAAGAATTGTGTACGTGCTAAACATGTCTAGGCCTTGATAGTTCAATGTGTTACCATTAGAGCAAGTCGCAAACTCAATTCTTGTTGCCACTATTTATAAAACTGTGCACGTGTTGACACTATGTTTTTGGGCTTTTGGGGATCAAGATCATGTTTGACACGACTTCTGTTTTTGCTTCTAGTAGAAAGCTTTACGAGAAAGCTATGCTTTTGGGCTTTATGGGATCAAGACCATGTTTGGCAAGACTTCTGTTTTTGCTTCTAGTAGAAAGCTTTATGAGAAAGCTATGTTTTTGGGGTTTAGGGTATCAAGACCATGTTTGGTAGGACTTCTGTATTTTGCTTCCAGTAGAAAGCTCCATGAGAAAGCTATATTAAGCCAACTTCTTTTGAAATCTTCTAAGAAATTATTCAAACATGTTAAAAATCAGTTTAAAGCTTTTCAGAAGTCCTACCCCCTAGAATCGTACGAGAATAAGCTACCAACAAACAATTTGCGAAAGTTTACCAAAGAGAGAGAACAAACCTCATAACTACGAAAACCGGAGGATCTCAAATTAAATGAAGCAGTGTTCAAATCTCCCTCCGAAGTATCAGATCTTGAAACTTTCGGGGGCGAATCGGGTCGAGTTTCAATAATATCAACTTCCCATAGAACCCAATCATGATGTCTATGAGGAATATCATGTGTAATTGAATTTCTCCATGGAGGCAAACCCCCATTTGCGCGCAAAAAATTACCATATCTCGATTTGAATTTTACCTGCATTCCATCTCTAATGGGTTCCCATTCAATTGACGAATCCAACTTTCTGGGCATAGTTTGAATAACTTTCCGACCAGTCACTCCCAGAAGGTATTGTTCGTCCGAGGCTGAGAGATATTTCCCATAACAGCTTTTCAAACGTAAGACACTTTCGATTCCTTCCACGAATTCGACTGTCCATTTCACGGATTTCGATGAACCGTGACGATCTTGGACGACGGTTTCTTCGTCGGAATCTGCTGTTAAATATTTGTCGTGATGGCTCTTCAGCCGGACGGATTTTGCTTTTTTGAAGAATTCCATTCCAGAAACCTATAATCAATGGAAAAATTCAGTGAATCAAATATGAAATTAATGGAAAAATTCAGTGAGTCAAATGTAAAATTAATGGAAAAACTTGGTTCTTGATCTGGGTTTGTACCTGCATTTTGGGATTTGTTAAGGGAATTTGCAGAAAGATTTGGGTTTGATCAAACTTCAAATGTGAACTTATGGGAGAGCGAAGACGCGGATAAACGGTGTTTGATTTCTTGTGATAATTATTTTAGTTGAAAAAAGAACTATGTCGTAGATGTGTCAATTCGAGTGGTCCGAGTCGGGTTGACCCGTCAACATGGGAGCCCGGTAACGGCCTGTGTGAAAAAATCTGCCCGCTGCGGGTTACGATTTGGCCCACAATTTTGGACTACAACCCAGGTCCGTCTGCTAACCCATTCGGGTCGAGCCCATGCGGGTCACGGGTCGCGGTTCGTTCCGATTTGATCCATATGATTGTATAAATAAAATTATAAACATATAGAATTTTTCATATTTATAGCAAAAAAAAAAAAAAAAAATTTTTTTTTGTTAAATGTAAACTAATAATTGAACAAAATGATAAATTCATAATTATATCAAGAAATTTTTACATAGAATTCAAATTTAATGTTATATGAATTATTTATAACTTTGTAAAGTTAAATTTAACTTAAACAAATAACAACTAAATGCATGTCTAATTACTATTATAAATATTTATAGCATAAGTATATCCTAATTAGGTTGATACCTACTTTCACTATAATTTATAGTTTAAGTACATCCCAATTTTTTTCAAAATTTTTTGAATTTTTTTTTTTTTTTCACGGGCCAACGGGTTAACCGCGGCCCATGAAGCCTAAACCCGCGAAACTCGTGGGTCACACCTCTTTGGCTCGTGAACCGCCCGCTCGGATTACGGGTCGGCCCGCGGTCCCAGGTCGATCCGGGCCGACTTTTACGGGTCTGGCCTGCCCGTCCGTCTTGACACATCTACTCTGTTGTAGGCAAGATTATTATCCGTCAACATTTTTTTTTATATCTTATAATTTTCTAATCTAAAATGTGGTTTTGATTTTTTGGGACCTAAATGGGAAACTTTTTCTAAGAAAACCATTTTATTAAACGTCAAGATGAAAACAATATATTTTGAAATTTTTATTAAGCTAATTACTGTACATTAAAATAACGTTGTGAATTTTAATTTTATGTACTCTTGAACTTGGAGTAAGGTAAGAGTGAATTTGAGACGTAATTCTATGTGATGTAGGATGGGTTACAATTCTATTTTGAACTATAGTTTTTCGGAAAATATAGTGATAATACTTTACATCGTGTTGGTTTCAGAGTTCGAGTCAATGCTAGAAAGCAGAAGCATAATTGAAGTATTGTGGGTCCAAGAGGACTAGGCTCGATGTTGATTCCCGAACTTGATTCTAATATAGAATGCATTACATTTGTGTCATGAGCTATAATTTTGGGACAAAGCGATGACAATGTCTTGCATCACTAACATGTATTTTTATAGAGGTGGGCGTGGGTTGAGTTGTGTTGGGTTGGGTCGATTTTTTACACAACCCAAACCCAACCCAACCTCTTATGTGTTTAAATCCAAACCAGCCAAGTTCGATCGGATTGAATTGGATTGATCGGTTTGAGATGTGTGAACAGTCATAATAAGAATAGTTTGAAAGCAATCAGAATGACCATAGTAAGCAGCATTGCAATCAGGTCCTTCCATAAGACTACTAATTATACTACAATATCAGTATATACATGTAGCATTGTACTTAGTAAACAAAGAATTATTAAGTCACAAGCTGAACAAAAAAATATTGATCAGAAAAAACCCCAAAAGCATAATATAAACAAGAAACGTGTAAAGCTAAAAATAGATTCAAAGCAAATGCAGGTCCAATAAATTTAAACTTCAATATGGTGTTAAAAAATATATATATATAGAAAAAAATACCATAAATAATTTGTTCTATCCATATAAGATTCTTAGCAGCAACAACGAAAGAGAATTGATTTAGCAACAACGAAAGAGAATTGATTTAGATGAAGTATGAGAGAAGGGATAAGACTTCGTGAACTAGGACTGTGAGGTTTCAAATTTTTATTTTTTTGTAATTTTTTAAGTAAATGATTGTGTTGAGCGGTTTTTATCGATTTTATTGGATCAATCCATAACCTGATCCGACCCAACCTATTTTCCTATCAAAACATCCAACACAACAGAATTTTCAGAAAAAACCGACCCATACCGATTTTCGTTGTTGGTTCAGTTTTTGCTAAATTTTTCCATATTTTGTATAACAACCCCTACATTATTTCTAGGTACTTTCCAGTATTAAAGTTGAGCAAATTTTCCCTTGAAGTTCCATAATATGCAAATTGATCCTAAGGTTTCAACGTGATGCATATCGGGCCCTGAGGCTTCATCTTGTTCCAAGTCAGTCCATGAATAAACTGAAATGTGCATTTTGTTCCTAGAAGTGTCTAAATTATTGGAAACTGTCCCTTCATTTTCAGGTTATTTTAGTATGACTCCTAAATTTTTGGAAGTTGCAATTCAGACACTAAAAATCTTATGTTTGATGCAAAAATGGTCCTGAATTTTCTTGATTACTCAAAATTTCAAATCATTCCCTGATCTTTTTATATATCGCCTTAGTAACTAGTTTAATTGTACCAACAATATTGCCGCCTTAAAACCATAAAAAATAATAAAATAAAAATTGATGTATAGAAAATAGCACTTTTTTTTTTTTTTTTAATTGAAGCTTAAAACGTGCTTAAAATATTGTAATCACCTTGGATTTCATATAAGGGAAAAATACAAAATTATCATAGTTTCAAGATACATTTTCAAATTTAAGAAAATTGATAAATCCGGTCAAAAATCGGGGGATCATATTTTGTGAATTCTAATGAAATTTTGTGACTTATATTTAACTGGACATGTTAAGATCATAATAAATATATAGGGTTTATTTGAGCCCCATTTTCTTCAAAAATGCATTTTGTAGCAGTATTATGATGAAGAATGTGATGTTAAAAAATAAGGAAGTTTTTTTGTTTATATGTACTATTATTTTATTGAAAAATGTGTTGTTGAAGTAAGATCAAATCATTATTTAAGAATGCATTTTAATGGAAAAATAGAGCTCAAACAAGAGATTTGCTTGAGGTACATGTGCGATACCTCACAATACAGGGGGTGGGTGGGATTTTTGGCAATTTTTTATTATCATGGGCGCATGGGACCCACCCCATGTGAGAATAGCTAA
Source organism: Fraxinus excelsior (assembly GCA_019097785.1). Classification (NCBI taxonomy): domain Eukaryota; kingdom Viridiplantae; phylum Streptophyta; class Magnoliopsida; order Lamiales; family Oleaceae; genus Fraxinus; species Fraxinus excelsior. The sequence continues at coordinate 1,669,685 of CM032628.1, read as the reverse complement.
AAATTCTGTAATTTTTTTTTCCTGTACGTTCAGATTTATCCCTCAAACAAGGGCATGCTTTATGATTATGGTCACATACTAGTCACAATTCACACAATGTCACGATAACAAAGACACATTTTGTATATCACAATTCTTTATTTTAAGCGGTTGGGTTTTTATAAGCGGTGGTGGGTGACGGTGGTGGGAGTGGTGGTGGATTTGCGACTGTAAAAATGAATAAAAGGATAGGTGGTAGGGCTGGACATGTGTCGGTTTCAGAATCGAACCGACCCAAAATTTTCGGGTATTTAATAAATGGAACCGTTCGGGTTCGGTTCAGTCCGGTTCTATTTGGTTCCGTACCATAATTAATTTTTTTAATATTTACAGCAGCACTACATAAATACAACTAATGACATGTTCATTCGTAACTTTTACAAATTAACGTGGTCCAATTTTTAATGCTTATAATGCACTCAGAGATCTAGTCAGTAGCTAACGCCGTCGATGAAATGAAAGAACTTCAAAATCAATTTAGGAATGGGGATGTAGGTTTTAAAATTATCAAATGATTTGAGTTTATACGAGAGTTGGCGCGCTGCTTACCAAATGAAATTGGAATGGAAAAAGGAAGGATTATGCCCAAATGTTGGGCTAACAAAAAATTAATTTGGCTGGACTTGGTTGGTTGGTTTAATTAATTTGCTAGTTTTTTAGAAAAAACTAAAATAATTTAATTAATTCAATATAAAAAATTAAAAAAATTATTTAGATTCGGTTCTTGGGCTAGAACTGAGAACCGACCCAAACTCATCAGTTCTCGATTCAGATACCCGTTCAGGTATTTAACTTATGAAAAATTGCTCGGTTCGGGTCGAGTTGAGTCGGTTCTGTTCGGGAGTTTTGTCCAGCCCTAATAGGTGGGGTGAGGTGATGTGATGTGATGTGTAGTATATACCTAATTTTTGAAAGAATAAATTAAAAATCATTAATACATGTAATTTTCTCATGATAGAATTTGGGTTGTAACGAATTCATTGGCAACGATTGAACTCGATAGTAAAATCATTATGGGTTGAGTAAGTATTCGAATTTGTTCACAGTTGAGAGAGTAAATATTGCCCATTTCAAAACTAAGAAATAGAGTTTAAAATTTCAAAAATAAGATATTAATTAAATTATATTAATGTTACAATTCTATATTATTTGGTCACAAATAATCAAATTAATTGGTCACTAATTATTTCTCGATCACAAATAAATTTTTTTATAGCTCACAAATTATTTTACGGCACAAATTCAAAAAATTATAGGTCATAATTTATTATATCGATCATAAATCACAAATTTTATAAGTTACGATTCAAATTTTGAAGTCATATATTATTTATTGATCACAACTCACAAGTTATCGATCATATTGGTCACGAATTAATCAATTTATTGGTTACAATCAGCCAAATAATTAGTGACAAACCCCACCCCACGCTAGCTCACACACAATCACCACCACCACCACTACCTCATAGCCAACATCGCCTTACAATATGTAACAAATGAAAATATTAAAAAAAAACCCCACAAAGTAGGCACCGCCACATCGCCATCGCCGCCGCCACCACCAATAGCAACACCATCTCACAATCTAAAACCCACAAAATAAAAATAACAAAAAAAGTCGACACCATTTCATTGTCACCGCCGCCAATAAAACCTCACAATCTAAAACTCACAAAAGATATAGAAACAAAAACGAAAAATTCAGCACCACCTCACCACCACACCGTTACCACCACCTCATAAACTGAAATAGAAACAAAAATACCGACGGAGTCCATCCATAATCTAACAAATTCTATGGCTGCAAGGTTTGGGCCAGTTGGATTTCACAGACCCAAATCTGGGCTTGGTTGTGAGCACATTAGAGGTAGAGATGTCAATGGGCCCATACTCGGGCGAGCTTGGCTCGCCGACAAACGAGTCGAGTCGAGCCAAGCCGTCGGCTCGCCAATCTTTTTTTTTTTTTTTCTTTTTAAGGTAATAAGCCTTTAAGGAGGGGAAAAAAAAAAAAAAATTCAGGCGGCTCGTTGGCTCCCCAAAAACGAGCGACCACTCGGCTCATGCTCGGGCTTGTCTTTTTGACGAGCCCGAGTCGCTCGGCTCGTTTGCTACCACTAATTAGAGGTTAACTCTTAAATGTTTCTTGGGGAGGTTAGGCTCGTTACCCCCCCCCCCCCCAACCCCAACCCCAACCCCAAAAAAAATAAGAAATTAGAATAATTCTCTTAAAATTAATTAAAATTTTTAATCACGTAATTAATACTCCCAAAAGTTACCCCAAGTTATATTTCTCTTGCTTTTAAGTCTACACAATCCGTACCATGATTAAATCTTATTTAGCCATTGTTTGAGCCAAATTATTCCAAAAATGAGAATGAATAAATCGGTCGTTATACAGTAAAAGGACCCCAGTTTGATAGCAATATTTGACTTTGTTGACAGCAATTTGATCAAAAAATTGTGAAAAGACGTTCATTAACTTGTTTTACGCATTATTTCATAACAAAGACAGTTTTGACATTTCGTTTTCCAAAAGACGGCTGCCTTTTTTTTTTTTTTTTTTTCAAATCTTGCGGCTACAGCACTGTTTATACTTTATTGTCTCATTTTGCATTAATGAGAAATTAATGTGCACCAAACATAGGCTTACATCTATTAGATTTCAACCGTAGCGGAGGGAGGCCACCATCAATCAGGGAAATCTTGCATTGTCCCCGCCTTCGCCACAGTTGGACTCTAGAGCTCCGACCCAAATAGAGAATGGCAAAGGAGCCGGTGGCAAATTGAAGGTTTCTCCCAAAACGAAGAGACCACGTTAGTGAAGCATATAAATGAAATGCTGAGAAGCTTGGATCAGAATTATCGGAGATGAAGGTGAGATTATGGGGGAGGAGAAAACAATGGCAAATCGAGGAATTCAAGAGAACTGGAGAAATCACCACCACTGAAGAAGAAAAAGAATAGGAAAAAAGTTTCGTTCTTTATCGGTGACCTAGTTCTCGAGAACGATGCTAGGCTTCAATGGCCTTGGTGTTACGGCGAAAATAAGGTACAATGCATGTTATGTGTTTGCTTTGTTAATGTGTCTTATTGCAATTTTCCGAAAAAAATGTAAAGAAGTTGGGATTCTAATAACTTAATGTGATACTGCAAATGCAGATTGATAAAGGAGGTCTAGCATAGTTTGTATAAAATGCTACGTGGATTTCTGTTTACGAAATGTTATGGAGATTCTCTTAGGCGATATTTCTTTCTTTTTTCGATCATGATATACAGTTGATTACAATACCTTCTTTATGTAGTATTGCTGCATTATAGTGCTGTATTCGAAGATAAATACTGCAATGTGATTACTTATTAGAATGAGCATCTGAATATAGAGTTGATTTGCTTATCATATGATATTTGCTTTTGTTGTTAGTGTCGAAGTGAAGAAGTAATAGTTGGTATTAAATATTATTCGTGACTTTTTTTTGAGTTTTTGTCACTTTTTTGAATATTTATTATTTTTTTGATTTTTTGTCACTTTATTAAATAGGTTTCAAATTCAAATTAATATATTTGTTAATAGAAGTAAAATATAATTAAAAAAAGATAACATGTAAAATCATTCTAATGTTTTGATTGGTGTTAAATATTATGTCACTTTTGGAGCGTTTGTCACCGATGGCTAATCCAGGACCTGACTAAAAAAATTATCCAAACATGTATTCGTGTATAAGAGTAATAATCTTCACTTAACTCTTCTATGAACCCGATAATTATTATTTATAATTGAAAGGGACGATTATTGTTTAGTCCTTTTGATTATCTAATTCTTCAAAAATGTATTGTGTAATAATAATAGTCTTTGCTTAAATCTTCGTTATTCGTACTAGGACGGGGCGTTTATTGCTTAGTCCATCTAAGTAATAATTTTGCTCAACACTTCACCAAACTTGTAAATATTATTCGTACGCTTAAGGGGCATTTGCTTAGTTCTCTCGATATCTAGTTCTCCAAATATGTATTTATACGTAATAGTAATAGTTTTCGCTTAATTCTTCATCCTTCTGATTTTCTCTAGATCTCCAACTACATATTTATTTGTAATGGTAATTGGACAATTTTGTGAGGGATTGAATGTAACAAACTTGGGTTATGAAGTTTTATATGTAAATGAGATATTGACACATGCCAACAAGTGACACAAACTTGTCAACTCGATAAAGTAGAACAATTTATGTAGACGACTTGAGTTGTTTTTAATCAAGAAATCGGTTTAGATTCATATAGCCAAATACTTGCAAGTTGCAACACACAATTATTCATAGGATGAGGATTGCAGAAGTCTTAAAGTAATCTTATTCTCGTTTCATATACAATACGATTGTAGAACATTTTTGACAGATTCATCCTAATCAGACAATGTAACCTTAAAAAATTGGGAGTATTATAGATTTTTATTGAGTATTTACAACCTTATCGCCGATAAAGTTATGAAACGGTCAAGATTTTTGACTGCATAATTCCCTACTGTGTTCAGATAGACCAGAATAATTATTATCAAATGAATGCTTTACACTTCATTAACTATATATCATCTGATACGCGGGTGATTTTGATTGGCGTACAAAATTGAAATACGGAACAGACATGTACTTTTGGGTACTGTAAACTTAGGGTTCCCAGTTACGTTGAAATTCCTCAAACCAACCCCGAAAGAATGGGAACTAAAAATATGTTTACTTGATCTATGTGATCCCAACAAATTCACACGTGTGGTACACTCTAACTGAGATCAGTATATGGTATGTATCTCTCTCTGTGGAAAAAAAAATTCACTTGTGCGGCCAAGTATAAGTTTCTCTCACTACATATATTTGTTTCCTTGCATTTCTTGATCAAAGTTCAATCGGAACAAGTGTGTCACCATATATCTCTGTGTAAATTTCTATATGTTCAAATTCTTGCATTTCTTGATCAAAATTCAATAGAAATAAGTTACTCCCCCTCTCTCATTCTCTCAATATCCACATGTTTCACTTATTGTATTTCCTGATTCGGATTCTACGAGTGATTCTTCAGTTTATCATGACAATGAAGGGTGGCACAAGCCCAGCATGTGCTGCGTGCAAGTATCAGAGAAGAAAGTGCTCCTCAGATTGCCCTCTTGCACCTTATTTTCCAGCAAATCAACATAAAATGTTTCAAAACGTGCACCGGCTTTTTGGGGTGTCCAACATTACGAAGATGCTCGTGAACTTGAAGACGAAGGACCAGAAGGAGGATGCGATGAAATCTATTATATACGAGTCTGATATGCGCGAGAGGTTTCCTGTTTTTGGTTGTTCTGTTATTATATGCCAATTGCGTCTGCAGTTGCAACATGCGCTTGAAGAACTATGGTATGTTTATGCACAGCTCGAGACTTATAGGCAACAGTTCAACAAGCAATCCACTACACACTACTCGTCTTCACCACAGATAGAGTTCGGTATGTATTCAAATAATGATGTATCTCAGGCATTTCAACCGCCATCACCGAGAAATGAAATGACTAATTTTGCAATGAATAATCAGTTTTTTGCAAATGAAAATATTGGTTTTTATGCTGAATCCAGTGATGCTATGGCCAGACCAATGTTTGGATTTGACCCTTATTGTGATATTAACAATAGTCAATCTATAACCCTTCAAGCTCAAATGGACGCATATGAAATCCCACAAGATCAAGAAATTTCTCAAGATTTCAAGCACATGCACTTTAAGACTCTACCTGATGATAGACAATCTTATATCGAAACTAAGGGTGGTGCTTGTGAGTCGAGGTATGTGATCGCAATTTATTATAACATCAATAGATACTAGTATTAAACTGTTCAGTATTTTAGTTTAATTTAAAACCAAAGAATTTGACAAAAAACTAGATCATGTGGATGATTTTTTTTTTTTTTTTTTTAATTTTAAATTTCATTCCAGCTCGGAATCATCGTTGAAGGATACAACACAGTCGTTGAGCGAGCAAGTATCCCAAAGTGAGCTGAGAAATGCTGCTGCATGCTTTAGCCTCTGTCGATTAGAATAATTTAGACTTTCTGGTTGAGTTTTTGATCTTTTCCTAAACATACTTCTACTGTTTTGGAAATTTACATCTCATACTTTTGAAATTTTTGAGGTACTTATTGAAATTTAATAAAATGAGCCTTGACTCATTTAGTTTTTTGCAGAAATGTTGTGTTGTACACAAATCACATTTCTGCGTACATGATATCTAACATCAATCGGTTCACATTAAAGTTGGTTAATAATCATTTTATCTAGGTGACCGTCTTCTCTATTGTATCTTCTTCATCGCCTCTATCCCGCCCCTCCAAGCCGCTTTCCATCTCCCTTATTGATAGAAGAGCAGCCAGCCCAGGATCCAAAGAGGACGCAGAATGCAATAATTTCTGAGATAAATTACCTTTTGCCAAGAGTTCACCAATAATTTGGACAATTGATGTTCTGGAGATGAATTGTTCAAGGATCAAGTCGGGGCACTATGTAATGTTATTCTAAAAGTACCCTTCCAATTTTGTCACAATATTTCTCATGATATTTTTTTTAAAATAATGAGAATCTAACGAGGGCATATGAGTTGATATCTATGAATACGCATGGGTCAAGTAGTATGTCCAAATCAATAGCCAACATGTAAAATTTAGAAGTAAAAAAGGGTGGATATTTTTCAATTCTATATGCACGTTTTTTTCTTGTGATTTTCATAATTCTTGTAAAATTTAATCCCAAAAGAAAAAGGGACCTTTATTATTTGAAATAGACATTCCATAAAAACATATTTGCCTTTTCAATATATTCCAATGAAATTAATGTTATTAGTATTTTTCATTTCTTCTAAAGAAGTCACTATATTTCAATTTCAATTTCCATAATAATGTACATATCTAATCGTGGAAATTACATATAACCATATTTTTTAAGTTACCATTTCAAAAATCAGATTTAAAGTTTGTTTATACAAAAATTAGATATTAATTCAATATTAATAATAATATGATAAAATTAAATTAATTTATATACCAAACCTACATCCATCCACCTCACCCCACCAAATTTAATTCTAAATCCTAAGGCTACGTTTGATAGCCCTTGTTTTCCATGAAAAATGAAAAACAATTTCCATTTTCCATGAATATAGTTGTTTGATGGAAAAATTTGTCATGGAAAACAATTTCCACCCACCTCCCACATGTGCACCAATTCCACTAAATTAAGGAAACCATTTTTCTAACATTTAGGTGGAAAAATGGTTTTCAAGTCTGCTGATTTTTTTTTATTTTTTTTTTGGAAATTTTTTTAGACACAATAGTAAAACAAATTTATCACTTTTATTGACAATTTTCAGGTAAAACAAAGCCAAATAAATTGTATTTAGTATGATAATTTTTTTTTGTTAATTGGAACAAATTCTAGATCCAATGGTAAAAAAAATCACTTTAATGGATAATTTTCATGAAAAACAAAGTCAAACGAACACCAAATTTTCAACATTTTTCAGGTGAAAAATTATATCAATCAAACACAATTCCCAATAAAACAAATTTTAAGCAGTTCAATTCTCTATAATTCATTTTCTTTCCACCCAAATTTCACTTTCGTAATTAAACGGACCCTAATTACTTTTCATTCTCATTTGTCTCTCTATATCACCACTCTCTTTCTTCTCCCTCAAATGGACCGTCGTCGCCGGAGACAACCTATGTGCACTTTGCTATGAAGCCACACCGCTCTACCGTCTTTCGTCTCTTTCTTCGCCGCACGTCACGCTGCCCTCATGTTTCTATCTTCGTCACACACCTCACTGCCTCTCTCCCGCCACCAAGCACAAAGAAGCCATGCCACTATGCGACAATTGATTAAAGCAAATCATCGCCATTCAGCACTTATCTGAACACCACAGATGTGTTCATTGCGTCGCACAACAGTGCTAACTTAACCGGTCCTTTTGATTTTGATTCTGTTTCAGATTGTGAGAGGTGGTGTGGTGTGGCGGTGAGGTGGTACTTGCTTTTTGCTTTTTGTTTGTGTCCCTTTTGTGAGTTTCGGATTGTGATGTTGTGAGGTGGTCGTGGCGACGGTGTGATGATTGTGGATGGGATGGCTTCGGGTGGCGTCTATAACCAATTATTTAGTTGATTGTGATCAGTAAATTGGTTATTTCATGACCAGTGTGACCGATAACTTGTGACAAATACTATATAATTTTTTTATTTGTGACCAATTAATTTAATAATTTATAACCAAATACTATATAATTGTAACCTTAATATATTTATTTAATTATTTCATAAATACAATTTAATTAATATCTGATTTTTAAAGTTTTAATCTTTAATTCTTAATTTTGAAAAGAGCAACTTAAGAAAACTATAAAGCCCACCAAAAATAATCAGTCCATTAATACACTATTGTCTACCCTTGTTTTGGTTCATATATATTCTCCTCTTCACTCGCCTCTCGGCCAGAATCCCGAATCATTTTACTGGCATCTTGCAGGTTTGTTTGTCTCACTAAACCCTCGATTTTTGCGACCGCCGGTGTTTGTGTGTGTGTGTATATATATATATATATATATAGACACACACACACTCTTAAAAACATAGAATTATATTATATTTTTAATCTTAGGTAAATTTACCTAAATAGACATATATAAAATTAAATAAAACATATCGCTCTAAATTCATCCACTAATATTTATTTTCATTAAATTTTTTTTCTTTTAGAAATCGTGTTTAACTAAAATTCTAATAATCATAAAATATCATCTTTAACTAAATCATGAAGCCCTAATAATCATAAAATATCTTCTTCTTTTTTTATAACTAAAATCATAAAACCCTAATAATCATAAAATATCACCTTCAACTGAAATTAAAACAACAATGAAAAGATTACCATTAGAGAAATTACATGAAGACACAACAATATATGAAGAAGAATTTGAAAAATAAGGATTGTGTTTTATTGTGAATTTGATGAATTTAGTATTACCATTGGAGGAAATACATGAAAACAAATTTCATCAATTTTTATTTTTATTTTCGAAAGAACAAAATCATGTTAGATGACACGAGTCTTGCCCCACCATTAATGTCTTTTAACTCTATGCAGAAGTATTGCTTTCTCAATTACTTTACATTAAAGATTTGGATGAATATAGTGCTTTTTTTTTTTTTAATTTTGAAATTGTATTACTCATGTATTTAGAGTATGATGAATATATAAATTTTGTGTAAAGGTTGAGATCATTTGCACGACAAACACATAGGTTAGAGATCATTTGCGCCAATTCTTCAATAATGTTATCTAGGACTACGAGTGATAGAACACAAATTTAATTGATATTAAAAAAAAAAAAAAAAAAAAATTCTAGATTGGGATTTTAGTTACTTCTAAATAGTATTACTTAGTTAATAATGTCTAATTGAAGTAAAAAAATTGTACCAGTAATTATTACTTTGTGGCGTAGTGATTAAATGTTACTTGAAAATCAAGAACATTAGTCATAATTAATATAACATCATTGTAAATTAATTCAGTCCACCTTTCGAAACTAAAGTATAAAGTGGGCAAGTATTAAAAATAAAGCTACTTTTGCACATCATGAATTATTACTTGTGGTGTAGTGATTAAATGTTGCTTGAAAATCAAGAAGATTGGTCATAATTAATCAGTATAACATTATTGTAAATCAATTCAATCCACCTTTACGAAACTCGAGTATAAAGCGAGCAAGTATTAAGAATAAAGGTACTTTTACTTTACTTTTGCATCATGGATTACGGGGTAAAAATCGAGATTATTGATTATTTTAAATATTTTTAAAATCAATGATAAAACTCCGTACCACATCATGAAGTGTAAATAAAACTGTCAACTATAACGTACGTGTAGCACAATTAAAGTATTAATTATCCATGGTCATTAATATTTGTTGCAAAGTCAACATGGGTCCATATTTTCTTAATTAAACTCCAAATTTTCCTAATCTTACCTAATTAAAATTAAAAATAATTATTTCCATTTTATGTATTTATCCTAAGGACTTAACTTTTAAAGAGACATAAATGTCATTAAATATAGACAGTGAAAAATTGTATCGTTGGTCCTCAACATCTGAAAATGAGAAGTGTTAGTCCTTTTCCTTTCATTATAGTTGGGTGGAAGGTACGTAGGGTGTTTAGTGCATAAATTATTGTTCTTGCAAAGAATATTAAAAACTCGGTAATTTTTTTTTTTTTTTTTTTATCTGAGCAAATTAATTATGAAGACACCCTCTTCCTTTTCGAAAATCTCATTAAACCACTTATATATGATTATATTGGTTTCCTATTTGTTTTTTGCTTAATTTAATTTAGACAAAGCCCCTTTTTGAGCCAAATTATTTTTTCATTCTCATTCTTCTATTCATTTTCAACCACACATTCTTCAATAAAATAATATTTTTTATCACATCAATAATTTTTTTTTTTCAACCACATTCTCCATCACAGCAAAAAAAAAAGCATTCTTGAGGAAATAATGTGGCTCAAACAGGGGCAAAATCACACTGTTTTAATTCTAAAAAGTTTATTTTTATTTGTTTATATAGAGTTATTTAAAGTTTATCGTAGTTTGTGAATATTAATTTCTCATTTAAAAATGGACAAACTAAAATTAATTAATATATTTACTAAAAGATGAAATAAAAAAATAATCTAAGTTTCCAACCTTTCATGCCAACTTTATGGTATTATGATAATATTACTTTTAAATTTTTAAACTTGTTATAGTATAAAATGTAAAGTGTATAAAAATAAATCCAAAAATTGGAGAAAATGGTACTAAATCAAGCAATATTAAATATTTATTGCATTTTTAGTAGCTTTATTAAATTACTCAAAAAAATTATTTATGTTCATTTGTTAATTACTCATCAATCATATTTGAACAAAAAAATCATATTTAATTTCTACTTTTGACATCAATATGAAGTCGACATTAAAAAAAAAAAAAAAAAAAGGACTTTTAATCCCATGTACACGAGTTTAGGTACTCTAACCTAATTGGGCTTTATCAAGGCAATTATGTCTAATTAAAGTAAAATATAGTACTTGTAATTATCACCTTAATTATTTCTAGTGATTAAATGTTGCTTAAACATTAAATCAAGAAGATTAGTCATACACACATAATTCATAGCATTTCATTATTGTAATTTAATTCAATCCACCTTCATGAAATTCTTAATTATAAAGTTACAAAGTATTGATTTTCTACTTATCCATCATCATTAATTTTTTGGCCTCAAATTCAACATGGGCCCATAAGTTTCTTAATAAGGTCCAAACTTTCCTAATTAAAATTAGAGATAATTTCTTATATATATATCTACCAAAAACTAATCCTGTCTGATAACAATGATTTATGGAAAATAGAGTTTTAAATAGTGATTTTTAAAAAAATGCGTGGTTAAAAAGTAGATAAAAATTTTGAATTTACATACAAAATATTTTTTTTGTGAATGTGTGGTTGAAAATAAGTATGTGAAAAAAAAAAAAGAATTTGAAAATAAAGGTCGCCAAACATGGGCTAAGGGCTTGTTTGTAATAAGTAAAAGATTCTTTTTTTTTTTTTAACTTTTCCAAAAAGACACTAACATGAAAGAGACAAAAATATAATTAAGCTTGTTTTGTAGTAATTTTATTCTAAATCAGTCAATAATCAATTTTAACCACATATTTTATGTGACTCACAATTTTTTAATAACATATTTCATTTCATTAATTTTTATCAAAATTTACTAAAAAAATAATTTTAATCTCCACCAAATAGTGGCTTTATTTAGACAGTGAAAATTGTAACATTAGTCCTAAACCTAAAAGGAAAAAGTTGGCTCTTCACATTTCTTTGTAGTTGAACAATAAGTTCTTAATAAAGGAAATTATTTAATTAATTTATTTTTATTTTAACAAGATTCTTACTAGGGTGGCAAAATAGATTAAACTAGTTGTACACAATTGGTGTACATCAAGTTGACAGTCTAAGTTTTGTCAAAATTCGTGTCATTGATTGTTTATAGTGTTGTGAGAATCAATGTCTAAAAAAAATAAAAAATGCTGAATGTTGTACATTCACTTTAACAACTCACTTACATAGAGGTGGGGCCTGCTCTGACTATCAAAAATATTTTGATAGGAATGGGAACAGTTGTATCGTTTTCGTTTCCTCGTCATTTGTCATCCATAATTCCCGAATCATATTACAATGTAACATAAATTTGGATCATTTCTATGTGCAAAGACTAATCATTTACTTACTCTCTCTAAACTTAAAAAGTTAGAACTAACTTTCTACTTCGAGATTGAATCGAAATAGATAATATATATAAGGGTAAATAACGGACTTTGAATCACGGTAAGAGTCAGAGAGACCTGAAGGGAAAAAAAAAAATAGTTAAACTAATGAGTTATGCTACAAATATCAGAATCACTTGAAAAAGGCATCACACCAATAGCTGCCTGTGAAAAAATCCCCGTACGCGAGGAATAATCCTAAACTAATCTTCACTCCATCTGCCTGCTAGAACAAACAAGGGATTGCAATCACGCAAAACCAAATCTCCACGTTTACCCAACACCACTGTTCACAAAAACCCTCGTGAGTGTACCTGTTGTTCAGCTTGAAATTACTCTCTTCGTGAAACCATTTCAGAATTAATTCAAATTTCTGTAATCTTAATTTTTTCTTGTTTATTTTTGTTTAAATGAAGAAGCTAAAGAACTATTATATGCATTTGAGGCACTCGCAAACAATGGAGAGAAAATGGATCTTCCCATTAGCCATTGGCTCAATAGTTTCTTTGTTTCTTTTGTTTTTAACCACCGTAACCTCGCCGAATGGGATGCCGCTGCTGCCACTTCAACGGTACTACTCCTCATCCGCCGCCGCATCTATTTTCGTCGAGTCAAAGCTCCGCCCTATTCCGATTTCCACCTTACCGCCGCCGCCGCGCCTGGCTTATTTGATATCCGGCTCGGCAGGAGATGGCGGCATGCTCCGACGCACCCTCCAGGCGCTTTACCATCCGCGCAATCAGTATGTGGTACACCTCGATGCAGAGTCCTCACCTGAAGAGCGCCTCGATCTGCACAATTACGTGAAAACCCACCCCATTTTTGGGAAATTCAAGAATGTTAGGATGATTACAAAGGCTAATTTGGTAACCTATCGCGGGCCCACCATGGTAGCCAATACACTGCATGCGGCTGCCATTTTGCTCAAGGAAGGTGGGGATTGGGATTGGTTTATTAATCTCAGCGCCTCTGATTATCCATTGATCACTCAGGATGGTAATAATTAATGCTAATGAATTTTATTCATTTTGTTTATATTTTCTGTTGTTGGAAGAAAAAAAAAAAAAGATTGGATTTTTAGGTGATTTGATTTTCAGTTGAAGTGGATTTGTGGTAATTTGCTTAATGATATGTGGGTTTTGGTTGATCATTAGATCTGCTGCATACATTTTCGCACTTGCCCAGAGATCTTAATTTTATCGATCATACAAGTAACATTGGCTGGAAAGAGTAAGTAATTTTTTTCTGGAACATTCTAGTTTTGCTTTTAACTTAGCTTTGTTGATTTATATTTGGGGTTTAGGGATTTATAGATCTAATCAATGGCATGGTATTACATTGAACGCGTGTAGGTTTCAAAGAGCGAAGCCTGTCATTGTTGATCCTGGTTTGTATATGACAAAGAAATCTGATGTGTTCTGGATTACGCAACGAAGAAGTGTGCCTACAGCATTTAAACTCTTTACAGGTACAACTTGGCATTACTTATCTGGCTTTTATTACCGTGTCTTATGTTTGATAATTATTTATCCTTTTTTTTTTCCCTGTGTGGGACTGTCATATTTAGTGTGAATGAATTATAAAAATAAGTTCTTGGAGTCTTCACCAAGACTCCAAGAAAATGGTATTACAGCAAGATTCAACACAGCCTATTTCTACTTGAACCAATGTATTAATCAATAAGCGCAGGTTAGGTATTTTGTTAATGGGGTTGGGCAGTTAAGATTTTTTTGCACAAGAATGTCGATTCCTTGGTGATTTATTGATCAAACCCTTTTTCTTAGTAAAATGCTTGTACTGACTTCTTGGTGCATGTGATTGTGATAGAAGATGTTTCTATGTATTTGTACTTGCTGAAATTTTCTATTTGGCAAGTGGGATCTGCAGTTAATATTGTGTTGAGTTGTTCAGAAATGTAATTTACGAGTTATATATTTCTAATACAAGATGCGGGGTGCTAATCGAAGTTCTAGAGCACCGGAGTTGAAAAGTATTTTGGGCAGTAGGACAACCTTATCATCTTTCTGTATTGGTTCATCTCCATGGAAACTTGAAATCTTTACTCCATTGAAAAGGACTCTTCACACCGTTTCTTGAATACGTTCAATTTTTGTTATTGCATTTTGTACCATATAGGTTAAAGCTAATAGTTGAATCTCAACTTACAATTATATCTGCAAAATACTCTTTATGCAAGTGATATTGTTGATTTTCCATTGAAATAGTGAAACTGAGATTCTTGATTCTTGCTAATGATTAACACAATGGTTTAAGTTGAAATAGGCTGTGTGTTGAATCTTCATTGGTTTCATGATCTGGGGCATTTTCATCGATGTTATCACGAAATACTTATGATACTCTTTATGAATGACTTTGAGGTTTGAGCCACGAAGATGCACTCATTTAGAAACTATATTCCAATAACCCAATTCTCAAAGAATGTTGACTTGTGATCATGAAGCTCGTACCATAAACAAGATTGGGACATCTCTTGTAAACACTGAGAAGACAGTCTTTAAGATCTGTTGTGTTGAGGACGTGTCATGTTAGGAAATGATTAGAAATTTAGTACTTCAAAGATGAAGGGAATAGCAGGGAAGATAGTTTCCTTGGGCAGAAATCTCATGTTGAGTGATATTGATTTCGAATTAGGCTTCTTTTTGAGAATGAAGACAAAATATTTCGATTTTAGAATCTAGAGAAACTTGTGGAAATCTAATTTCCGAAATTTTTAAAAGAAGAAAAATTAGAATCAAGTCCATTAAGATTTTTTCCTGCAAAATTTGATTGTCTATTTTGGAAGTTACGAGAATTCTTACGAGGAAAATATTTATTTTGAAAGAAAATTTTGTTTATGCGTTAAATATCTGGACTCATAGTTCGCTTACTCATTTTAATCAACTCTCTTTTCTTTTAGGATCTGCTTGGATGGCACTCTCTCGACCTTTCATTGACTATTGTATATGGGGTTGGGACAACTTACCCCGAACTGTCCTTATGTACTATGCAAACTTTATTTCCTCTCCGGAAGGCTATTTCCATACCGTAATCTGTAATGCTCCAGAGTTTCGGAATACCACTGTGAACAGTGATCTACACTTCATATCCTGGGACAATCCACCCAAGCAGCATCCTCACTATCTAAACGTTCATGACATGAAAAGGATGGTCGAGAGTAATGCTCCATTTGCAAGAAAGTTTCACCATGACAACCCAGTGCTTGAAAGAATCGATTCTGAACTCTTGTTACGGGGCAAAGACATGCTTGTTCCCGGTGGATGGTGTGCAGGCAGCCGGGAAAACAGAACGGATCCATGCTTGACTGCGGGTGATATCACACTCCTAAGGCCTACTGCAGGTGCAAAGAGGCTAGAAAATCTGATAAGCTCTCTCTTATCAAATGACAATTTCCGACCAAGACAGTGCAAATAGCAAAACCCGTTTTAGGAGACCGATTGTTTATGATAGCGGCAAAAACTTGATGAACAACCTGGTATTCATTTCCTTCTGTTAGGAGAAAGACTTCTCAGGGCTCGCTTGATCCCTCTGCGTTCCAGAGTTTCTGTTCAAATTTGTATTCGTTGGGAAGAGGTTACTGATTGCAGGACACTTTGCATACGTTGTTCTGATCTTGATCGTAGAGCTATAATCATTTTTCCTTGTAATTATCCAGGCCTACTATTACCGGTCGATTGAGCACTTCACTGAGGTGAATTTCATGAAATTGAACACAGATGAGTTTTTGTCATTCGCATATCAATTTATCGTGGAATTTCTTTCTTTTAATTCATTAATGCAAGCCAAAGTGATTCAGAGATACTGTTCCACCCTCCACCTCCGCTCCCCTTCTGCCGCCTTGCCAAGTTGTGATATTCGGTGATGATACACTTAAAGCAATTATTTGTGGCATGTTACTCTCACTTATGGTATTTAGTGACCAGTATTACAGAAGAAACAAGAAGTTTCAACATGAAGATTCACCGATCCAATTCTTCTACCAAAATTTCTGCTTTTTAAAGTGTTGGCTATTAATGTTCTTACAAATTCAATCTTCTCAATGTGGACTGTAATGTCTATCTCCCCTCCTCGATCAAACAACAAAAGCAGCCGTTGACTAGACCTGCGTACTTACTGTGGTCGTCCCTAAGCCTACCGTACCCATATTCCTCATCTCTCCTCCTAATTTGTTTGCTTACTATGAGGTCTTTGGGTCTATGGAGCTCAGTATAGTATTGATTTTTTTATATTCTAATAAAAATGAAATCATATATGCGTTGCCTTACCGTAGGCCGGGTTAGGGCTCATGGTCTTGGTTGCTTAATAGTTAATATTCGAAAAATCAAGTCAAATGAACAATGATTTACAATCTATTTTATATTATTGGTCAGAATAACTTAGAATATAATACAAGTTTGACTGATATGATGTGCCTGCTTTTGGAGAATTAGCAACGCTCTATAGAAAGAAACCCCGTAAGCAAAGTAATACATTGCAATAATTAGTTAATTACTATTGATGCGATATGATCGTGATCGAACATTTGATTAACTCGAACTCTTCCAAACTCATGAGACGCATCCTACATAGCTCAAGATAAGTGTTGTGCTCGAGCATATGGCCCATAATGCTTGAGCTATCACAACGACGTTTTTGTGCGATTTGGTGACAAAGGTCCTCGAGATATGTCCTCGAGCATACACCACCTCGTGACACTGGGCTTCCACGAGTAGTATCCCTCACTCACAAACACCTATTCAGTCAAGGACACTGGTCCTACCCAATCACCCCAACTCAGATATCCTAAGTAAAAAAAGAAGTCTTATCTTAGGAGACACTTCAGATAAGGAAGGATTGGACTCCTAATTACATTCCAATATTTATCCTTATAATCACTCCAAAAAATAAGAAGATGAGTCCTACTAGAACTACACTACCTACCCCTATAAATACATAATTCTCATTCATTATTTAGGTACGTTTTCACATATATTTTTTAATATATATTTTCTCTCTAAATTTTCTCTCTGACTTAAGCATCGGAGGGCGACGAGGCCAAACCCCAATGCCTTTGTTTCAGGTACCGAAAAATCTTGTTCGTGCTCGTTCTCAGTCGTCAAGCTCGGAAATCAAAATGTGCGATTTTTTGGTAGCATCATTGGCACCATATGTGGGAAACGCTACCAAAAGTCATGGTGAATACGCATTCAGGTCTTCCTCTTGCAAGCTCATCCGCTTCGAACTAACCACCCGTTACAGATAATCTAGTTCATCAAGAAGAATCACTGGGAATGCCAAATCATCCACCAGCAGCGGTTACCGCTGCAGCATTCGAAGAACTTCGTTAACAAGTTGCAACCCTGACTTAGCTACTCAGCCAAGGAAGCATTCCCCAAGCTCCAGCACCAGCACATGCACATACACCGGCGTTGGAAGGGGGTGTCATGGCTGATGCTCGAGCTCGAGACACCCGTGATGCCCATGACAATGGTGGATACGGGGCCTCGGGCATACCCCACTAGCCTCAGCCTCGATATTGGTAACTATGGACTTAGGAGAACTCGCTCGGATCATACAAGATGTGATTGTATTGGGACTACAACAAAATACCAAATGAGTAATGGGGTTCACCCCTAACACTCCGTTCATACCAGAAGTTCTTTCATATCCCCTCCCGGACAGGTTTAAGTTTCCCCGCATAAAGGATTATGATGGGACCATCGACCCTGACTCAGCTACTCAGCCAAGGAAGCATTCCCCAAGCTCCAACACCAGCGCATGCACATACACCGGCGTCAGAAGGGGGTGTCATGGCTATTGCTCGAGCTCGAGACACCCATGATGCCCATGACAATGGTGGATACGGGGCTTTGGGCATATCCCCACTAGCCTCAGCCTCAAGATTGGTAACTATGGACTCAGGAGAACTCGCTCGAATTATACAAGATGTGATTGTAGTGGGACTACAACAGAATACCAAATGAGTAATGGGGTTCACCCCTAACACTCCGTTAACACTAGAAGTTCTTTCATATCCCCTCCCGGACAGATTCAAGTTTCCCCGCATAAAGGAGTATGATGGGACCACCGACCCCATCAACTATCTTAATGTTTACACAGACGTCATGAACCTACAGGTTGTGCCGAACCAAGTAATGTGCAAGGCCTTTCCTCAAACATTGACCAACGCTGCCAGGGATTGGTTTCCTACATTGGAGCCTAACTCTATATCGTCATTCTCTGACCTTGCCGATAAGTTCTCCGCTTTCTTTGTAAGTAGTAAGGGCACCAGGAAGACATCAGCCACCCCCATGCAGCTCTGCCAGGGGCATAATGAGATCTTATGTAACTTCATGACGAGATTCAACAAAGAGAGGTTACTGATACTTGACCTTCACACCACAACAGCAGTTTCAACTCTAACATATGTAGTAAGGTGTGAGGCTTTCAAAATGTCTTTATCTAAGACACCCTCGAAGTCAGTAGCAGAACTCTTAACCGAGGTGAAAAATACATCAATATGGAGGAGGCGATGAAGGCTACCTCGAGCTCTGAGAAATCCCAACTTAAGAGGTCACAAGCCATCAAGGATGATGATGAACATAAGCGAACACCACGACGTTGAGAATCTCGATGATACTGCACCCATCCTCGAAACTCAAACATGGTTGCACAGGGGCCAGTGATGTGATATGATCGTGATTGAGCATTTGATTAACTCAAACTCTTCCAAACTTATGAGACGCATCCTACATAGCTCGAGATAAGTGTTGTGCTCAAACATATGGCCCATAATGCTCTAGCTATCACACCAATGTTTTTGTGCGATTTGCTGACCAAGGTCATCGGTATATGTCCTTGAGCATACACCACCTCATGACACTGGGCATCCGCGAGTAGTATCCCTTACTCACAGACACCTATTCAGTCAAGGACACTGATCCAACCCAATCATCCCAACTCAGGAATCCTAAGTCAAAAAGAAGTCTTATATTAGGAGACACTTCAAATAAGGAAGGTTTGGACTCCTAATTACATTCCAATACTTATCCTTATAATCACTCCAAAAAATAAGGAGATGAGTTCTACTAGAACTATACTACCTACCCCTATAAATACATCATTCTCATTCATTATTCATGTACGTTTTCACATATATTTTCTCTCTGACTTGAGTATCGGAGGGGCGACGATGCCAAACATCGACACCTTTGTTTCAAGTACCGGAATATCTTGTTCATTCTCGTTTTCAATCGTCAAGTTCGGAAATTAATAGGTGCAATTTTTTTGTAGCATCGTTTAATTCTTTTTCGAGTCTAATGAAATAAAAAAGAGCATAAAAAAATATTTCAGATCTTATAATCTACTCAAAAAATTAAAATGTATAGATAGTACTAAACAAGAAAAAAGAAAGTTAAATAATTTTATTAAGTTTAACACTCATCTTTGTATACTCAAATTTGACCGGTGATTCATGAGTGAATTGACGAGCCTTGATTCTCGAATGAATTGACCATTAAAAAAAAAAAAGGAAAAAGTTCAAATGAATTTTCAAGGGAGATGAGGTTTAGTGTTAGGCACCATCTTTTGTTAGCGTTAGAGAGAATGCGAATTTTATTCTAGATAAGTTAAATGTTTATGATCTATCTATTATTGTTGAGTACCAACAAATCGTAGCATGAGGCAGTAACTTCTTCTATGAACGCCGCCATGATCTTCATTCAGTCACCGGCAGCGAAACCTTGGAAGCCACCGCTGTCAAAACACCTGCCACCTACGACTAAAGCCCTTTTACATTCTTTTTAATCAATCAATACAAGAGTATATGTATAGGAATTATAAATTAATAGGTAAGACTTGCACTCTAAATAAATAGAGGCTAAGAAACAAAGACAATTTTATTTTATTAACGGAATAAAATAAGACGTGTATACAACAAAAGAATTAGCACCTAATTCTTAAGTGGACATATGTTCACCGCCCCATCTATCTGGGCAGAAAGTTATAACATACTCATCAGAATAACAATTAACCAATGGAGATGGTGTTTCAAAGGCATAACTGAAATAAGAGGGACAAGCATCCTTAAACAATTTCGAATACAAACTAGGTTTGCACTTTTCTGGGCTGCCATATTCGTTCCTGCAACAGAATGAATCAAGATTATATGCCAAACAAGCACTCTTGCAAGCCACAACTTTTCTTTGACTATTCACTACTTGGAGCTCAACTGGACACGTGCTTTTCAAATTCTTCGAGCACCCTCCGATGTGACATTTTCTCGATAACGTCCTTGTATCAACGGAGACTGGGAGATTATAGCCGTCGACTAGACTAACATCGTAGAAACTTGGCTTGCTCTTATCGACCTATTGAAAAGATAAAATTTAAATAAATATATATGTCAGATTTTAGATAATGTAAACTTTTGGATGATGCTGTTCAATATAACATCCTCAACTTATTGCTCGAGTAGCAAGATAATTTTCAACCTTCCATTGTAGTTGAATAATTAGTCATCAAAAACCGTCCAACATTATGAATCTAAAAGTTTCTGTGTGAGATTCAAATATCATACTGTTATCGCCTATCGGGGACTCATTTGCTATTATAATAAAATATTTAGTACCAACTTGCTCGTTCTCAATTTTGGGGACCAGTATGGCAATTCTCGAAACTTGCACACATGTTAAGCTATTGAGAGAGAGAGAATCTAACTTTCACTTGAAGAGACATATCAAGGAAAAAATTCAAATAAATAACATTTCTAGCAAAATAAGCTATTAAACGAGATGTTCATTGACCTGTAGTGCAAATTCAACTAGTGTAGCCGGAGGAAGGCCTATGATTCCATCGCACTCGAGTTGTCCATCACAATCGCCTGTTTCACAGACAGGCTTATGATTTGAGTTGAAATTGCAGCCCGTCCTTGCCCAAATTCGACCACTCCAGTCTCCCGGGGCTTGGAATTTTCGTATGTTTCCCGGTGGTAGATAGAATCCTCCTCTGGCTATCACTGGATGGCCACTGTTTGGGGCAGTAGCAGGCCATATAGGAAATGAACATTTGTTATTCACATAGAACGTGCAAGCTTGTACTACTAAGTTTCCTGCATATAATTGCTCAAACGAGATAGGAAGTATGACTAAGCTTTATTCTTAATAAATTTGAAATTGACAAAAAAGTAACAAAATGTAAAATTACCAGATGAGCACAAGTTCCATAACAGGAAGAGAAAGAAAGCTACAAATTTTCCCAGAAAATGCATTGTGGATTCGACTCTGATAGTAAATTTGATTGCAAATCTTGTTCATATATTTAATTTCTAAGAAGTTGCTTTGATTCCACTTCAAGTTAATAAATTTCAGTCTTTAAGATGAAGAAATACACTACTTAATAAAATCGAGAATGAATTGGCCTTCTATTATTTACTGACTTCCAGATTAAGAAGAGAAGTTCACATCAGATGTCTAATAAAAATTGACAGTTGAAAAAGAGTTTTAAACATAATCCAAACATCAATTGCTTTTAGGGTGAGAAATCCTCCTTGAAAGCCAGAGTGTTATTCTTCGTTCATTCAATCATCATCCTAAAAAACTGATTAGCAAACTTCACGACCACACATCTTATTTATTTAACCAAACGAAAGAAGTGGCACAAACTGTTCATTTGTAAACTCGACCAAAATAATCAAGTATTTACTCGATCTATACGATGGCAGACACAAACAATATCCAACGTTAACAACATTGTTCTAATAGAAACTATACCATATTAGGCAATTACGGGTTGTTTTATATGGTGGACTCTTACAATATCAGAAAATGTTAAGTAAAATATTGTTAGTTGTCTAGCCCAGTTCAATCCACTACCACACGACAAACACGTAATTAGTGTGATGACTGTTAAGGAATGAAATCACATGTCGAATAAGGATGAAAATATAGACAACTTATAAAGGTTTGTACTACTTCTTTTAACAATGTTGACATTTCAAGATGGAACCTCAAATCTTAACATGATATCAGAGTTCATTAAACTCCAACGAGCAATTCGACCCAATTAAGACTCAAAAAATGAGCACGCATATTTCAAAAATGGTTTGCTCACGAACCACTATTTTGCGGGGTATGTTAAGGGATGAAATCTCACATTGAATAAAGATGAAAAGCCAACTTATAAGAGTTTGGGTCACTCCTCTTAACACAGTTGACCTTTTAAGATGAAATCCAATGACGACTCGGGCAAAATTGATAATGTAACTAAAGGTTTATTTTGTCTGTTTTACAAGTTTCTTGTTTTCTTTCAGCTCTAGATCAGACATTGATCTGATTAGGTATAAATAGGATATTATAATAGGATTTGAACATAGATTGACTTACAATCTGCAAAGCATTTTCAATTATTTAAATTTGATTTATAAAAACTGGGATTTTGTATTTGAAATTTTGTTTATTAATTATATAGATCATAGTTTTGAGACAATTTGTTTATGAGATTGGATTTGGATTGCTGAGGGGCAGGTAAGGATCTAGGATCCTGTTTTTGAAAATTGACATCATGCATGTTAATTTATAATTTTTATATTTAAATTAGGTAAACTGGTATTTGAAAATAATATTAATTAAGAAATGCTTGTTATGTTAACTACATTGTATAGAAGATTAAAATGGTTAGAGACGATACATATTTATTTATTCGAACATTATTTTCAATAATGGCGAAGTCAAGATTCAAATCATTGAAAGTAGAATTCAACTATAAAAAAAAATGTAATAATATTGTAAAATAAAAAAATAAAAGTTTATTTAAGAGCTCCCAACTTCCTCATCCACTAGCTTTTAACACATCCTTCACGAGCATACTGGATTTATTTATTTCTCAAATGTTGAATATGTGACAAACTTTCATAAATGATTGACAATGAGACTTGAATTCAGGTATTTTCTAATGAAATCTTAACACGAAAAATGGCAATCTAACGTCATTAATATAGAGATTTTTCATGTTGGACACTTGGACTAACCCATTGAATATTGACTGTTTTTTGTGTTTTTATGAACATTGAATAGGAGAATATGTTGAAATAAATTTTGAAATAAAAGCGGAGCACAATCGATTCAATCAGAACCAGTAAGGAAATTAGTAGCAACGGGGCAAGATGTTGGACTACTCTATTATCATTTCTAGAAACAAAGCAACAAGAGCCATATCTTACACATTCTAACAATGCTACAATATCTTGAACCATTTGACGCAAGATTATAAGGGAGATGCTACATGTACATTATGGATCACATAATGGTGTTCATAATGTACATGTGACGCCCCCTACTAAGGGGAGCACCTGGCCCACAGGCACTCCCCCCAATAGGGGGCGCCACATGTACATTATGGACACCATTATGTGATCTATAATGTACATATAGCATTATTTAGATTATAATTGGTCTTTACACTATGTACGACATTTAAGATATCACATTCAACCACATCTGACCCCTGTCCCTAGTGCAGGAACTTCAACAAACTCCAAAAAAAGAGCCCAGTAGTTTGGTGACGCGTGCTGCCACAACATAAGACCACTTTAGAACAATATAAACATCAATCACAAATTTAAAACTTGATTATTAGTTGAACGACAAAAGTGCTTTCTTACCCGATTCAATCATCAATATATTAACCACAAAATATCATTGGATCGAACGCGGTTGGTTTAAGCTTAAAGCCCATTTTGCAAGACTTCTGTTTTTTGCTTCTATCTTTTTTAAAGAGCCTTGTAAGAATGTTAAAACTTAATAGTTTTTTTTAATATACAAAATATTTTCAAATGAGTAATGCTATTCATCCATACTAGGGTTACAATCTCAGTTTAGGTGACGTTAATGTGTGATTAAATGATATGTGAAATTAAATTAGTCATTTAATTTCACATTTCATTTAACCTATTATTTAGAGACACTTTGACTTGAGTTGTAACCTCAGTGGGGATGAATAACATTATTCTTTTCAAAAAGTTACTTAAATATGTTCAAAAGCAATTTCTTAGTATGGAGTCATTTTTTATTTTTCAAAAATATTAGGCACTAAATGTTTAAAATCATAAGAGGAAATTTCTTCATCTCATATACGCCATTTAATGCCTCTCTTTAATGTCATTTTTAATGTGTAGATACTGCACAAAATATCCATGGCATCAAAATTCACAACATAATGGCGTATTTGATTTTCACGTACAAACTCCACTTTGTTTTTGTTTCCAAGCTGTTCCATTAATGGCCAAACCCCAAAACTATTGCATTGGGCCTCTCAAATCTCAAATTTGAACGCCATTTAAGTACCCTATGCGCTGCTCAATTGGCGCCCGCGTCTGTTTCTTTGACTGCCTCGGCGTTTGGCTCCAAACTCCAAATACCAAAACTCCATTTGACCATCCTCCCTTTCAGGACACTTTTAAACAACCCATTTTTTCGTCAAGTCATTTCATCAACCATTGTAACTACTATTATTCTCGATCATGAGTAAATCTTGTGATAAGAGCTCAAATGATGAACCCATTTCATTGGAAGTGAGCTTTAAGGATCTTAGCATAAATAACAGCCCAAGCATTGATTTTTGTAGCAGTACTGTAACTGGGTCTGATAATGTTAGTGTAGGCAGTAGTAAAATAAGTGATGCAGCTTTGGTGGATAAAGAAGTGGATTTTAAGAATGTTAAGGTGAACGAAGATGAGGAGGAATATGTGAACAGTGGGAAGAGTAGTTTGAGTTCTGTTAGTGTTTGTAATAGTGTGGACTTGAATGAGGCTAGTTTTAGGAGTGTTTGGTCATCAAAACCTCACAGGGGGAACGACTCGCGGTGGGTTGCAATACAAAGTGTGCAGCCTAGAGACGAAGAGTTGGGTATAAGGCATTTTACGCTTCTGAAGAAATTGGGGTTCGGGGATATTGGGAGCGTTTATTTAGCGGAGTTGAGGGGTACGGGATGCCTTTTTGCTATGAAAGTGATGGATAAAGGGATGCTAGTCAATAGGAAGAAAGTTGTAAGAGCTCAAACTGAGAGGGATATCTTAAGCTTATTGGATCATCCTTTCCTTCCTACCCTTTATTCACATTTTGAGACAGAGAAGTTTTCGTGTTTGCTTATGGAGTTTTGCAGTGGTGGAGATCTGCATTTGCTTAGGCAGCGTCAACCGGGCAAGCATTTCTCAGAGCAAGCAGCAAGGTTAACTCTTCATACTAAGATTATGATTTCTTTATCTATACTTTAGTTCTTAGTCAATTAAGCTGCCTTATAAGATAGCTAACTATTTTTAATTGATATATTGAAAATAATACTGATGATGAGCAAAAAAGTGAGTGCCTGATTATCATTTCATGGAACAGTGATTACTGTCTGGGAAAGTTGGAAATTGGCAACTAAATTTTAACCTTTTTTTTTTTTTAAAGCTGTTGTGTTTATCAGTATGATATAACTTGTATTGTTGATTTGAAAAATTTATGAATAGAATCTATGTATTGTCCATAAAATTTGATAATAATGTCTTTTTTCAAATTATGATCAGCTTAGCCAGTTATTAGTTATAAATTCAATTGTCTTTCTCGAATCTTAACTTGGATAGACAGATAATGTAAACCATATCAACTATTCGTCAATTTCTGAATATACATAGATCCTCTAGATAATCAAAATTTTGTTTTGGTAGGTTTTATGCTTCAGAAGTGTTGCTAGCCCTTGAGTATCTGCACATGATGGGAGTGGTATACAGGGACTTGAAGCCTGAAAATGTTTTGGTGAGGGAAGATGGGCATATTATGTTATCAGATTTTGACTTATCACTAAGATGCTATGTGAATCCCACCCTTGTTACATCCGGCATTGATCCATCTTGTGCAATCTCTTTATATTGCATTAAGCCATCATGCATTGATCCAGCCTGCAAATTACCTGTTTGTGTACAGCCTTCTTGTTTCCAACCCTCTTGCTTTAAGCCTCGACTTTTTAACTCAAAAACAGCAAAGCCAAGAGGTGAACGCATGGCTGTGGTCACTTCAGATTCTCTCCCCATGCTCGTTGCAGAGCCAACTGCGGCCCGATCAATGTCATTTGTTGGGACACACGAGTATTTAGCCCCTGAAATTATTAGAGGAGATGGTCATGGCAGTTCGGTTGACTGGTGGACATTTGGTATTTTCTTATACGAATTGCTTCACGGGAGGACACCCTTTAAAGGCAATGGTAACAGAGAGACTTTATTTAACGTCGTTGGACAACCCTTGAAATTTCCCGAGGGTTCGATGATAAGTTTTGCTGCAAAGGATTTGATTCGAGGTTTGCTCACCAAGGACCCTCAAAGTCGATTAGGATTTAAAAGAGGCGCCACAGAGATAAAACAGCATCCGTTCTTTGATAGCATTAACTGGGCTCTCATTCGTAGTACTCATCCGCCACAGATTCCTAATCCAGTTGATCTTGCATCATTTAATCAAGCAGTCAAGTCATCTTTGTCCAAAAGTGACAAGGCTGTGTCCGATTCAGACAGGTCATCTGGTCCCTTTTTAGATTTCGAATTTTTCTAGCCATTTTTTTGACATGTAATTGTATTGATTGTTCTTAAGTTGGGTAGATTTTCAGTTTTCTTGTATATTTATGATTAATGAAATCTTTTCAAATATAAGGTCTCCCCTTTCGATAAATATTAAAGAAATGCACGCTTTTGTTGCATCTATTATTTTGGCAATTACGAGTCTCTCAGACTTAAAAGAAGAAAAGTTTACTGCCTTTTGGTGTAAAAATCGCGTCGATGGATTCACTTTTTGTCGAGATTCCTGACTAATTTTCGTTGTTGCTTTATCTGTAGATACCAAAGAACAATTTGATGAAGACAAATAATCAAAAGTTTTGACTGTAGAATTGGTCAAGTGTCAATGTCAGTGTGCTTTGATCTTTGGGATTCTGTTTACCTGAATATTTCAGAAAATGTTTTATCCTTCTGGATGCACAGCCTCTTTTTCTTTTTCATTTTTATTCCTTTTGGTACCTAAATGTGCTTTATGTGAATGCTTGTGTAATGAGTTCATAGAAGTATATGGCTTATGCATACTGTTCCTTGTGCAAATCCCTTTTTTCAACTTTACTGATGCCACAATTCTTTCATTTACTTTAGACATGACTCATTATTCACCAGCAACTAGACCCTGACGAACTACATATATATTTTATAGGCACCTAGGGATGACCATGGCCGGGTTGGTCCCGACCGTCTGAGATTTTTCAGGGGCAGTGGGCGCGAGGAATAGAATATCCTATTTATTGGCTCGTTTACTTATTTATTAAAATTATATATAATTTTTTTGACATAAAAATAATATAAAATAAATTTTGGCGTAAGTTTGGGATAGAAATCATATTTTCCGTACCCGCATGGTGGCCCCAATAGGGCAAGAAAAGTATGGCTAGGATATTTTGTCATTGCACACAATATCGTGCCAATTTTACTATAGTGACATGTTCAATAGTAGGTTCAATGATAAAAGGGATATATATTAATATATATAATTGAACAGTTTGAAAAAAAAAAACTCCATCACATCCTACCACATCATCATGTCACCTCCATCCATGTCATTGACCCTATGCTAAGGAACATTATTCATAACATGCATTGTCTGAACCAAGGAAAGAACAATAACTTTGTCCGAACGAGGCAGGAAATTGATAGACAGTAGGCTGACGAGAAAATAGCGTTCTTCCGGGAATTATTGATTTTTATTTTGTGCTATGATTCCTTTTGACCAATCTTTGGTCAACAATATTTCGATAAGTTTAACAATGAATTGACTCCAAAAAAAAAAAAAAAAAAAGGTTTTATAATTGATGTTAAATTTATTTTAACAAAATCGAAAAGAATCTAATTTAGTTCAAGTATTTCTATGAGTTCAATAATGAATTGACAACAAAAAAGTTACATAACAAACAGTGTAAATTAATTAAATAGTCGACGCCTTATCCTTTTCGACCCATAAAAGTTATAGTTAAAATAAACTATTTTTTTTTAATCTCTAATTATGATCAATAAAAAAATTATTTGTTTTAAACCTTTTAAGCTCAGCAATGCATGCTCAAAATCAAGCATAGGGCTGAATTTGATCAACTAGGGATCAATTTGGGTGGTCTATGACGATTATTTTGGTTAACTGAATTACATAAATCTTTAAATCGCCTCGGAGTAATCAGGTAATCCAAAATAATAGTCTTCGTATTCGAAAAAAACCTTATTATTTACTAGAGTTTTAAGAATGATGTCAGTATTATTTTTGAATAATAAATCATAAGGTGGTAACCAAGTAGATACCGTAGTTGTGTATTTGTCGAATGTTGTGAAAGGTGGAGAAACAATTTTTTTTTTTTTTTTGGTGGTATAGGCTAGAGAAAGACAGCAAAAGGGTGATGACTGGTCTGGTTGTGCTAAAAATGGTTAACATTGTTTTCTTTTGATGTTTTGGACCTTATATTGCTTTCTTCTGTTTCTTGTTATTTCCGTGAGAGTCGATATAGAACTGAAGATATCGTAAATAGAAACATTAAAGTGGGATCTTTTGCTTTTTCTGATATTGATGATTTTCTTGTTTCTTTTTGCTTCTCTTGACTGTGAAACCAAGGAAAGGCGATGGCTTCTTGATTTTCATTCTCCATCCTGATGCAAGTACTGATCCTTCAAGCTTCCAAGCTAGAAGGTGAGAAATGGTTACACTTGAGCGCTTTTGATATGCCATCAAACAGTTCAAGTAGCAATTGATTGACCCTATCCACTGTCCCGCTTGGGCTCTTCACGATGAATGTGAAAGAAATCCTCAATACATGGTAGGATCTGAAGATGATTTTGGTTTTTGTAGGAAGAGCTGCAAGGTGTGTTCATCATGATAACATTTATCTGCCGTTTAAATCTTCATACGATAGCAAAAAAATTAGAGCTGTTGTTTTGTATAAACGAAAGGGAGTAATTTTATGCTATTGTAGTGAAACTATTACTAAAATATTTCCAGTCTCGTAACAAAGGATTATCTATAATCTAATATCACATCTATTGTATTTGATGTCATATCAAACGATTTTCTTCGTCCGTGATAAATCTTGCAATTGTTATTAATTCAGAGCCAAATTATAAGAAAATCTAGAGAGTGAAATTAATTTTGGGGAGAAATAATTCCCGTTCAATTCACTACTGAAATAGAATGCACAGTATATATACAGATACATCTTAAGGGTAAAAAGGTATAAAAAAAAAACCTATGTAACTAATCTTGAACTAATAACAGACAT
Organism: Fraxinus excelsior; assembly: GCA_019097785.1. Lineage (NCBI taxonomy): Eukaryota > Viridiplantae > Streptophyta > Magnoliopsida > Lamiales > Oleaceae > Fraxinus > Fraxinus excelsior. The sequence continues at coordinate 1,639,944 of CM032628.1, read as the reverse complement.
TAACAAACTAATTAACTAATTAAAATGAATGACGATAATCTCTATATCCTCCTCTCAAGTGGGATCGCAGTGAAAATCAAGCAGTCCCAACTTGGAGATGATTTTATTGAATTGTGGACTAGGAAGAGATTTGGTAAAAATGTCAGCTGGCTGATGATGGGTGGAGATGTGCTTGGGAATGATGAAGCATTCTTTATACTTGTTACGAACAATGTGGCAGTCAATGTCCAAGTGTTTCGTGCACTCGTAAAACATGGGGTTAGCACTAATATGGAGAGTCGCTTGATTGTCACACCACATGGAAATAGGAAGAAGAAGAGGGATTTGAAAATCAGATAAAATGTAAGATATCCACAGTAACTCAAAAACAGTAGCTGCCATACTTCGATACTTTGCCTCCACTAAACTTCGAGAAATTGTGGTTTGTTTCTTTGTCTTCCATGAGATAAGAGCTCCTCCTAGGAATATGCAGTAGCCTGTGAGGGACTTCCGTGTATCTGGACAAGAAGCCCAATCAACATCGCAAAATGCTTCAATGTTAAATCTGTTGTTACAGGATAGAACATGCCAATATATAATGTTCCTTTGATGTATTTAATGACGTGAATTGCAGCATTCAAGTGAGCCAATGTTGGTGAATGTACATACTGTGACAATTGTTGTACAGTGAAGGTGATGTCTGGCCTAGTTAAGGTGAGATACAAAAGCCTTCCAACAAGCCTTCTATAGTTATCTGGGTTGTCAAGTAATTTATCATTTCCTCCAATGAATTTTAGGCCCTTTGGTAGAGGAGCGACGATGCTCTTTGCTCATGACAGACCAACATCAGTAACCAAGTCAAGTGCGTATTTTCTTTGATTTACATATGTCCCATCCTTTGCTCTTGCTATTTCTATGCCAAGAAAATACTTGGCATTCCCCAGATCTTTAATGGTGAATGTTGAGTGAAGAGATGCCTTGAGGTTTTGTATTTCCTTTTCACAATTCCCTGTTATAAGTAGATCATCAACGTATACAAGTACATCTACAAACAAGTTATCCTTGATCAAAATATACAAACAATGGTCATGAGAAGATTGATGAAAGCCATAGTTTTCAAGATGTTTGCTCAATTCAGTGTTCCATTACCTACTGGCTTGTTTAAGCCCATAAAGCGATTTTAAAAGCTTACAAATCTGCCCCTTTTTAGCTTTAGAATATCCTTTCGGTGGCCACATATACACCTCCTCCTCCAGGAACCCATGTAAAAAGGTGTTATTAATCTCTAGTTGGAAAATGGGCCACATCTTAGTAGTAGCAACTGCTAAGAAAATTCTAATGGTTACATGCTTTGCCACAGGTGAAATTTTTTCAAAGTAGTCGACCCCTTCTACTTGATGGTACCCTTTAGCTACTAATCAAGCTTTGCACCTATCTAATGTCCCATATGCCCTCAATTTTACTTTAAAGACCCATTTAGATCCAATTGGTTTCCTGTCTGGGCTGAGGGAAACTAAATCCCAAGTCTCATTTTTTTTTCTAGTGCATCTAGTTCAGCATTTATCGCCTCAATCCATTCAGCTTTAGTACTAGCTTCCCTATAAGAACTAGGCTCCTGAACAGTATTGACATTAGCAAGAAAGTTAGTATAATGTGAACTGAAGCCCTGTGAAATATGAAAAGGAAATGTATTTGGGGTGTATTATGAAGAATGTAGTGTGACTGCAGGTTGAACATCAAGCTGAATATTATCACTGTGACTGAAATTAATTAAAAATCTTGAAGCCAATTGGGAGTGGTTTTTTGTCTATTGCTTCTTCTTGGGATAGCAATGTGGTAATTTGATTTTGTGTCTATATTTGGGTATCAACTTCATCACTTATCTCAGGTGTTAAACTGTTGTTATCCCTGGCAGTAGGTGGCTCTGTAATGGGATGTTCAGTAGGTGGTAGCTGAAAGTTTGGTTCCTCAACATGTGGAGTATTTCCTTGAATAGTGTGTTCTTGTCTTAGTGGAAAAGGGTTATTTTCATTTAATATGTCTTCATCAGCCTCATGCTTAGCAGTAGGTATGGGTAAGGGTGCTACAAGATTATATTTGCAGTGATTATTATATGGAAATATGTGCTCATGGAAGATCACATCCCTAGACACAAGAATCCATCTATGTCAAAAACCTTGTATCCTTTTTGTCCTGAACTAAATCCTAGTAGAATACATTCAAAACTTCTGAGGGAGAACTTGTGTTTTGAAGGAAAAGTGTTTACAACATAGCACAAACAATCAAATGTTCTTATATGATGATATGTGGGTGTTTTGTTGTGTAACAATTCAAAAGGTGTTTTCCCATTCAAAATTTTGGAGGGAAGCATGTTTATAATATAAGTTGCCATTAAAATGGACTCCCCTCAGAAATAAATTAGTAAATAAGATTCAAACATGAGACTTCTAGCTACTTGAAGTAAGTGTTTATGTTTTCTTTCTACAACCCCGTTTTGTTGTAGGGTGTAGACACATGACTTTTGATGTAAAATTTCATTAGTTGCTAAGAAATTTTGAAATTCTTGACTTAGGAACTCAAAACCATTGTTAGTTCTGATGCTTTTAAGGCTTTTTTGAAATTGATTTTTAATCATCTGGTGAAAAAACTTCATGGTATGCAAAACTTGAGTCTTGTGTTGCTATAAAAAGGTCAAAGTAGCTCTAGTGAAATCATCTACTAAAGTTAAAAAATACTGTGCTCCACATATGGAAGACCTTTTGTAAGGTCCCCATATGTCAACATGTAAAAGCTCAAAAGGTGTTTTTGACTGAATATGACTTTTTTGAAAAGGTAATCTGTGTTGTTTAGACAATGCACATACATCATAAGGATTGAAATCACCTTTATTACATTGTGTTTCTACTATTGAATGTTGTAAGACACTTTTAGAAACATGACCAAGCCTTTTGTGCCACAAAATGACAGTATTAGGCTCATCATTACAAGTTTTAGAAGATGAAGAGGTTGCACAAGCAATCACAGACTTATTACAGCATATATGGGTATACTTTTATATGGTGCTATGAAGAAAGGAGCTCGTATCTAGAATGTAAAGGTTCTTGATTGTTCTACCAACTGCCAGGGTCTCCTCGGTCTGACGGTCCTACACCAAGCAATGATCATCAAGAAAGATGAATTTGAGATTTGAGTTTTTGGCCAATTTGTTCACAAAAAGCAGGTTAAATTTAAAGGTAGGTAGGTAGGTATAAAGCTTCTATGAGGGTCAGATTTTTGCTGAGAATTATATTACCAGAATGTTCAACTCTGTTTATGGTTCCATCAGGTAGATATACGGGTATAGTGGTGGTGACAATTTTTGGTTTATGTATAAACTTCAAATCATTACACATATGATTGGATGCTCCTGTGTCAATTATCCAAGAGCCTATTTCTATAAAGTTGTAGGTATATAAAGCATAAATGTATTCATGTGTGAGTACAGAACCTACGAAATCTTCAAAATGTGCAAAGTTCACCATGTTGTTCCCTTTCCCTTTGATAATTTTGATCAGTTCCTGTTGAATAACCTCACTCAAATTCATCCCCTGCATCTGTCCCTTCAATCCATCCCATGTTTCTTCATTTATCAGATCAATATGTGTCTTTGCCAGATTTACCATATGCTTTCCTTTCTTCTTCTCTTTAAGCTCCTCATACCAGTCAGGATATCCAATTATTTTGAAGCAGGATTCTCTATTATATCCATTAAAATTGCAATGTGTGCAATATTGCAGCTCATTTTCCCTTTTGTTCTCATATCTCTTACCTTGTCCTTTTGCTCCATTATCCTTTCTGTAAGATTGTGATTTTGCATACATAGCGTTTATTTCAGCACCTTCACCATATACAACTTGCACCTACTTCTCTACTCTCTAAACCATTGAATAAGCTTTATTCACCATTGGTAATGGTTCAATGACTAAGATCTGGCTCCTCACATGCTCATACTCTTCGTTCAGTCCCATCAAGAACTATACCAGTCTGTGAAACGAAGTCATCTTTATAGATGCCTTTGCTTATCTACAAATGCATTGCAGCAGTTGCATAAGATATGTAAATTTGTCCCAAAGCCTCTTAAGCTTTGTGTAATACTGTATTATATTCAATATTCCATGTGTCATAGAAGATATTTCCATCTGGATCTGGTACAATTGAGGTCCATTGCATCCTCCGAACCTCTCTTCAATTTCTGTCCACGGCTTTCTTGCAGTAGTGGTGTACAAAAATGCATCTACTATCTCATTCGAGATAGAGTTCAGAATCTATGAGGTCACCATGTAATTAACACGATTCTACCTCTCATAATCAACTGAATCCTTACTTGGCACTTTAATTGAACTATCGATTATCCCCAATTTCATTTTCGCCCTGTACGAACATATTTGTTCCAGGCTAGATAATTCCTGCTGTCAGCGGCGCTATGACCAAAGCCATTCTCAGATGGTCTGAATTGTGCACTTGATGCCGTGAAATTGCATCACCATCGAATTGGCTATAGGACTTTGGTTCCATAGAAAGTAGGTAAGTTGAATACCACAAAACCATTGGCAGCATTAATTTTTTCTTCTTCCATCGCACTGCTTCTATTTTTGGTCCATTGTGTAGTGTGATTTTGAACTATTGCACTGGTTTTTCATGCTGTAGATGGTCTCTAGCAGCGATGCGTTTACCTGAGAGAACTGACAACAATGTGAAGAATTACTGGAACACTGAACTGAAGAAAAAACTAATGAAAATGGGAATAGATCCATTAACTCATGTGCCCTTTTCTCAAGATTGTCGCTGATTATGAAATGTTCAATGACCTCCCAAGAACTGGTAATAAAAACGCGTTACTTCAATGTTCTTTAGACAATGCAGAAACATATTTACTCATCGAAGAACTTTTACATGCAAAGAAGTCGATACATAGAAATTTCACTATCCTTTCTCGAGAAACCATCAATGGAATGCTATAGCTCAATTCCAAGTCATGAATCAAGAAAATGGTTCCTCTTCTACTTCATCAGCATGTTCAAGTAGCTTAATCTCTCCACTGTCTTATTCATGTGAACGGTCTCAGATCCAAATCCCACCATCTTCTCCATCTGAATGCAACGAATTTATTCTGGGAGATCCCTTTTCCTCGATCAACACATATCAAATGTTAGAATGTAGAACCCCAAGTATATTCTTATCGAGTGATGATTCTGATTCAGGGATAAAAGTGGCCCTGCTGGAGAATGAAAAATTACCGCACCTCTCGCTGCTGCTAATTCTTTTGTGGATGGTATCTTGGCTCACAACCAAATGCAACCGGATTTTCCTCACATTTTGGAATACTAAGATAATAACTGATTTTCTGAAAGTACTAGATTTTTTTTTTACAAGGGTTAGAATAATTGCCAAATAGTTTAGCTGCGAGAATAATAATTCCTGCAATATTTTAGAGGGGAAATGCACTTGGCCAGGGTTAAAACCCGAGCCAAAAACATGATGCCACCCTATGGAGGGAGGGAGGGGGTGGCTATCGGTGGGCAAGCATAGTTCTATTTTAGAATATCGAATGCTTTGATAGTATGGATCTCGAAAAACAATACAATCAATGAAGGTACAAATTCTTGTAACCATTACAATGTAGAATGAGGCAAAAGAAATGAAAAATTTGCTTGATTTATTTCTATTTGAATAGAGAGCTGTAGACTCGATTCAACCATTCTGTATAGCTGAAAAATGGGATTGTGTTAGAAAGTGCCAGTGGGTAATACAAGATATACTTTGTTGACCTTCGACCTCCAAAGTCGATTAATTCAGATTATTATATGTGAGGAGTAAGTGCTAATGTGAGTTCGTTGAAGTAATGTCAGCTCGACTATAGTTTGACTTGCACAAGAAGTTTGTGTAGTTTATCGAGACTAAAGAAAACATAATGATTGAAGATAACTGGTGAAATATATAATCCACAAATTAGTGAAATGCAAATGAAAATGTCTTTACATCATCGTCCACATAATCTTCCAATCAAAGACTTTAGCTTCCTCCCCTAAGTAATTCATTAATTAATGGAGACCACCTGCAGGTTTAACTTATAATGACCTGACAAATTGAGCTCAACAGCCAATCTAATTACACCAACAAGTGCACTTCAGCTCGAAATTGCAGTTGACAAGACATAAAGTACATGATGCATGTATATTTCTTTCTATAAAAAGAGGATGAAGGCGAAAAAAGAAAGGCAAGAACACGGACCAAGAAGATTACAAATTCTCTTATATTACTCATATTTCAAATATCTCATTTGATAAGGAAAATGAACTTTTGTATTACCTTTTGTAATCATTTGATTATATATTAATCAATCTGTGTTTATCCTTTAAATTGGCTTGAAATTTATCTATTTATTCTTCAACGTCAACATACTTTCAGATGTACATAGAGGTCTTCATTTTCCCTTTTCTTTTACTTAGAAGCCGAGTTGGCAATATTTAGCGAAGTCAATTTCTGTCAATCTTAAGCAACAAATCATATGCTCCGGCAGATCTTCTGTCTTGTTTCCCTGCATCACATTACACCAAAACATGTAAAATTCGGAAGTTTTTATGTGAACATTATGTTTGATTAGGGCTCAAATAGCTACCTGAATTGTAAGACCAAAATCGAATACACAATGTTTAATTCTGTCTTGAAATGCTTCAAAACCTTTTCGAGCAATGTAACTAAATCTGTGGATATCCAAATCAATCTCAAAGTAGTTTCCTCCCTGCATAGATTTTAATGGACTAAGTAAGTCGAAATGTTGAAAAAGAATTTTACTGTAAGCAATACAAGATCTCAGTATAGAATGTAGTTGCCCCGTAGATGAGCTCATATAAACATGGCCAAAGAGTTGTTCACCAGCATAAATGAAGACGGTCTAGAAAACGTACTTCGCTGCACTTAAATAGTTACAGTTGAAAATCACCAAGAGTCGTGGACTTTATAGAACCTTGTCACATTGTACACTTTTCTTTTGTTTTGACCATAGATCGACCACTAAGAAAGAGAGCTGGGTTGTTCATATATCTATAAGGTAAACCTAATGTTTCTAGTATATAAAAGATTTATTTATTTATTTTTATTTTTTTTGGAGGGGTGGGGGTGGAGAGGTATGAACACTAAGGAAGACAAATTCAAGCTTTTTTTCAAGTGAGATACATGGTCAAAAATTTCAGAAGAGAAAAAAAACTCCTCTCCATAGAAAGCTTAGAAATACATGACACAATTCAGGTTTCCTGGTTGCCAGTGTAAGACTCCGCCAGTTCCACTCCTCTTTTTTTTTTTTTAATCATTTTTTGTGCTTTAAGGTAATTACTCATTTATCATCAGAGAGCAAACAGTTGAAGAATAACTATAGGATAACACCACGAAAATTTTTAATTTTAAATTTAACCCATTTCGAGGTAAGTTATGAAACCATTCACTGATATGGGCATAACTATAGGCGGAATAATTAAAAGAACCACACCATACAAAGCTTTTTCGGAGTAACTTTACCAGGTAAAACTCGTGCTGAGGGCGTGAAAGAACTGGCTTCTCATTGTAAGCATTCATAAGCTTCCTCTCAGCTGCGCTTAATTGAAGATCCTCTACGTTCACAACTCTGGTCAGTATCTTTAATCTTTCCCTGAAGGGTGCATTAGCATCTATTGGAAAACCTTTAATCCTCTCTATTTCATTATCAATTATCCTCTGTTTTATAAAAAAAAAAGGAGTTAAAAATTTATGCGACAATGAATAAACATTCGAGTGGACAAGAAACAACTAACAAAATTGTTAGAGTATTTTAGATGTATTAGAAATAGTAGAAAAGCTTTAATCTTACCCTGATGTTTTCTTGTAAGTGAAGAGGTATAGCTTTTGAATAATCTTCATAAAGCTTGAAATAAAAAACAATATTCATTCCCTCTCCATCACATTCAGTTTGGAAGATGGTGGCAGAGTAAATTGGTATCTGATGCAGTAAAAAAACAAACTTTTGTTATCAAGAAGATGTATAAAGACAAATAAATCAGCATTTTGATATATGTATACTCGGGGTGGCATTTATATATGAAATTACATTTCATTCAGCTACAAAAAAGATCCATGAAAGAGAACTAAACTAATTTATAGAAAGTGTAAATATACCTGAAGGTTTACAACAAGGATTGGAGGGACTTCTCCATATGCATCAATGGCAGGGAGTTCCACAAAACGAGCTATGTGAGGGATTTTGCGTGGAGATAAGAATACATCCACTCCAAACGGCTCAAATGCAGCAAGATTTGGAGCTAACTCTTTCTTTTTATCCCTGCCAAAACACAGTTTGTTACATTAAAATGCACTAAATGAGTTTACTAGCCAAAAGGTAATAAATGGATATTGAATGGTATATGTCACGACATTTGGGCGCGGCTAATGAGTTATTTACGGAAGAGAGTAACGTTCAGATGGACAACTCACCTAAGATAATTTCGTCCACGCACTTTGAAGGTATTTGGCTCGATCTGTGACCAAGATTCAGACATTTTCTTTTCTAATGGGGAACGAGTTACTTGAGAACCCGCTATTGGCCTTCCCACAATGGCCTTTGGAGATGCTGAACATAAACCAGACACATAATCATTGACCGTCATTAAGTATAGCATTTTTTTTCTTTCTCGCTTGCGTATATTCTAGTCACAATAACGTTTAATCCAAATGCAAAGAGCAAAACACACTTACGCAACATAGTATTTGGTTGTCTTTCTCTCCTTTTGAAAGTAGTAGTAAGGGACAGTTTTTTCCTAGAACTTGGTGATCTCGGACTTTGCAATTTTCTCTTTTGGTCTAAGGACTCGGCACAAGCAAGACAAGGAAGCAGGGCATTCGATAGAAGTCCACAGTTGTGAGAAATTCCCGTATCATCATCATTGCCAGCACTTTCATCTCTGCATTGGACCGAGCCTTTCTCCAAATGAGCTGAATTCCTCGCCTCATTTTGAGGTTCATCAGAAATTAGCTGAAATTCCGTACCATTATAATCTGCTATGTTCGAAAATCTTGGGGTAACACCAGTTGATATGGATCCAGCTTGTGAAACATCTGCAAATAGAATATAATAAGGAATTCCATAATTAACTCTACAATATATGTGAGCAAAAAACTGCAAAATATTCAAACTACTTGCCATCTTGAACGCTATAAAATTCGTCTTCACCGTCAGAATCAAGAACCGAGTCCAGATCAAACCATGGCTCACCATTCCCTGTATAAACCATGGGGATTTATGAAAAATATGCTAGATAAACACATTAATATATACATGATTAATGCCCATAATTTACATGAACTATAAACAGGAAATCAAGATAAGTCTCAGAAAAAGTATGGCATCAATAATTTCTCAGTAGGAACTCCTAGAAATATGCTAGGAAGATATTGATGTAAATACATTAAAAAATGCGCGAACATTTTCCCTTCTTGGAGCAGTACAAAACAACGCAGTGATTATATAACAATAAATGCATTAAACCAAAAATAATTAGTGCAATATTTTACATAATGCAGTTTTACTGAAACAATTGAACTGGAAAAAAAAAAAAAAAAAGACATTGGAATCTTAAACAGAAAACATATGACAATATCATTGTCTTTACAAAATTTCAAATTTCTTGGGGGCAGAAAAGATCTGGCAGATTCAAATACACTAAGACGCATAAACATTATCCCCTCTTTAAGAAGTGCAATATTTTACGTAATGCTGTTTTAATTAAACAATTGAAACAACATATGAGAATCTAAGCTAAATCTGGTACCTTGAAATGAGGGATTGTTGTAAGCAAGATCCGCTGGGTTTTTAGAGGGTTCGACCCGATTGAGTTTGTAAGATAAATTATGAGATCTTTTCCCTCTTCTTCTTATTGGTTTCTTCAATTTGTTCTTGACTCCCACACACGCTTTAGGCTTCGATACACACGCCCCCATCCTCACAATCCAGTTCAAGAAACAGAAGAATTCGAATTATAAGTGAAGAATCAAGAAAATAATTAATTCTTCAAAACTAAAAAGTGGAATCGCTTAACTACTAATCTATCATAAAACTTGGAATTATTCATATTCCATGAGCACAATTACAAAGATTAGAATGATTGGTCAACGACCATGCTGTTGACTGGTTCTCTGCAGCGTACGCACTCTCCTTGTCAGGAGGGTCGGGTTGCGGTTTCGCGGGTAAACATTAAACGAACCGACTTAAAATTCACGAGCTAAAAATAGGAGGCCACGCGATCTGGCGTTTGAGTTCCATTTTCCTTTGAAGCGCGTGTGATAGTGGTCCAATGTTTGGTTAAGTTGCTTCCACGACAAAATCGTCTAAAAAAAAAAGGGTATCGATATTTCCATAAATTTATTTTTTTCTTTTTAAAAAATACTATTTACAACTATGTCATATTTCAATATTATCATTATTGAATTAATTCATTTAAATATTATAAACCCACATAAATTTTATATATTCATCATACTTAAAATACATCCTTAACACTATAGATCTATATAATCCCTAAAACCATAAACGCTTTTAAACCAAATGAATGAAATAAACAAAGTCGAACTGATTAAAAATTAAATTAACATATATTATTCACTTAATCATGTTAATAATTTTATTAGAAGTCAAAATTAGACAAAAAAAAATTAAAATAAATGTAAATAAAGAAACTCATACATAAAATCGAGAAAAGAAAATTAAGCCCCTGTTTGAAACCCATTTTGGGAGAAATAGAAATTTTGGAATAGTGATTGATGTGAGAATGTGTGGTGGAAAAGTAATGAAAAGTTTTTGATTTGTGTGTAATATTATTTTATTTGGAGAATGTGTGGTTGAAATAAAGAATGAGAATGAGAAAGAGAAATAGAAATAGAAATAGAAATTAATGGGTGCCAAACATGGGCTAAAGCGCCCAAATTCAATTGCGATATCACAAGAACGACACTAAAACCCATAAATGTCTTAGTGCATTAGGGGAAAAAATCTAGCGACAAAACACCATAAAAAAAGGTAAATCTTAGTTTTCAAATTCGTTTTCATATATTACTATGTTTGTATATATTTGCTCTAATAGCCTCCCAATGAAGCCAACATAAATCCGATTAGAATAAAAGAGAGAGATAAAAAAAAAAAAAAAAAAAAAAAAAAAAAGGCAGTTTCTTTATGGTGGTATACCAGCCACCTATTCTTTATCTCTTCCATTCTTCACTAAATTCTTTGTCTATTGAAGTTTTGAATATTAGAATATTTGAAACATATTCATGTGATTTTCTCTTAGTTAAACACAAATTCTTAAAGAATATAAAAATATTTAAGATAATTTAATGAAAATAAAAATTAGTGGATGAATTTAGATTTATATATTTTTATTTAATTTTGTTTATGTCTATATAAATAAAAGTGTGGATGGAAATAGCATTACCGAAAATAAATTTATCATTTATTTTTCAGGTTTTAATAGGCTAATAAGATAATAATAATCTCCTAAGTTTAATGAGTCCGATAGCAAGTTACTATCTAAATGGTTGACACGTCACAATTTGTCAAACGTAGGGTTCCAACTAATTTTTGACAAAATCAAATTGAATTATAAAAGTTGGTTGAACATTACAACTTAGATAATAAAAATATATTGAAGGCTTGTTTGGATAGTTTAAAAAGTTCCTAAAAAGTTTTTGGTTGAACTCAACAATAATTTTAGTCACAAATATTACAAGAGCACAACTTTTATCAATTTTTAAAATCATAAATTTAATCAACTTTTATTAAAAATTACATAAATTTATGCAAAAAAGTATGTGACAATATTAAAGCAAAAATAAATTTATCAATTAGTTGAAGGTCTTGCCATTATTATATTGTTTACCTTGAATTGAATAACCTAAAGTTGGAGGTCGAAAGAGATGTAAATTTTGTTTGGATACAATCCTTATTCTTATTTTGTTCTTCTTTCTAAACTTTTTTTTTTTTTTTTTTTCATTTTTGTTTGAGTGCAATCCATGTTGATACCTTGAGTATCACTACCAAAGATCTCTCTTCTTTATCCTCCAGAAGATGAAGAAAATTTGACGTATAGTTTTAGAAACTTGTAATTGTGCAATTATACTTCGATTTTAGAGTCTGTAAGCTCACAGCTTGAGGTTATTTGTTGCAATTATATTTGGTAATACACTAACGATCTGAGGGTTTAGTTTCATTTTAAAAGATTAACACGTTAAGAGGAGTATCTCAGTTACTTCATAAACCCAAGACAATAACTATGTCTAAGCGATATGAAAATTTTGTTTATACTATGATGCTGTGGCTACTTTATTTTCACTAGGAGGTTAGTTCTATTATTAGAATTCATAATAAGTGGATGAGGCACAAGACTCAATGTCTTCTTTAGACTAACTGTAGGTGAAAATAGGGGGAAGGAATTGAGAGGTCCCATGATATAGAATATGCACATGCCAAAGTAAAGGAGGAGTTCTTGGTTGGACCAATTGGTGAAAAAGCAATAAGGGATAATTTGAACTTTACCATCACTACTATTTATGTACATTCAAATATACAAATGCAATATTTTGTTTAGTCTACAACCTATGAAATCCTTGCTGCCAAGAAAATTCCATTTTGCTTGTCATAGCCTTCATTTCTTCTTCGACTCGATCTTCTTTGAATGCTTATTTTGTGAGTAGGGCGAATTCTTTGCTCCGGGAGTGCCTCTGGATAAGTGTTCTAGTAGAAAATCTCAGATTTCACATAATTTTTCCTTTTGACACACAATGGGTAGAAGTGTTATAGGTGCTGCTTTGTTAGTGAGTTTTCTCTGGTTTTTGTTTACTGGGATTTCGGCGCACCAGAGCAATAGAAAGACTCTCATCACAATTTCATCATCCCAAAGTTTTAAAAGTTCGAAGCCCATAGAAAGCAGAAGGCGCGCTCATCACCACAATTTCGACCTCAATTGTGTGAGCAAGAGAAGAGTACCTAACGGACCTGATCCAATTCACAACAGGTACTTAAACATGAAGATTTGACACAAGATTTTTACATTAATTTGATCTTGTTGGTGAATTTGGATAAATGGGAATTCTCTAATCTTGCTGGTTTAGCGGTACACACATCACATTCTTTCCATCTTTACCAAAAGCTGAGATTATTAGGCGATCTACTCTTATGTATCTGAAGACATTTTCCTTAAAACTTTTATTTTCCAGGGGAGCAGGAAATTCTTGATTACCTCCTCGAGTTTAAGAACGACTGGATTAAGAAGTTGCTTGGGATGCGTAGCTGGTGATTACTCAAGATCAAACATTTCTTCGTCTATGGTGTGAAGAGAAAACTCTTTGACTCACTTTCTTATGGATTGAAAACTTTTAGATTATGTTTATATACTAAATTCAGGTCTTTTATGGCACTTGTGTCCTTGTTAAACAGTAAAAGAAAATAGTGAATATTTGGGGAAATTTGTTGATGAAATTCTTGTAGTCCTCATTTAGCAGAAAACTATGTATTCTTCTGGTCCTGTTTATCTGTAATTTGCATGGAATTTTCAGGTGTGTGTGCATGGAAATACACAATGGAGGGAACATTTTGTGTTAGGCATGCACATGTATACCTTTTGGTTCCCCACGTAAAGCATCTTTCACGGGCTAAAGGGTTCCTCTTTCCAAAATCATTTGCCTTAAAAATAATTGGCTATCTCCCACTATTTTAGCGAAGCTTATTCCTGAAATTTAGGTTGCTTTGAATTTTTTTACTCTATGTATATCAATTGCACGGGTAGTAAGAGCGAACTTGTTCAAAACTAATTTCTAGAGAAAGATTTATACGTTTAAGGGCCCATTTGATTGTGCTTCTACTTCTTGTAGAAGGATTCCTATAGAAGCTACTTTAAGTCAACAAATGGGCCGTAAATTGGAACTGTAGCTCTTGTGTTAGCAATATGCTTTTACATAGGTGCATGTTCAGTAGAATTAGCAAGAAAAACAACCTTGTTCATAGAATTGTCAAGTTACGTTCATTATTTTGGAAAGTGCTTTCGATTTTCTATTGAGTCACTGATGAGAAGAAACAAATAGAATATCATTATCTATACCAACTTTGCAAAATAAAGTTGTCTGAATATTCTCTTTTTGGCTTTCTTTGCTTTGATTTTGATTGTTTCAAGAAGAAGAGAGACATGGTCCAAAGTGACTGAGATTCAAATTCTGGGTCACCTTTTTGTTCGCATGAGAGACAGAAATTAAAAAGTTAAAAACTCCTCCAATTGCTTTTATTTGTAGCCTTTATCATTGTTTCAGTTCTTTAATAAATTTCCATATAACTCAATATATGGCATCAATAATTAGCAGACGTCTATGCTCTACCAGGCGTCGAGATGTAAACCACTTCGTGCCATCCTATAGGCATGGCCCCATTTTAAGATACACTGTGTCTAGCCAGCATGTTCTTTTACCCTGAACCTGCCAAGCAGTCAACATAAACTAGACCACCAGCCTGCATGCCTCACAGCTGAGCCCAAGTTTCACGGGTAACCTTTTCTGAACACAGAAAGGGACACCGTGCGGCAGTAGTCTGCTCCGCTAGACTACCTTCCGCCTAATCCTCGGTCGCGTCGGGACGAAAGTAAATTTTGATTACAATTTTAAGAAAACGAGCAACATGAAACTGAACACAATTGAAATAACATCTTCATTGATTGCTAGAAAGCAAGACATTACAAGAGACGAAAGCAGGAAATTACAAATGGCTAGTGCAGGGGGAAAACACTAGTAGCTTGAAATAGTTTTGAAAGACCAATACCCCCTATAATAGACCGCGGGACAAAAACCCAAATAACGGGAGTAGACGTTATTTGGCCCTAGAATCATACTTTTTCTTTTCTATTTTCCATCTATTTTATGAATTAAATGAATATTTACAACACGGGGCTTAAGCACAGCTGCAGCCCGTGACATTCTCCCCCACTTGATTTGGCGATGTCCTCGGAGCCGTTGAGTATTCTTCTCGCTGTTGCATCTGCTCCATTTGACGAAGTACTCTTGAAGATATTTTCTTGAAGCTTGAGTAGTCTGGTAGCCAAAAATCTGTTCAGCAATCTTCATTTCTGATCTTTTCACTTTAAGAACTGATTGCTTCAAATCTGCAGAGTTCTTGCACTGTTTCTGATCGGTGTCTGCAGTAAGGAGGAGTAACGGTTGTTGGCCAGTAGAAATTTCAAAAGGACTCTTGTCTGGAGAAGAGCTCTTTTGAACATTGAAATACATCTGGGCCACATCCGAGAGTTTCACCCGAATTTCATGCGAAGCAGAGGTAAAGTGCTGAAAATAATCTCCCAGCATAGAATTGAACTGCTCTGTCTGTCCGTCTGATCTTCGGTGAATGGTAGCATTTGTGCTCAAAGTTGAACCAAGAAGTTTGAACAACTTGGTCCAAAGTGTGCCAATGAATCGAGAATGTCGATTATTGACAGTAGGCGATCCCCAGTATTTGACAATAGGCTTCAAGAAGAGTTGAGCTGTCTCTTCGGCTGATACATACTTGGGTGCTGTGCTGAACGTTGTCTCTTTAGATGAACAATCCATCCCGATGATGATAGTGCCAAAGTCTTCAACTCTTGGCAATCCACTGATGTAGTTTGTCGATTCACTTTCGACTGATTCATTCAGGATGGAATGGGGCTCCACTGAGCCAGTTGTCTCTTCGATTTCCTCTGTTCGAAGAGAACATAAGAATAAGGGTTCATTCCTCTTGACACCCTTACCGTATTGCATGGCTGAGACCCCTTTCTCGCCAGTTTTCCCAAACTGTGTGGGAATAATGAATGGTTTGCTCCCCATCATTATAAGTGAGTCAGAATGCGGCAACACTGCTGTCTTTGTATCCCGCAGATACTCCAATCCGAGAATCAGCTTGAAGTCATCCATCTGAACTACCGACAAATTTGTCCTCCCTTCGAAGGGACCTACTTTGATCGGCACCGATTGTGCTATTCCCGCTATTGGTTGAGCAACAGAGTTGATTGCCTTGACTCTTCCCTTACCTCTCTCCAGAGCAAGTCCGAGCCGCTCTACTTCGGAACTTGCGAGGTAATTGTGTGTGGCACCAGTGTCCACCATAGCCCTGATCGGCTTTCCATTGATCCTCACATCAATGTACATTAGGCCTTTAGCCTTGCAAGTGCGAGCCTTCGATTCTTCAATCTTCGGCTCTCTTGAGGGACCGACGTCCCTATTGGTAGTTCGGTGCAATAGTGTATTGCACGAATACGAGAGTGCACCAATTACATCCTCGTCTCCTTCGGAGTCAGTGGCACTACGGCAACTAATTTGTGGGGTATTTTGCTTCGAACTTGAGCCCCCAATTGCTAGTTGACAGTATGCATTCAACATCCGTTTCTGAGGACACTCAGCCACCCGGTGAGGTCCTTCACATAGGAAGCATTTCAATCTAGAAGCGACATCAGATCTGCCCTCCTTTGCTTTCCCATGATTCCAGTCAGAACTGGAACTGCCGTTATGGTTTCCTTGACGGCCGTTGCGATGTTTCCTCGGCGAGTTACTCTGGCGGTTGCCTTGATAGGATCCTCCCCTATTCTGAGAGTAACGCTCTCCCCCATTTGAGTTCGAGCTGGGTCTGTAAGGTCTCATTCCACCTTGAACAGACTGACTATTTCCCGAAGGTCGATCCTCTCTCGACTCGGGTTGATAGTCGCTTGAGCATTCGGCAGCTCCCATGGCCGTGCTCAAATCAGTGACCTTCTGTCTCTGAAGTTCCGTGCGCATCCACGGTTTCAAACCTTCCATGAAGGTGAACAGCTTATCCTTCTCTGACATATCTCTGATATTCAGCATATGCCCCGAGAAGGCCTTCACATACTCCCTGATGGAGCTTGTGTGTCTCAGTTCCCGTAAGGCCCGACGTGCCTCATATTCCACGTTCTCTGGGAAGAACTGAGATCTGATAGCTTCCTTGAGCAGATCCCAAGAATCTATTCGAATTCTGTTGGCTTGAATGTCAACATACTTCGTTCGCCACCATAGCTTTGCATCTCCACTCAGATACATGGTAGCTGTAGTGACCTTTCTCGCTTCGTCCCTGATCGACGCTGCTAGAAAGTACTGTTCCATATCGAACAAGAAGTTCTCAACTTCTTTAGCATCGCGTGCACCTCCGTATGCACACGGTTCTGGAATTCTGAGCCTATGCTCTGGCTCATGTGCGATGGTCTGTCCGTTGCCAATCGCGCGCTGGAGAACTAGTAACTGAGTTCTCAACGCTCCCATCTCATCCTGCAGATCAGGTATGATCGCGACAGCTTCAGTCATAGCTGCGCATGCCTCTTGGCATTCATCCAGTTGGATGCGTAATTCCTGAGTTTCCGTCTGTGCCGCCTCGGCCTTATCCCCGAGGTTCTCCATGGCTAAACACAACCTAGTGTTTGTCACCTCTAGCGCCTCCAAACGCTGTCGGGTGTTCCTCTTTTGAACATCAACCACCTCCGTGGTGTTCGAGGAAATTGGGTCAGTTTCCATCGCTTTCTTAACGAGATCTTGAGCCGCAGCTCTGATACCAACTTTCACGGGTAACCTTTTCTGAACACAGAAAGGGACACCGTGCGGCAGTAGTCTGCTCCGCTAGACTACCTTCCGCCTAATCCTCGGTCGCGTCGGGACGAAAGTAAATTTTGATTACAATTTTAAGAAAACGAGCAACATGAAACTGAACACAATTGAAATAACATCTTCATTGATTGCTAGAAAGCAAGACATTACAAGAGACGAAAGCAGGAAATTACAAATGGCTAGTGCAGGGGGAAAACACTAGTAGCTTGAAATAGTTTTGAAAGACCAATACCCCCTATAATAGACCGCGGAACAAATACCCAAATAACGGGAGTAGACGTTATTTGGCTCTAGAATCATACTTTTTCTTTTCTATTTTCCATCTATTTTATGAATTAAATGAATATTTACAACACGGGGCTTAAGCACAGCTGCAGCCCGTGACACCAAGACAGGTATCACGGACTGCAAGTTTAGGCCCCAAGGTTACGCTCATTGAGGTATCCTTCTCCTCATTCTTAGACCGACAAGCCCAAAACAACTACCACACGTGTTAGTTTATGAATAGGCAGATTTGATCTCAAGATAAAAAATTTTTATTGTTGACGTAGTAAGAGAACCGTACTTATAATTCTCTACAATAGTCATGCATTCAAGGAACCATACTTGCGATTTTTTATATCACATCAGCAATGATAAGTTTTTATTATGCCTTCTATTGAATAGAATGCTAGACAATATATGCATATGATGATACAATTAGTGCACTTTTCGATATTAAATGTCATATGCCTAGCTATTAATGGTGATACGATTAGTGCACTTTTCGATATTATAGGTCATATGCCTAGCTATTGATGAGCTTGCCTTGTCGAATGACGAGAGGAGCACTTTCAATGCATGACATTTTCCTTCATTAAATTCACTAAAGACCCTTGTAATGGTAAGTGAGCTTTACATCAATGTGCATTCCTCTCATTTCAAGAATGATCGTGATACTATACCATCATGGACGGGGGCATCCACATGGTGCTTCCTCACACATCTGCATAACTTTACACGTAATCGCATCTGACACCAACCTTTAACATATGCCCTTCAAGCATTAGCTTATTGGATGGACGACATCTGCTGCATCACTACTGCACATAAGCATTGACACAATCTCCATCATTGTGATTTCCTCTATAATGTGCCCTCCATAAAACAAAATAACAAAGCAGATGGGTCCATTCACATAATGTCTGCCTTCATCATCCATCATCCCCAAAGATTTTTTCAACACTTTCACTTGCTTGCTGATTCGATCTGTGATCCTTAAGTCTTTTTCACAAGAACGTAGATTGATGATCTCCAGCAACCAACAATGCACATTCAAATGGTCCATCCTTGATACCAATTATCACAGACTACAAGTTTTGCCCAAAAGGTTTTGCGCCTCGAGACAGCCTTCTCCTCATTCTTAGGTCTACAAGTCCAAATCTAGTACACACGCTTGATTATGGATAAAATGTTAGACAATATCTGCATATGATGATATCATTAGTACACTTTTCAATAATATAAATCATACGCCTAATTGTTGACTACATTATTGTGCCAAATGCGGAGATGAGCACTCTGGATACATGATACAAGGTCATGCATATGCCATTACGCTATCAATACGTGAAGCACATAGGTGTACGGTGAATTTTTATTGAAATGATCTCCCGTTTTAGCAAGTAAAATCATTTATTCAAATAGAGAAATTTTATAAACAGTTGTTGTAGAACATTTGTCACATTATCCAATATTGACTTATTCAAGCTACAATACTTAGAGCAAACTACAAATCAAATAAATTAAACATTTTGTTACATGGTATGATTGGACTTGATGTACCTCAGACATTATGCTCAATTTTCGAATCACGATAATTAACCACCACCATAGACATAACCCTAACAACATCGAAAAGAGCGCCCCGCCAACCCCTGCCAAGATAATAATGGCCAGACTCTCTTTACTCAATCCACATCTTCCACTACAAAAGCCCACTATTCTCGCTTATATTAAGCTTCAATGACTCGTACTTAAACGCAGACACCCTCCTGGATATATCATTATTTGCAAGCAAAAGCTTTTTCATCATTTCCAAAATCGACAACTCGTCCGGGATATTCCCGAACAATTTATTGTCATCTAAGATCAAGTTTTTTTAGATAAATGCAGTTTACAAGACCAATGTTTTGAAACTTTAAACTTTATAAAATTAGAAAACATAATTGCTTGATTGCCAAGATCCTCTATGTCAATTTACCAAAAACATTAATAATGCGGAACATACTTTAATTCTTTGAGAATGATTATTTAATATCAGATTTTAATTCCGGATCTTGAATATTGATTATTGGCTCTTGAGTTCTTGACCTTGATTTTGGCTTCTTGCTCTATAATCTTGTTTGTCTTGTTTTTCAATTTAATTGCTTCAATAATTCTTCTTCATTTTTTGTTATAATTCTTGATTCTTGATTGTGAGTTTCTTAATCTTCCTCTTTAATATGTTTTCTCTATTAATTCTTATGTTGATGAGAAGATACAAAGAATGAGAATCACATATGAGTTGTGGACCATAACTCTATATCATAATGGATCCGATCTCTACATATATAATCTAACTCACACTTTATTTAGATGCCCTAAGCAACAATTTAATTATTTATTAGATCACTTTAATTGTGCTCACTTTAAAATAGTCTTATACCTAATTAATTATATATGAAGACCCACATAACAAATTAGTAAACTCAACAATCTTCCACTTGGGCCATATATGTTACCTGATAAATGTGTATAACCTTATGACGTCAAAACTTTTGCCATCATAACCAAAAATATTTTTGAACAATCTCATCCATTGATTATATCAATAAAGGATCAAAGCGATTTTCTTTACAAGTATCATAATTAAATTCATCAATGGTCATGTATATCAACACAATCAAATGTGAATGTGTATAATGGAAATTACATGTAATGTGATCCAAACATGCATATTTCCAACTGGTCCTACCTTATTATTTAATAAGATCAATTCAGAAATTTTAATTAGAGTGGAACTGAATTAAATACTTTATTTCTAAAATAAATCGAATATTCATGGATAAAAATGTGGCTAAAACAGACAATATCCGAATACAAACTCCCACTTAACTAACATATAATTAAAAGATGCAACACCTACGCGATTGTTATGCTCATAAAAGATTGGGTAGTAACCTAAATGGATCCATGATTATGGAGTTTATCCTTATATACTTTATAGAAATCTAACAACTTTGAATTCTTTCCTTGATAATTAGGAACTTAATGTCTATAAACTTTGACATCATCAAACTTCTTTTGGAATAAAAGATTCATATTGTCATAGAATAACTAAAGTAGTCTTTCAAATCCATCTAAAATTTGCAGTTTAGTGACAATATTTTACAGTCATATTCCATTATCAAAATTAGAATATCCAATAATCTCCAATTAATCTAATCTTCCTGAATGTGATCATGTAATACTTAATTCTCTATAAATATTGAATAACCTAATGGCTACTTTTCAAAATTCCATCCCAGAGTTAAATATATGTCCAGCATTCCAACAATGAATCTTATATCCAAATGTGTTCAAACTCAACCACACATTAAACTTTCAACTGTTAAAGTATAAGGAATTTCATGTATTTCCTTTTCTTTAAATTCATCCTTAGGACATTGATTGAGACTAAAGTTGTATCCCTTAGTTGTAGGGGTGTGACTTGATTTTCATTCATACATTCCATAATTTTTAAAAAACTTTATCGATACAGCTTTTTTGTGATAATCCAAAAATATACCAAGAATAATCCTTGCGTATCTATATCCTTAATACAAAAGAGGTATCACAAAAAAATTTCATTTCAAAATTTATGACAGAAATTTCTTTATTTTGTACAGTAAGCTTATATCATTGAACGCAAACAATATGTCATCGACATACAATACCAAAAAATATGCTTACTCCCACAAAAATTGTGATATACACAATCATTAATTGAATTCATCTCAAAACCAAATGAGATAATTATTTAATGAAATTTGTGATACAATTACGGGAAACTAGCTTAAGCCAATAGATGAATTTCTTTAATTTGCAAATCATCTGACGTGACTTAAGATCAAAAGTGTAGTTCTAAAAGAGTCTTTCATAGAAATAAGAGAAAAAGTCTCTTTAATGTCAATGTCTTCCTTTTGAATAAAGTCATTTGTAACAAGACGAGTCTTATATCTCTCCACATCACCCTTCGAATTTCTCTTGATTTTAAATATCTAATTACAACCAATAGGTTTCGCACCTTTAGGCAATGAGATGAGTTCCCAAACATCATTGTTATGAACTTTATCTCTTTATGCATGACATCAATCAACTCTTTAGAATTATTCATTTGCATGAATTGATGAAAGTTGATTAATCAGTTATTTCTCCATCGATCCATGTTATCCTTATTTTCTTAGAGAAGGACTATAAATTCATCTGAAATTGTATTTCTCCTTTTCATAGTGAATTTTCTTAATGACATTTGGTCTTGAGGTTGTTGAGATTGTGTATAGGGGATTTTGTAATATTGTTTTGATCCGAAATTGCTTATTGAATAAGATCTAGAGTAAGAACTTGTCATTGGTCCTGATCATTGTCAATTGCAAAAAAAGAAATATATACATATTCTTTCTCCAAAGCAAAATCGTTAACCTTATAACCTTCTCTCTCCCCGCAAACTCTATATTCTCAAAGAATCGGACATTTTCCATTACGAAAATTGACTAAATCATTGCGGGATAAATCTAGATTGACTAAATAAGGCATCCAAGGGCAGATTTGAGGTGGGATGGAACCGGATATACGATTACCGGAGAGATCAAGGGTCTAAAGGTTGTGGCAGTACTGTAAAGAGTCTGGAATTTTTCCGACGAGGCTGAAGTCCCGAAGCTTCATGCTTAAGAGCTTGGGTTTGTTACTGTTCCAGCATGTAATCCTAGCAGAGTTAGTGAGTTACAAATGAATCCAGCCGAAGTATTTGAGAAGCTCCATGAACTAAGCTTCCTCTCTGGGTCAGTTAACGATTTCTTCACACCTTTCAAGAGAATAGTGTGTCTGTTGAGAAAAGGAGGGATCGTCATTGATGAGTGGAGATGGAGAGGCGGAAATTGAATGCCAAGTCTTCTCAATTGAAGTCCTGTAGGAGGATTTTTGAATAGCATGTCAGCAGAACATTGACAACGTGAAAATATTAAACTAGATATTTTCCAGTCAACTGCTAAACGTGTTTTTTTTTTTTCGTCTGGTTTTTCTTGTTAGTACATTTATAAGTTGGTTTTGATCAATTTTGATCTATTATTTGAACGATTCTCCTTAGTGGAATGCGAGAGTTCTTTATCCGAACATGTTTACTTCATAAGTAGATCGTTATGCAAATGTTTGGTCATTATTAAATTTTAATTCATTTTTCTCTCTCCTCCTATCAACATATTCTCTCAATAAAATAATATTACACAGACTAAAAAATTTTATTTACTTTTTTTAAACGCACATTCTTCTAAAAAAAAACTATTTCAAAATCATTTGTTCAAATAATTGAGCTCAAACAAGAGCTATATTTACTTGCTTGAAATCAAGTTTGAGTAAATGATAAATTGGAACTTGAAACTTGAAAAATGGAATTAGATGAATGGTGGAAAATTGGGGATAGTCCCAACTCTCATTGGAAATGAAGGGACATTGAATATAGGAGTGTACATTTTAATCGGAACCATCGACTTGAACTTGAATCGAAACTAGATGAATGTGCACCGAATAAAATGATACTACTCAAAAACCTAAAAGAGAGAGAGATAAATTATCACAATTTTTAATTTTATTATTTAAGGTTAAATTTATAATTTGAGAAATGTTTTCACTACATAAAATTGAGAAATTTTTTGATCGAGTAAATGTTGGTGGCAAGATTCCGGTACTGAAATGGTGAGATCACTAAGTGGGCCTTGTGCGTAAGGACAGCCCATTGTGCATACAGAGCCAATGGTCGAGGACATGATTGGGCTCATATCCAATAGAGCTTTAAATTTTTGCACATCTGTAACACTATTTATCTCCATGATGATGATGATGATGATCACCACCACGTGATATAAAATTAAATAATAAGATCAATAAATAAATTCTATTTTTATACATTTAAATGATCTTATCATCGTACATAGTATGTTACATAAACGAATAATCATCTCTAACAGATATAAATAACATTATTTTATCCTAAAATTTAATTCTAGTTTCACTAGATGAGGTTGTGACACTCGGCAATCATTTTGATAGAATGGCCAGGTTGCCCAAATTATTGTAAAAAGTCAAATAAATATTTAAAAAATAACACAACTATCTCTCTCTCTCTCTGAAACCTTCATTATGAAACTGGAAACAAAGTGAGTTCATATCTTGATGATGAGCAATTGAGCATTTGGACATGTAGGGTCAGCTAGTCACTGTGTGACTGTAAGGGCGTATAGGCGTGCTTTGCACTGGCACTCATCTCTCCTCGCAAAACGCTGCACCTTAATGTAGTGGGACCCCACCCATATGTTGGAATATTGTTCTTTAAACGAGTTCACTTCTTGTTGACACCTCGGATACATGGTATCTTCCAATGTGTAATGAAGAGAAGATACGTCGATGTGTCAATAATGTATTTGTGAGACGGTCAAAGCGACAACAACTCCGAGACATAAAAATGTGATCTCACTTCAAAGAGCCAAAATTAGGCTCCCATTTGAGCTCCATTATTCTTAAAATTCATTTTTTCAATACTCATCTTCAATCACACATTTTCCCATAAAATAATTTTACATGCAAATCAAATTTTTTCTTATTTTTCAACCACACATTTTTCAACTTCTTACTATTCCAAAATGTATTTTTCTTGGTAAAATAGAGTCCAAACAAGCGCTGGAATGTGGCGTCTATATGATGGTACAATTCCTCATGTAAAATTTCATTATATGTAATTTTACTTCCATTAATGTATCAAGGAAAATGATGCAAAAGAATATACCAAATTAAAGCCGGTGCACGCCTAAAGCACAAGGCATGCACAAAACCCAACATTAACAAGAACAGTTCCTAAGTTGAAGCAATCATAAGGTAGTCCACTGATGCTCCTATGGCAGAATCAAAATGTCTTCTTGTCCCAATCCCACCACGATCCCTTCATTACAAAGCCATATTTCCCCTACCAAATTGCTTCATCACTCTATAAAATGGTCCGATGATCAGTTCTTGAGGGTTGAGAGCAAAGTTATAATGGCAGAAAATAAGAACAGAGAAGGAGAACTAAAACCAGTCTGGTTTGCAGCAGGAATGGCAGCATTCATGGCGTGCCTCGAACGGTTTTATTTCTACACGCATTGGAGGGTGTGGGTTTTTTTAGCTCTCAATCTCTTGCTTTTGGCCATTCTTTTTACCTCTACAATGCAAACCCAAATCCCATCAAATGCTCAAGTTGACAATTGTGTTGAAGCATACGAGGAAGAGAAGAAGAAGAAGAGAAGCAAAAAATGCAGACCTAATTTGGTGTCTGCCAACAATTACTTGCCTAAGAGTGAAGGCTTATGTGTGAAAATTGCAGCAGAGTATGAAGAAGATGATGAATATGGGAAAGAAGGGAGTTTTGAGCTTTCGAAGGAGGAATTGAATGAGAGAGTTGAGGCTTTTATTAAAATGTTTAGACAGCAATATTTACATGTGAATTCGAAAAATGTGTACATCTAGTTTTAGGCAGTATAAATCCACTTGTCAAATTTGTTACCTAGTCGATTTAATTGAATTTTGGTACCTTTAATTCAAGGCTTATTAATACAAGGATGTTAAGTTTTTAGTGTGAAAAACGTTCATACTTTTCAATTTTGCTTTTTATTTTTTTTACATTTTTACTCTTATTTTCACGTTTCAATGTGAAAAACGTCATTTTCATCAATTTTTATTTAATTTCTCAATTAAAAATTGTAAAATAATAAATATATCATCGTATTTAAATAAAAGAAAAGAAAAATAAAGAACAAATTATAATCATATTCCCACTTTTGATTAAAAAAAAAAAAATACAAATAAATTTTAAATAAATTTTAAAAAAAAAAATTCTTCTTCTTCTTTTCCCTCTCCCACCCAACGCTGCACCACCGCCAAATATGTATTTATCCAAAGTCTTCTTTGAATTCCAGTACTTTTCAATCTCTTCTGCTGGTATTCTTCCAGCAATTAAAGTCCACCTGCTCCAAATAAACACATCAAACACCCAAATCTCTTCACGACCACGAACAATTGAACAAATGAAACAGCTTTTTAAGGGTAAAAATCCCATAAGGTGATTTGAGTACAAACTAACCTTGGTCCAAGCCCGAACATTCTTGCCATGAGCATTTCTTCATCTTCAGAAAATTCCAGCTTGGAATCCTTATTCCCAGCTACTTCTGAAACAAGAATAATCAAGAAATTACTTTACAGTAAAAGGCACAGGTTTGGTTTTAAATAATTACATGAAAAGTCAACCCACCTTATTTACTTTTTTGAAAACAAAAAAAAAAAGTTGGAAGTATGATTGCAATTTGCTCTTTTCTTTTTCTTTTTTTTCTTTTTTTTTAATCGGTGGGTATATAGTCATTTTACAATATTTAATTGAGAAATTTGATAAAAATGAATGAAAATGACATTTTCCATATTGAAACATGGAAATAAGGGTGAAAATTTAAAAATTTGAAACGTATGGACGTTTTGCATACTAAAGACCAAACATAGAGATATTTGATGCTAATAAACCTTTAATTCAATGTGATGATCTAGCTATCAAGAGTTTACTTATCTATACCTGTGTAGTATTTGTGAATTTCATAAAATGTTGTTTCACCGTTTAAAAATAAATTATCAGCATGCGCTTATCTCATGTGGCTTCCAGCTTACTTTGTACTTCGCCATTTGGAAAATCTGAAATTTACAAACCAAATAACGAGTTCTTAGTTCTAGTTTAAGAAGAGTTGATGATAGCGAGATGGAGTCAGCGGATATAGATTGAACCACTTGATCAGGGCTCGAGATGTTCAGCAATTTTTTAGGGAAAAAATAAAAAATAAGGTGTATACTTTACACCAATTCAAAAATCAGGTATATAGTTTGAAAATTCAAAAATCAGGTTTTTTTTTTAATTCTAATATAATATAATTAACCCACCCGCACCCGCACCCGCACCACCCATACCGCTTCGATGACTATTCCGGCTACCATTCCAACCACCACTCTTCTCCGACGACTGTTCCGATGATCGTTCCGGCGACTGCTCCGATTCCGACAATTATTTCGATAACCATTCCGATCACAGATTTACAATTTAGTTAATCACATATTATTTTTTAGTCACGGATAATAATTTTTATACGTCACAAATTATTTTATGGTCACAAATCAAAAATTTTGTAGGTCACAATTATTTCGTTGGTCACATATTTCAAAATTAATTGGTCACATATCAAAACTTATAGGTCACACGGTCACATATTTCAAAATTAATTGGTTTCAAATTTTTTCACGGTCACAGATTATATAATTTTTAGGTCATAGATAACAAAATGGTTAGTCACATATTATCGAATAAGGTCACAGATTATAATTTTAGTCACATGACCAAAATACCCAATCACAAGTCACAAATTTGAAAATTTGTGAGTCACAGTTAAATCCTTAGTCACAATTAACCAAATGATATGTCACACAAAACACCGTCGACCATCAACCACCACCACCCACAGCCAAGTTTGCAACCACCACCACCCAACTGCCAACACCGTCTCTAATCTGAAACTCACAAACATAAAAAAAGAAAAAAAAAATCCCCAAAAAGTCGGCACCGGCACCGCCACCACCTCTACCACCCGCAGCCAAGTTCACAACCACCAGCACCCAACCGCCACCTTACCGCCACACCACCAACACCGTCTCTAATCTGAAACTCACAAACATAAAAAAAAAACCCCCAAAAAGCCGGCACCGCCACCACCTCCACCACCCGTAGCCAAGTTCACAACCACCAGCACCCAACCGCCAAATTCAATAAATACTCACGATATCCGTATCTCGTTATTACATACGATCACGGACGATTTAAAATTCACTCATACGTAATTTGCATCTAACAATCACAACTCCTTGTGATTAACAAATCACCAAAACTTGAATCTACGGATTCTATTATTTAATTAATTAGAAGGTTAATTCAATAAATAATAGATCTTGCTATAAATATGTATCAGTTATATATATATATATTAAAAGTGTTTATATCCAAAGTTGATTGGATTTAGGGCATAACACTTACATGTGGCTCACGAAGTTGGACTGGGCCATACAATAGTTAAGTCACCCACTCCACCTTCATATTTCTTGCCTACCGTACATATCTCTTTACCAACAGCAAATCCATTTGTACATAAATGGATTTGCCAGAAGTCCAACTGATCACTCACATGTGAATGGCCTCATGTGAGTAAAATATTGAAGAAAAGAAAAAACCAACTCACCCCCCTGCTGTGAGTATCTATTGAATTTCTGTGAATTCTTCTCCTGTACGTGAAGCAGAATTCCTTTTCCAAACTAGGTCCACCTTTACAATTTCCTTTTCTACGAAAATGATATATATATATATATATTTTTTAATAACCAAGTGTAATTTTGACGTAAGAAAAGGATTTTGTGATTATTTTGCACTAGGGATGATAAGTGAGGTAAGTCATCATTCGATTCGTCATAATGAGTAAAATATGCAATTTCAATTAAAAAAAATTGCACGAACCACTCGTCCTACCAAGGGGTGAGCTTATGGAGCGAACGAGCCACTCTTTAATTGAGAGATTCGATCAAGCTTGCAGTAGGCAAGCCTTATGATAGACGAGCCGAGCTACTTGGCTGGTCCCATTTAACACTCTATTTTACACTAAGCTAGCTAGATTCATTAGAAGATACATATTTCTTAATTACAAATTACAGAAAAATATTTATTTTAGAACTTCGAAGTCAAAAGTGAATATAAATGATTCTATTACCACAAAAAAAAAAATAATAAATAAATAAATAATGTTGTCATTTACCTACATTTTTTACCTATATTTTTTGAGAATTTCGCCTAAAATAAATGATGAATCCATTGTTATATGAGTTGGTATAGTCAATAATCTTTGAAGTTTGTGCTAAATTTCTAATTGATCCTCAAAAGTATCATCTCACACCATTAGTCACACGGGTTATGCTATTTGTATAGTCTTTTTGACAACCCCTTCACATGGGGTGGGACCCACAATTGTGGGCTTTGACTGTACAATAAGTATTTTTGTAGTCACACACGTTATTAACGGCTTCAAAATCGATCACATTGTTTAATAAAACTAACATATCCAACAAGTCTAGGTATGATCCCATTAAAAAACCTACGAGGCACTTTCTACAGGATAGGAGGGCTCCCTTTTAGAGAAGTCCAAACCGAGTACCCATCTTTGAAAAGTTTAATTTGGTAAACTAGAGGATGTTTTGGGTAAAAGGCGAAATTTTATTTAAGTCACTAGTTTTGCCGTGGGTGAGTGTTAAATAATATGACAAATGTATTTACAAATTATACTCTAATAATCAAGGTTCTAGTGCAACAAATTGTAATTGACATTGTTTAGCTTACCTTAGGAACAATAGAATAAAAAAAAGGATCATGCGCTCCTCAGGGCACATCCCAAGTGGCAAAGGAATGAGCTCTTAGTTGCTGGCAGTTCAGAGGTCGCGAGTTCGATTCATGAGGCTCTTAGAAGGTAGACTCTCTCCTAGAATGTAGGATTTATCCTGGAAGACAGAAGTTCTCCTGAAATGCAAGATGCAACATATATTGACTCGCTCAGCACTTTGACAGATCAGTATGGGACTCTTGAACCTTGACCAGTTTGGAGCACATCTCGCGATTTACCGATCTGCATTGAGGGGTCAAGACGTAGACTTCAGGATTCGTCGTCGAATGTGGACACCTAGGTATCAAAAAAAGGATCATACTATATGTACAACATTGGTTGACAACGTCGTGTTCGACATCATCATATCCATCCATTTTTAAAATCATCATATCCATCCATTTTTAAAAAACTGTCTTTAATAATTAGTTTAAAACTTTGCACAAACTTCAATAACAATTGGTGAAATTCGTTATTCAATATAATCGAGAGATTAATTGCACTCAATTCAAGTAAATAAATAATTTCATTTCATTTTCTTTCTTTTTCAGACAACTTTTTTCTAGATAAACGTCGTGGAGTTGATTGTGATGAGTGAAGCTGAAAGATTTCTGCCAAAATTGCAACTCATTTAATAGTTAGAATGTCGCAACTTGTGAAAGCAACAGAATTTGTATTAGGGTTTGGTCTGATTGACCCCCTCAGATTCAGGCAGAGCCCCATAATTTATAGCAATTGGAACTTTATTTGAACATGAACATCAATCCATCAAGACCGTATTTCCAAATATATAAAAAAAAATATATAGAATTCTCATTAACGAAAAATTTAGTTATGAACTCTTATTAGCTTAGGTCCTAGCAGTTTAATCGAAAAAAAATTTAGTTATGAACTCTTATTAGCTTAGGTCCTAGCAGTTTAATCGAAAAAAAAAAAAAAAGAACCAATCTTGGGTTGACGGGACCTTTCAACGGCCTTCTTTTCAAATAAAAATGATTGTTAATGTGTGATTTGGAGTATGTTTCGATGACTAACATTAAAGATAACCAACAAGCATTAGCTTATTTTTAATGCAAACTTATTAACATGCAAAATAAGTCAACATAAGTTACACATTCGAAACTTATCTTTCAGATATGTTACCTCATACACGTTCTGAATATTAAAGTATATTCAACTATGAATAACTTTATTTTTATAGAATCTTATTTATGGGTCTAATGACTCATAATTTTTATAAATCGAGTCTATTTGAACATTTTATCTTTATTGAATCAATACTCGAACTGAATTTTGTAAGTTAATATTAACTAATTATCTCATATGGGTGGACACGAGTTGGCAAAGTCTCCAACCAACTTTCAAGATTTTAAATAACCTTTACTCATTTATTTTTGACAAATATACGAGATATTTTGACATAGCCATATTCATTGCACAAAACTTTGTAACAAGATTTACGTGATCACCCCACCAATTATGAAGCAATGATGGAACCACATGAGGTCCAGAACTACTCTAATTTTCGTTCTTCCTTCGTAAATTACTAATAAATTAAAGCTTCACAGAGGTGCAACACAACCACCTTTGACCTTCTTTCTCGTTATAATCGTTTGAACTGTAAATTTGCCTGGCGATCAATACAATATTAGCTTACAGAAAAAGCACTAAATCTATAGCCTTTTGTCCTAAAACGTAGAAGAAATTTTAATTGTGACATGGAATATTTCTGTTTCTTGGAATCATGGATAAGGATAACAAGCACCACGGCTCGAGTACAATAAGGTTGCCCAGTTGGTGGTTTTCAAGGAAGCACAAGGGAGCAGATCCATTTCAATTTAGTGTGATATCAGGCATAATACTATCCTCTTTAAAATTTTCTGGTTTTTTTTACATAGATTTTCAAGATTTCGAGGTTGAATAGCCCGTTTATGCATGCAGATGGTGGCCAAGAAAAGGATGATTACATGGATGGCGTCGCTGATGGATCATCTGAGAAGGATCCATGCATTTCGACCAATGAATTGAGGTGAGAGTTTATGAGCATGTCTTTGTGTGGTAGGTCTCAAAGGACAATAATTTTGCATTTATCCCAGTGAATTGGATGTAATATCTAGTACTGCGTACTAATACTACCTCTTGATTAAATAGCCCTAAAACATTTTTTGTATGGGGACTAGTTGATGGTGCGGTGGGACGGGTTGGTAGGCTCGGACACATAGCGGAATCAACTAGCCCATTAGCTTACACGTTGATAAGTGTCGATTTTACTGTTATTCTTCTTTTCAATTTTACTGTTCACGTTTGCACAACACAATCCTTTAATACTTCCTATATTGAGGAGGGGGTGAATATTTTTTTACTTTACAGAGTCTATGTGGGTACCTGGAATGTAGCCGGAAGGTCCCCTGAGGGAAGTTTGGCTGTAGATTTGGATGAATGGTTGAATCTCAAAGATGCAGCAGATATATATGTTCTTGGGTACGTTAAGAGGTACAATTGCGAACACTTTTATTTCGATGTAATGAGGAAATTCATTTCTAAGCTCAACACTTCTACTCCACACTGCAGATTTCAAGAAATTGTACCTTTAAAGGCGAAAACGGTAATTGGAGCAGAAGATCCAACAGAAGCTACCAATTGGAACCTACTAATTGGAAAAACTCTTAATAAAAAATATGGATATCCTTGGTTAACGCCTTCGGTGAATCCAATTTCTACTGAGGATAATCATAAAGAAGGAACTTCTGACTTTGAAAGACGACCTAGTATTAGTGGTCGGACCACAACTCCAATGCATGGCCAGCAAAGTAAGTACAGATTAATGGCTAGCAAGAAGATGGTGGGTGTCTTTATAAGCGTATGGATGAGAAGGGAATTGCTGGAAAAATACAACATAGCAGGAGTGAAAGTTTTTTCAGTGGCTTGTGGTATCATGGGTTATTTGGGGAACAAAGGATCAATTTCTGTCAGTATGTCAATTGATGGAACGAGTTTTTGCTTCATAGCAGCTCATTTAGCTTCTGGTGAGAAGAAAGGCGATGAGAGGAGAAGGAATCACCAGGTGTCGGAGATTTTTAGGCGGACATATTTCCCACGCCTCCTTGAAGATGGCGATAATCTTTTTCCACTTACCATCTTAGGGCACGAGTAAGTTGAGCTTCCAGCAAAGATAAATGAATGAATTTACCCTTTTCATGTACATTTCCAATTTTGACAGCATATTAAAAAATTCACCTGGAATTCAAGATAGAAACTAATATCCTAATTACCAAGCAAATATAAGTTGAGATTCAGACCATTGGTGCACGCTCTCGTACACTTGTCTCACCAATGGTTAGATCGTGTGACTTGTGAGAAACCAAAATATTTATCGTCAAGATCATAAAAGAAAAGGGAAATCCATAACCTATACTTATTTTATATACATATGGAAGAAAATATGGTAAAGATAAGTTAACATGATCGGGTTATTTTAAGCATGCTTATGATAAAATATGTTCTTTGTAGAGCAGTCGAATATTCTGGTTCGGAGATCTTAACTACAGACTATATTTAGAAGACAACACGGCAAGGCATTTCATTAGACAGCAAGATTGGACAGCATTGCAAAAGTTCGATCAGTTGCGGAGGGAACTAGATGACGGTGGCGTATTCCAGGGTTGGAAAGAGGGAAACATAGAATTTGCACCAACGTACAAGTATTCTTCCTCGAACTGCAATAGATATTCAGGTGGAATTCCAAGTAGAGCAGGAGAGAAGCAAAGAACTCCTGCGTGGTATGTTGATGCCCTGACAACTTCCTTGATGATGTTCCTTGTTTTTTTGTCATATCAATTCATAATTGCCTTGACCCGTATCTAGAAAATCTTTATTAGTATGCGTATATGGTGTGTTTGTCTTCAACTTTTACAATTTTTACGAGAATGCTTTACTGAAAACTAACTCCACCTATCTTCCCAAGGTAAATGAATGAGGTGTAATATGGTTTGAACTTTGAATTTGCAGGTGTGACAGGATTCTGTGGTATGGTAAAGGAGTCAGGCAACTTTCCTATTTCCGCAGTGAAAGTAAATTCTCTGATCATCGGCCTGTCTCAGCCCTTTTCTGTACACGAATTGAAGTAGAGAAATCTAGCAATCTAAGGTTCACTGCAGTTCCGACCACCTTCCTCCCAAAAACTCCTAGCAAAATTGTAAGTACTCTAATAAACTTAAAATTGTTCTATAGGATAGATGATTTGCTGTAATTATACAGGATGCATTATTACATAAATTTGATATCGAGTACTATTTCTTAAGTTTCTCCTGTGAATGCAATTGCAGCATGGGCAGGAGAGGACTACCGATGAGGTCCCATCCAAATTGCTATCACTAATTGTCTCGGATATGGAAGTTTCACCAACATATATGCAAGCTTGTATATCCGGTAGATGATGAAAACATAACTTCATTTGATTAATTGTATTGATACTGAAGAGATTCATGTATAAATTTACCCCCGCCTCCCCATTGGAAAGAAATATGAGAGAAAAGGGGATACTGAAAGAACACTCCTTATATGTGATGAAAACAAGTGCTGTTAGTGTTTATCCAGTGCTAGCCATCAAAATAGAGAAGACAGTTTATGTAGTGTAACTACTTCTATTGTGTGAAGCAATATGTGTTTCACAAATTCCATAACCATTGAAATATCCAAACAAGAAAAGATACATAAGAAGAGCAAAAGTTAGCATGCCTCACCTGGACAGGATAATCTTTTGGCTGATTACACATAGCCTTACAACATGTAGCTGCCATAGCATATGAAGTTTCAAGTATCTCTGTAGAACATTTTGAGCATTCAATAAAACCAAGCCAAGTTAACCATATAAAAATGATGATCCTTGAAATTAGCTAATTGTAAGATGTTCAGTTCTATCATGCATCTGAAGAATGCCCCTCAGTTCCTCTGAATTATCTTGATGACAACGGGGGCATAAAAACCTTTTCTGCAGCTCGTCACCATGGGAAGCACACTTCTCTTCCAATTCAGATGTCAGCTTGTTCCAGTCAAAACAAAGAAAAGGTCATGGAATTCAAAATAGCAATGTAACACCACGTGGATTGTGCGTGAGAATAATAATCTTCGTACTTATCATTAAGACATTTTCAAATACTAGTTTACGCACGTGCGATGCACGTGCTACATTTTAGTTGGGTATTTAATAGCGTGAAGTGATTTGAAGGCATATTAGGCATAAATGAGAGTCACGGACTTGTACACAATTGATTCCATGCAAGTGAAATAAACTATATGCTCAGAACCAAGCAGTTGGGAAACAAGTTATAATAAAGACCTTCATTGGATTAGGCCCACTTTCAGTCCAAGAAAACGAGGAACTTGACCAACCCATTCACAATCTTGTCGAGCCAAATAATCATTAACAATTACAGCATGAACTCCTTTGCCAGCCAATGCATTAAGAAAAGATCCTAAACAAAAGATTTATGATGTTCCACAATTAGTATGAAAGAAAGGATCAATTACTAAATGTCATTCTATATTTAACTTAGTGTTCGATGATACAAATTCATAAAACACATCAAAGTTTCAATAGTATGACGAGCAATAGCATTTCCATCTAACAATTAATGATGTTGACTATTGGGTATTGTAATATTTTCATTCTGGAACGAAGATGATTTTCTAGGAAATTTGATTAAAGATTAAATAAAACTGAAAAAAACTCAAAAGTGAAAAATATTGAGCAATAGGAGATTACTCTATATGCATGCCACCTCGGTCCGATGATGGTAGTAAGATTCCTTGAAGTGCATTCATGGCCGTAGTTGCTTGGTCAATTCCCTGACAGCAGGAAAAATACGTCTCGTGTTTTTTTAGTTTCAAATCATGATCAAAATTATAACTTGATCAACAAATGGTTAAATACTGTCTTAACAACAAGAAAATACCTCAAAATCAGCAAATGCTACTGGCATTCCACCTCTAGCCTGCAACAGTGCAACTTGAGGATGTAAAATCCTGGGTATCTGGAACCGGTAGGAATGTATGACAGCAACTTTTTAATTTACAAATATGGGCAAAAAGAGATCCTTTTGCATTTGCTAAGGAGAAAGACACTAACAAACCGTCGACACGATAATAAAGTTTCACATAATCACATGAATAGAATTTCAGGAAGTCATCCTTTCAGTATTCCTTTAATATTAATAGCAATAACATTTGATGTATGATTTTTTATACCAGGAGAAGATTATAACCAATTGATCCATAATAATTTCATTATTTTATAATGAAGTACTAATAATGCTAATCTCTCATCCATCTGGTACAAGCAGCAGTTTCATAGTTTTATATCAACATACACAAGCAATCTCTCTATAGTATCAAGAAACATCAGCATCACTCCTAGTTGGATGAGTATCAATATTGAATTCAGAATTGTCTCCGTCAACGATCATTCCTTTGTTTCGGTTAACATACATGATAACATTGTTGTCACTAGGAATATAAATGTTGAATTTCTAAGAAGAAAAAAACTTACAAAAAAGAAGAGAGAGAGAGAGAGAGAGAGAGAGGAAAAATACCTTTCAAGATCAAATTCTCTTCTTTATATTTGTGGTTCTTCTCGTGTGCTGCCACCTGGAAGAATAAAATGGTATATTTAGATAAATTGAACTCATAAGCAACTTGAAGAAGCCTAAGTGAAAATGAAAGAATCTGGTGTAAGAGATTACAAATTTCCAGCCAACTATTTGCCCACAATCGTAGAAAAGTATATCTGCTACAGTAAACATTATCAGTCAAGCTAGTGGAATTTCGTGTTAGTCACTAACTTTAGTTTGTTCCAAAATGATCACTCAAACAAAAATCTCAGTTTCAGACTGACCAACTCCTTGAGCAATACCCATATACTATGCATCTAAAAGCCTCGACAATCTGAAGGGAAAAAATTGTGAACAATTAGAAATAAATGTCGATTCAAAAGTATCAATACCCTGGTTTATTGAAAGGGCACCTTAAGGACGACCATTGGCTGAAAGATGGCAATGAATTGGGGCGGTTCTTTCCCTTGAAGTATCCGACCCTGCATGAGGCATTACTCAGTCTTAAACCTGTACCTTGCATTGTCTAACACTATAAAATATTTTGTGTTTAGCTAAGCTTAAAAAATAGAGTTATTTTAAATAATTTTGTGCCTCTAAATATGTTTGGATAACCTACTTTTCTTAACTGGCAAGGAAAAAATTACTTTTTTTCTAAAAGTAAACTTCAATAACTTATTTCGAACTTTGACTAATAAAAAAATATGTATTCTAAAACAACATTGTACGCTTAACACTGAAGTTATTAAGCTTCTTGTTCAATGTGCTCGTAATAACACATGTACTGGTCTCCCTTTCATTGAGTTACACATTGTAGTAGCCAATCGGGCAGTTATCTTCTGGTCCTCCTGAAAAGAGCAGAATTAGTCTTGCTAATGACTCCACAAACTTTAGACTAAGCCCCTGATTGAGTTGAGTATGCAATAGCGTAGATATAGAACAAAAATTATTTGTATTAGTATTGAAAACATTTGATATACTAAGATGGATTAATCTCTCCTTGCTTTTCTAATAAAAAATTGAAATATACTCAAACTATGTATAAAAATAAATGACAATGCATCACAGAGAGAGGAACCCCTAGTTGCCGATGTTATTCTTTCTTTCCATGTAAAAAATCATCTTCGTGCTGGTCAGGTCCTTCATTTATAGCTTTCAATTTCGAACTTTTGAATAAACTGCCCTTCAACTGGATCTGAAAAGCGAAAATCATTGCAATTGGAAAGCAAAAATTAATTCACATCAAAAGTTTCTTCCTTTCCTTTTATTTTACTTTTATTCATAGTAACTCAAGCTTCCTGATTGAGGTATCAGTAAACATCACTGTTTGAATATTTTACGCAAGTAATAACATAATTCCCCGCCTAATCAGATACCAATGGCCACTGTCTAAAACTAAATCATATCTTGGTTGAGGAATTTGATGTGTGAGCCGGTGCTCCTCTTAATTATGCAATATGAAAAGCACTTTAGTAGGCTTTAGCCACCGAATTTGAGCTTCTCGAGCCAAATGATTGATATCAAATCCTGATATTCAGAGCAGAATTGCTTGTATTACTTATTCTCCATCATGCATATAGCTATGAATATAATAAAATTACATTTTTTTTTCTAGGAAATCATCAGAAATGCCGAAAAACGTTACCTATTTGCATCATATGAACTGTATACAACAAAAAAATTAGGATCTCAATTAAAGAGAAACTTTAATTCACTCAATCAACAAAAGTGAAATGATTGAATAAGCACAATCAAGATGCAAACTTTCTAGCTATAATTTTTTAACACTACAGATTAAAGAAATCCATTCGTGCCAGGAAAAAAAGGAATTTCATAAAAATTTAAAGATGTCCTTGCAAGCGAGCAACAAAAGGAATACCTCTTTATAAGGAGTAGAGAGTAGCCAAATGGTGCTACCAGAGTTCTGCAATGCAAAAGGTGAAATGAAGAATCAACCAACAAAGCTTCAAACACAGCACAAGCACCAAAGAATAATTCAAATTTGCTAAGTCTACATCTTGGGCTCACATATATTGCCTTAGATTAAGAATTAAACAATTTTTTAAAGGTAGACTGTCAAAATAGAGTTAGGTGCTTGCAATTTACATACCTTGTTCATAGAGACCATCCAACCATTGCTCTTCTTCACCTTCTTAAGCTTTCTCACAAAATACCTTCAGCAAAAAAAAAAAAAAAAAAAACAAAACTGAGAAAAATGAAATATCGGGCGTCTCAAGCCTTTAAATTAAATTAAATAAAAACATGTGCGCATATGAATATGAAGCAGAGGACCTACAATTACAATTAATTTTGCATAGATAAATGGCTAGAGCAACAAACTGAAGTCCAGACCACAAAGAAACCTAAAGGCATTGCAGATGATTAAGAAAATGCAAGTTAAAATTTACCTCTCCCAACTCCAATGTGTAAGATGCGTGGTGTAAAAGCTAGTCCAGTAGAACTGTTCATCCATTCATTTGTAAGAGAAAATTCAAAACAACATGTCTCCCAAATGAAAGCGCTACATTAAATCTTGGATAAACAAAAGCAGTAAATCTTGCAAGTAACCATACCGGAAAAGGAACAAGAAAAATTAATAGAAGGAAGAAACTAAAAGCCCAATAACTGAAACTATTCCCATAGAATTGCTACTCGAGAACCCAAAGAACACAGTCTTTGCACGGAGGGAGAAAAGGATTCTTCCAGCCAACATTCCGCGCTGCCCGGAGAAAGTCTCCCCGCCACGCGGAGACTCCATCTCCGCGCTGCTCTGCCCGGAGCTCATCTCTGCGCAGCGAGGGAGATGGTCTTACTCAAAGAAAGAGAGAAGGGAAGAAAGAGAAAATGGGATTTTGTTTGTAGAAATGGAGAATGTCAGAGCAGAAATGACCTCGACTGAAAAGAAGGTAAAAAAAAAAAAAAAAAGCAAAACGACGTCGTTTTTTAACGATAGTTTCTACAGTAATAAACATCTTCACTCTTTTTATATATGTAGGAAATAATGCATCCTATCCTTCATCATCATTGTAGGATGAAGAGAGAATGGTGACTCCAATCAGATTATTTACAAATGCTTGTCTAGTGCCTTGTGTGGGTTGCAATCAGCCGTCCTCATTTTTCTTCTCTTTAAGGATTTTCATTCAGTATGCTGAATAGCGGGACAAGATATCATGAACTACTGGACAAAATTCAAGGATATCCACTCAATTCCTGCAGCTCCAAACTTACTTTATTTATTCCCTCCAACAGCAGTGCTTTCTCCTCCAAATCAATTAGGTCCTATTGGTCCATCAGTACAATCAAATTATCCAGAAAAAAAAAATAAAAAAAAAAAATATATATATATATATATATATATATATATATATATATATATATAACTTTAGTCACACTATTGTATAAGGAAACATCATGGAATAGGGAATAAAGGGTATATAAGTGTCCTTTTCATGCGATTAGAAGTTCATAACTAGTACAATAAAACATCAAGGATTAGTTAGGAGAACAGTTCATCACCTGCTCATAAAATGCTTGTTCACTGTGGTAGTCTTGTTCCTCAACATTGGTCTGTGAAATTATTTGGGAAAAGCTTTATTCTCCAAATCTATCCTAGCTTCATGAGCATCTTAAGCAGGAGCATTCAAGGAATCAGCTTTGAATGAGTACGAAAATATTCTTGTGACGCTAGGCACCTTCATGCTCCGCATTCACTGCCTCCATCTCGGAACGAAGCTCTTACATTCGCTTCTTCTGATTCACAGTTCTCTGCTCTTCAAAATTCACCAAAAATGTGAAATACAGGCATTCAATACTGACCAAGCATTTCAATTCTCGCAACTATATTAGGGATATAATGCTGGAGAGGAATTTCGAATGTTTCTCTTTTTGATCTTCCTTCATTCTTTTCTGTTACCTCCTTGAGATTTTTCGGTTGCGAAATCGCGAATTATGGTTAGGAGTTGCTTCTGTAGATCATTTCCCGCCATTTCCTTTTCGAGTCGTTCTGGGCCAACCATTTAACTGGGCCCACCATTTAACTGGGCTGTGGAAACGACGTCCATTAACAAATGGCTTGGACTACAACCCGATTCGACTTAGTTTTGCGAGCTGAGCATTAGGGGTGGGCGTGGGTTGGGTTGGGTCGGTTTTTCCCCTAACCCATACCCAACCCAACATGGTCGGTTTGACATAAATTCAACTCAACCCAACCCATATAAAGATTGAAACCCAACCCAACCAAATGCCGGTCGGGTTGGGTTGGGTTGGTCGGGTTAGGTTGGGAGTTGGGACGACCTATCAACAAACATTAAAGTCACCAAAGTAATAAATTTAAAGCAACATTAATATATTGCGTTAAAGAGAGATGTATTGGAAGAGAGATCTCATCCAAAATCACAACCAATGTTAATGATTTGGTGAGACGACGTCCGCGCGCGTGAGAGAGATGATGGAAGATATGTTAGGGTTTTTTTTTTTTGTCTTTCACTTTTTTTTTACCGGGTCTCTCACTTTTATTTATGTTTTAGTTTGACAAAAATTTTTAGTTTTTTAATTAGCGGGTTAGGTTGGGTGATTTTTGTCGGGTTGGATGGGTTAATCCACAACCCGACCCAACCCGACCAACTTAACATTGCAAACCAAACCAACCCAAGAAAAAAATGGCAAAAACCGACCCAACCCGGTCGGGTTGGGCTGGTTTTTGCCCACCCCTACTGAGCACCATGTTCATCAAAACTCATAATTTATTATAAACAATGGATTACAAAGAATGAATGGTTAAAAAGCAAATAAAAGGGTAATTAGCGCATAACGTCCACATCTTTAATTGTTATTATGGAAAACATCCATAATTTTCATTTTTTGGCATTTTCATTCTTATTTTTACATTTCATTGCACAAAATGTCATTTTCACTTATTTTCTCACTTAAAAAATATGAAATGAAGAATATACTTATATCTTTAAATAAAACAAAAAGAAAAAAAAAACTAATTGCAAACACAATCCCAAATTTTTTTTAAAAAAGCACAAATAAGTTACAAATAAATTATTAAAAGGGTAATTAGTACATAATGTCCATATCTTTCACCGTTATTGCGAAAAAAAACATTCATACCTTTTTTTTTTTTTTTGACATTTTCACCTTTAGCCCCCGTTTGGCACCCGTTTTTGCTCATTTTCATTCTTTTTCTCTTTCTTCATTTTAACCACACATTCTATCAATAAAATAATATTACACCTAAACTTAAAAATTCTCCTTACTTTTTAACCACACATTCTTCCAACAATCAATATTCAAAAACACATTTTTCTACTGAAATGAGTGTCAAACACCCCCTTAATTACACATTTGATTGTGCAAACGATTATTTCTATCCATTTTCATCAAATTTCTCAATAAAAAGCTGCGAAATAACGAATATAACCTCCTATTTAAATAAAAAGCTAAAAAATTAAATTGCAATCATAGTCCTAATTTTTTTAAAAAGTGCAAATAAGTTCCCAATAAGTGCAAATAAGTCCTAATTTTCAAATAATTTTTTTAAAAAGTGCAATTTAATTCTTTAGATTTTTATTTAAATAGGAGGTTATATTCGTTATATCACAAGTTTTTATTGAGAAATTTGATGAAAATGGATAGAAATAGTGGTTTGCGCAATCAAATGTGTAATTAATAGTGAAAATGCCAAAAAAGGAAATGTATGGACGTTTTCATTAATAACAGTGAAAGATAGGAACATTATGTACTAATTACTATTTTAATAATCTATTTGTGACTTATTTTTCGCATTTTAAAAAATTTGGGATTGTGTTTGCAATTAGTTTTTTTTTTTTATTGTTTTTTTTTTATTTAAAGAAAGAGGTATATTCGTCATTTCATAATTTTTAATTGAGAAAATAAGTGAAAATGACCTTTTGCGCAATGAAATGTAGAAATAAAAGTTAAAATGTCAAAAAATGAAAAATATGAACGTTTTTCACAATAACAATGAAATGTGGGGATATTATGTGCTAATTACCTTAAATAAAAGTTGTAAGTCTGACAAATATATGAATAAAAATCGATTTTTACCAAATTATAATTAATTATAACTTATAACAAAGGTGTGCTATGAAGGGATCCAATCTCTTAATTCCTATTTTACCTTAAAAAAAACATTCATTTTCGGCTCTAGGTTTAGTGTTCATATATAGTTCTCTTTTCACCTTATAGTGATAAAATACTCTTCATATATATTATCGTGAAATCCATTGGTTGAAACAGGACCATACTTGAGATTTTTAGACCTGAATTGAACTTCAAATGTTGGACTCTCAAATCGTAATGTGCCTTCAATATTTTTTCTTTTTCTTCATTCTACCCATCTCAAATTCAACTTTTTCCGTACCGTTCGAAGGGGAAAAAATCCGAAATATCTCAAAACTAACTAATACAAATATGATTTCAGTTTTTTCATAATAAAATTAATAAATCAAATTGAAATACTAAA
This sequence comes from Fraxinus excelsior, assembly GCA_019097785.1. Lineage (NCBI taxonomy): Eukaryota > Viridiplantae > Streptophyta > Magnoliopsida > Lamiales > Oleaceae > Fraxinus > Fraxinus excelsior. The sequence goes on along the minus strand of CM032628.1, from coordinate 1,597,432 downwards.
AAATTAGCCGAAATAAACCCTCCTAGTCAGACAAAAAAACACCCATAATTTTTTTTTTTTCAATGTTATTTATTTAATTTGGAGATTACACACGATCTTGTTCGGGTTTTGGCTCGTTGACACTGCTACCTTCCTATATCTACTTCGTTACCATTGATTCAAACAAGTTGTTGAGTTGATTCTTTTTATAAGGCAACAATCCAATGAACTTGTATAATCTATAATATTTTAAATGTAGGTAAATATATAGCCATCTCAATTTTTGTTTGGTCCACCACAACTATTTCACACAATTACAGCCATAAAAATAAATAAATAAAAATTGAAAAGGAAATATGTGATTTGCTATATATATGGTAGAATCAGATTGTAGCAATGCAATAGCAACAATTTGTAATCCCAGTATCCATGTCCAAGGAGCGCCTTTGTACAGCGTATTTTGGAGTTGAAGCGTTCCACGACTTGGCCTTTACTCTTATCAGCCGAGATGCAAATCGAATAGCCCATACTCTTACATGACAAGCTTTTCACCGATTTAACTCCTAATGTTTGGGTAAATGGTTTCCCTTCTTCTTGTGAACATTGTTGGATCTTGCTTATAACTAAAATGAAGCAAACAAAATCTTTGCAATCCCTACTAACGAATAGACGAAAAGGGCTAATTCCGACAAGAATGAAAGGCACAAATTCTGGTTTTTCATTCAAAGTGTTGGGTATTTTAGTGATGCCCAAATAACCTCTGGGCAATGATGAAAAATAGTGGCTCATTTGTCTTCATAGGTTATAAACTCGAAATTGAATAATATTAATAAATCCACACCACAATTGATGTAGTCCAATCATGTTTGGTATTTAGAGGAAATCGACCTATTGGGCTATATGCTCAATACCCATACCGAAAAAAATAAATAAATAAATAAAAATGAAAAAAAAAAAAAAAAAAAAACCTTTTAAGGAACAATACATAAATCAAGTTTTTAAGCATCACCATTTCAAAATTAAGGATAGAGGTTTTAAATTTCAAAAATAAGGTTTTCATTAAAATTTATTTATTTATGATTAATTTATTAATTTATTATTTTATTAATAAATATATAAATGTCACATATCTATGCAATTTGGTCACAATTCAACAATTTTAAGGTCACAATTCAAAAAATTTATAGGTCACGATTCGTTCATCGATCTCAAATTAAAAATTTAAAAATCACAATTTGTTCATCGGTCACAAATCATAAAATTTATAAGTCATACAACTTATTTTATGATCACAAAACATTAAATTATATGTCACGTATTATGTTTAAGTCACAATTTATCAAGGTATTGATCACAAATTAATAATTTTTAGGTCACACATTAACCAATTTAATGGTCACAAAAGACTAAATAATATGTGACTTCCACCAAACCACCACATGATTCCCTCTAGCAACACCGCTGCCACCGTCCCGCCAAAACCACCATCACCTCCCGACAGCAACATCATCTCAAACAAATCAACATATCGCAAAAAACACCACCACATCCTCGCACCAATTCACCACCACCTCACACATGCCCATCGCCAACAACACCAAGATCCACCACCACTACCACCAACAAAACCACTGTACACCACCACAGAACAACCACCGTCTCCTCTCACATATTCGCTTTTCGCAGATCTAACATACCACTATGCCCACCACAAATCTACCACCACGCCGACACAATTACAGTCACCACCACCACCTCTCAAGCCCAACACATCCCACCCCACCATCAACGCACAAGACCACAACAACTCTTCCTCAAAACCAGAAAAACAAATAAAAAATAGGAAAACCACCAATCTTCTTCTACCACTGTCGGCTCCTCATGTTTTCTGGTTTACTCTGGTTTACTCATCTAGGGTTTGTTTGATTAGGACTTTAGATTCCAGTTTTTGATAAGAGATCTGATGGATCTGAAGGAACCACAACATAGGCAAAGGGTAGATGGAGCTACAACATAGGTCCTGCGTGCGACTGTGTTGAGTGCAGTGGTCCTCCGCTGCGCGCGGCAGTCCTAGAGCGGCTACACTACACATGGTTGTCTGCATGCACAAGGATGCGGTTCTCTTCCAGGGGGCGACGCTACTACTGAGAGAAAAGGTCAATTAGTGAAAAGGGAGGAGGAGTCGGTTTAGAGAGAGAGATGGGTGAGAGATAGGGGATTGGCAAGAAATTAGGTTTTAATTAAGGTTTTAATTATTAATTTAATTTATATCTAATTTTTTATTAAATACACTTTGGATCACATTTTTTAATTTGAAAACTTAAATGCGTGATTTGATGTAATTTCCTCAAACTTTTATCCCTTTTCTCACGTGGAACTTAGATTGCTGCACTATCCTTATCCTTGGTAACCATTTCAGTTTCTTGAACTCTATCTTGGCAAGAAAAATCTGGAAATTCGTTTGTCCCTTTTACCTGTAAATTGGAGTCTCTTGGTTTCATTTTATAAACACCAAAAACCGGCCCAATTTTTGCATCTTCTTCATGTGCCTTTATGTGCCATTTTTTTGCCTCTTCTTCGTGCTTCTGTGTGTCATGTTCTCCACCATTTGCCTGTGCATTTGTGTGATGTTTTCTCTACGTCCAAAGTTCTCCAATTTGGTATTACTTTTGTAGTGTTGTATTACTTTTTCTGAGCCTAATTAAAAAGGAAAATTCATTATTCTTCAATTTAAATCTAGTTTTCTTCTTCAATTTTTGATTTCCTTTATTGTTCAAGTTAATTCATAACTCACATTATTGATTTGTTCAAATTGTAGGAGGAATTAGCATCAACACAAAGAATGAACATTTGGGGTTTTTCCCCCCAATGATTTCGCTATTTACCATTCTTAAAACTTAATTGATTTTCTCATCCCCAACCTTTCAAAAAACAGGCAAAGTTCACATTTTTCATTCATTTTGGCTATTAAAGTGACACGAAATAAATAATTTATCATCATCTTTAAACAAAGAAAAAGAAAGTAGTCAAACAAAAATAGAAGGAAAATCGTAGTGGGGGTTTCAAAACATTTTCAAAAAGGTGAAAATGGGTCCAAAAAAAGAAAATGATCATGAAAAGACAAAAGTAACAAAAGTTTAAACAAAACAATTTGACAAAAGAATAAATGAATTTGAGAGATAAGAAAAAAAAAAAAAAAACTTATCTTCCCGACCATGCAAATTGCTCTCCTCTTAAATAAAGAAAATGAAAGCAAGCAACAAACAAAAATAAAAGGAAATTTGCAAAGGGAGCTCCATTCCTTTTCGAAAAGTGAAAATGGTCCCAAAAAACTAATTCAGAAATAAATAAATAAAATTAAAACAAAACATATTGTCTTCAAAAATAGGTAACCCAACTTCTCCTCCATCCAACGATAAGTCGAATCCACCCAAATAACCCGCCATCTCCAAAAAAAAAAAAAAAAAAAACGACATTAATTACGATCAATGTCTTCGATGACTACTCCTTTTTTGCACTTAATTAGTATATCTTGTCTTGATTACAATTTATATCCAAATATTTTTTTAACATGCTTTCCAATAAAGAGCAAATATCTTGTTCAGCTTTACTAGAGTGGGTGGTGACTAATAATTAGACCGGACAGTCCAAAGTTGAATGGACAATGTGTAATTTCTGTATCTTTAACGATATGTTTGATCATGTTCCTTTGATAAAGGCAATGACCTATTTGTAATTATGTCAAAGGACAATGCTCTTAATTTTTATTAATTGAAAAAGAGCCTATAATTTGGTAAAGAGAAGGAATTGAATTTATGCATGAAATCATACTTTTATTGGCACGTTAAACGAGGCAAAAATCTTACGCACTAAAAGATAACCATACAAAGGACTATTAAGAGGAAGCAATTTTATGAAAAAAATAAATAAATAAATAAATTATTAACGTCATATTAGACAAAGATTTGATTCCAGCGTGGCCAATGTTTTTTATTTTTATTTTTGATTTTGATGTTTGATTTTGATTTCTAATGTAAAATTGCATGTTAAAAAGCCAAATGCATGATGGGAGACTCGTAGATGGAGTAGTATAATTCAATAAAGCGAAAGAAAAATAAAACAACCAAATGAATTTGAATAGGTGATTTCTTGATTGACACCCAAATGCTCAACCAATGTCACCTACACTGGTGCCACGTATCATTTAAATTGGTGCTGCATAGCATTCACCATCGAACAATATTTCTCAAGTTTTTAGTCCTTAGCACCTGTTTGTCTATCATTTTATCAAATTCTATTTGCTACAGTAAACAATATCCACCACACATTCACCCAATAAAATATTCCACACACAAATCAATAAAGTTACTTTAAATTTCAACCATATATTCTCCAAAAAATACTATTCATTACATCATTCTTGAAAAACTAATGGGTGACAAACACACCCTTAAAGTTGTTTGGAAATATTCATAAATTCATATTAAGGGCTTATTTGGCCGAATTTTTGCTTCTACTTTTGCTTTTTGTACCTTAGGTCAACTTCTTCTAAACATTTTTCTATCATACTTCCAGAACATTATTCAAATAGGTTCAAAAATATATTCTTAATTTCAAAAGTAACTTTTGACTTCTCAAAAATCTTGTCAAACAGGTCCTAAACCTCCTAATAAGAAGTAATTTGCATTTAAATTGAAACTAATACATTAGTGGCCACTAGAGGTGATAAGTGTATTTTATACATTTATTCGGAGTCCTCAAATATTGATATTTAGAGTTTTTTTTTTTACAAAATATATCCTAAATTGTTGTATTTTATATTATATAGGTAAAACTCAATGGTTGAACAATGAATTGAAAGAAAAAAGAAGCGAAAATGAGAAAATTCAAAGTTTGAGGACCAAATTGTAAATATTAAATAGCTGATTCAGACCACAAGATGATACTTTGAAGATTGCTAGGAAACAATTGGATGAAATTAGAACTCAAAAAGGAATGAGATATGATCAAAATCAATTTTCAATCGCACAAGTTATATTCTAGATTTTTAATCGAATATTGAGACCCATTATTGGCATAGTAAACGTTCGAATTGGAAAAATTATATTTCTATAAAGGTTGTAGCCCCTTGACCTAGTTTTCCAACGCACTTTGAATGTATTCAATCGGATATCAGGAAAGAAAGTTATGATCAAAATACTGATTGTTGTGCATGGACAAAATATCCAGGCGTGAATGAAACTTTCCTTATTCGATTAGAACTCTTTTGGAAGTCAATTTGGACGTGATTTTCAATCAATTTTTGACTTATACAAATACATAACAGAAGAATACATATTGGGAACCTCTCATATACATATTATGCTCCAATATTCATCAATTATTATGATCAATTGAGGAAAATTCATAGTTTATGTGAGAGGATTGAAGGGAACCTAAAGGACGAAATTCTCAAGACTAGAGAGCGCAGAATGAGGCAAAAAACACAAAATTCATCCCCAAGGCGTGAAGATCCAAATCCATAATTAATTGGGTGATGTCGTTTCTTGATTCTTTTTTGTGTTTTCTTCTTTCTACTATACTAGACTATGTTAATCAGTGCTAGTGAACGATGAACCTTGTAATTTGATGTTTTGATCTTTAATTTTATATATTTGACGCAAAAACACTTTTTTGAATTATAGAATGATTTATATGAATTAATTACCTCCATGATTATAGTGCACGATAATTACGTGAGTTTGGTGATTTGTTTCATGCATTCGAGAGAATGGAAATAAATTCGACATATATAAAACATCTTAGGGTCCGATAAGGAATAAAAATATACCGCTATGTCTTATGTGAATCTCTAAATATTTATAAAATCGCATATATTCTTGTAAATTCGCATCCTTCATAAAGATATAGTCAGGTCGTATGCAAGGGTAGGTCCAACATTACTCGAGAGAGATTGTTGGATAGGATAGGAACATTGATTCGTCATAATTGGATCCGTGTTGTCAAATTATAAAACTAGGGTTAAGAATAATTCTTACTTGGGGATTCGGGATCCTAGTGCGTCCTTTATTCATAAATTACATAAAATTTGTATTCAACCATCAATTGCATTTAGTTTAGTAATTCACACTTGCATCGTAATTTATTTAATTCTAATTTCGGTTAAGGTCGTAGTAAATAGAATTCAAATTAAATAAATTCATGTGGGAATGATACTCGGACTTAAAAAGTTCACTTTATTACTTGTCAACGATCCGTACACTTACGAGAGTTTTTTATTCGAAATATATTTTCGTGAACAAGTTTTTGGCGCCGCTGCCGGAGATTTAACTTCAGTTTGATTTTATTTACTTTGACACTAATTCAGACTTTTATTTTATTTTCGTTTATTTTTTGCTAACCACGTACTATTAATCTATCTCGTGTTTGCGCTATCTCCCTATACTTTTTCAGATAATTGCATGATTATAACTTGGTATGGTAATGAAACTTTTGCAATGGATAATCTCTACAAAAATTATAAGGATATGCTTGGAGGATACCCGAGTTGTGATAATTGCTTTGCGCATTGTACTAGGCAATGTTTGTTCTCGTACTATGGTTTACACATGCTCTTAATAGATTTAGATAATATTTAAGGCGTCGGAAGCAACCAATTGACAAAAATGATGAAGGGATACATGCTCGTTGGTGATTTTATACCTTACAATTGGGATGTGAACATCAAACTTGTAGAAGATGATCCTCATTTATTAGAAGAAAAGGTAATTGCAGAGTATTTCGAAAAACTGGTTAAGTTGGATAAAAGAGAGATGCTTTTGGGAGATTGCATGTATTGGGAAGAATTTCAACATTGGGGGTACAATCCACTTGAAGGGGTCATCGGGACCGACTTCTCATTGCCCGTAGATTTAGATTGCGGACCAATCATTCCTCCCAATGAGAGTTCAACAATTGAAGAAGAGCTAAAAACGAGTGAAAATTTAATCATAATAGAGCTAAACGAGGATAAGACTATCAATAAGAAGGAAATCAACTCACATTTTTTTCGACTTTATTGATTGTCCAAAAATTGATTTTGTGATTAAACGGACGAGGAGATACAAATCTACATAGTTGAAGCTAAGCCGGATGGAATAGAATAGTCATGTTACATTGAAAAAGACAAGGTAGAAGTTTGGAGACTAAATAAAAAGTGGATCAAAGTCAAACGAAGGAAAATGGGCAAGGCATCCAAAGCCTTCTCTAGGTGCTTATGATTCAATTATCAAATTCGAGCTAAAGATTATAAAAAAGCACTTGTTGGGAGGCAACCCAATTTTTTAACCTTTTTATTTTGCTCTCTGTACCGCATTGCATATAGATTTATTTTTATTATTAGTTTGCATAAGGTTTGTGCATATTTCAATTTATAATGTATCACCATCCTATCATGTTTCCCTTAGGGCTCTTGAAATTATTGTTGGTTATTTTAATTGTTTGGATTAAGTAATACATGTTCGAGGTTATTTGATCTTCAATGTTTGATTTGACCGCTACGCAGGAACATAATGTCAAGGAATATTCAAATTAACATAGACTAAGGGGAAAGTATGATGAAAAAGATTATTCAGCCATCACACATAATGCCTCGCACTTTTTAACAGAAAAATTTGGGGAGTACCTTCTTCCTTTTATTCACCGTCTTCTTATATTCTTATTTACACTTTATGAAATTGAAGACAATGTCGGTTTTAAGTTTGGGGTGAAAATAACTTTGAGTTTTTAAGTTTTCGTGTGTTTTAAGTGTTTGTGTGTTTGTTATTAGTTATTATTTTAATATATAATACAAAAATAAAAAAAATCAATTTACTTTTTAAAGTTCAACAAAAAAACATTAAATTTTTTTTTTTCTATTTTGGGCTATATGTTTGTGTGAGTTAGATAATCTGACCGACAATGATGATTAAATTTGATATTTGGTGTTGATGTATGAATATGCATAGGTTGCATGTAAAATTGATTGAGACTTAACCTTGCAAAACTTGATATTATACGTGCACTAGAATTAAGTTGAGCATTGTGATGCTATGAGTTAATTCATATAAATGATAGGTTGATATAGTTGGATATAAATGTGTTACCCAAATCATACTAAATTACTTATCCTTAGACCAAATTTAGCACGGTTGAGACTGATTTTGCTGTTGTAAGAAGATACGGATGTGGATAGCGATTCATTTTATGTAGATTTTCTTAAATTAACGGGATAAAATCGAGTGAAAGTCTTAAGTTAAAGGATAGTGATTCCTTTTATGTAGATTGTCTTAAATTAACGGGATAAAATCGGGCGAAAGTCTTAAGTTAAAGGTCGGTTTACTTGAATATGTGTTTGATAAAGGGCATTGCACTGATTAAGGTATAAATTCTTAAATGTGAAAACTCTCTTTAAACCCTTTTTGACTTGGGTTATTAAGCATGTAAGGGTATTTAAAACCTGATGTCATAAAGTCATCAGCTTAAAGCCTGTTACATGGGTCATTTAGAAAGTTAAAAGGAGATAATACAAAAAAGAAAAATACTTTTGAAAATCAGAAAAAGCAAGTGCATAAAAGAAATAAACAAAAAAAGAGAGCATTTAATGCCTTAGTTAAGCTCTAAACACTTGTTTGAGATAATTTGACTTTTGATGAAGGATAATTAACCTAGATTGAGTCTTGTAAGTCGAAACAATTAAAGAATTGAAGAATCATTATTTATTGATGTGTTGACTTACAATTAGTAGAGTCCACCTAAATTAGAGATGGTGATAATAGTAATGAAAAAATCAACCTTAAATTACACAATGGGAGAATAGTGAAAAAAAGAACAAGTTTGGAGGTGTGTGAATTATATGAAAGGTGAAAGGATATATTTGACCGCGAAGGGTCGGGAATTGAAACAATTTGTAAATTCATGATTGTCTACTTAACTCTTCGCACACACATCAGTTTTGCATCAAAAGATAGGATATTGGTATAGTTTGTGAATTTGAAACAGTTTGTATATTTATGACTATAATTTTAAATACTAAGATAAAAATCTAGATTGTCTACCTAAATATTTTTGCATACTTGTGTGTTTGTTATTATTTATGTTACAATTCTGTTTGAAAATAAACAAATGTTTAAGTTTGGAGGTATTTGATAAATATATTTTATACACTTATTCGGAGTCCTAAAATATCGATGCTTGGTAGTTCTTTTGACAAAATATATCATAAATTGTTGTATTTTATGTTATATAGGTAAAACTCAATGGTTGAATAAGGAATCGAAAGAAAGAAGCAAAAAATGGTGAAAATTGCAAAATCCAAAGGATGACCAAATTTTAAAGATTCAATAGTTGATTTGGACCACAAGATGATACTTTGAAAATTGTTAGGAGACAATTGGATGGAATTAGAATTTAAAAATGAATGAAATATGATCAAAATCAATTTTCAATCATACAAGTTATATTCCATATTTTTAGCTGAATATTTAGACCTATTTTTAGCATAGTAAACGTCCGAATTGGAAAAATTATATTTTTAAAAGGTTTTAGCACTTTGAGGTAGCTTTCCAATGCACTTTGAATTGACTCAATCATATATGGAAAGAGAAAGTTATGGCCAAAATATCGATTTGCTGTGCAAAGACAAAATATCTACGCGCGGATGGAACTTTCTTTATTTGATTGTAACTCTTTTGGAAGTCAATTTGGACGTGATTTTCAACTTATACAAAAACATAATAGCAGAATGCATATTGGGGACATCTCATATACACATTATACTCCAACGTTCATCAATTATTATGATCAAATAAGGAAAATTCATAGTTTATGTGAGAGGATTGAAGAGGACTTAGAGGACAAAATTTTCAAGATTGGAGAGCATAAAACGAGGCAAAAAAAAACACAAAATTCATCCCTAATGCGTGAAGATCAAAATTCATAATTAATTGGGTGATGTCATTTCTTGATTCTTTTTTATGTTTTCTTCTGTTTACTATACTAGGCTAGCTTAATCAGTGCTAGATGAACGCCGAACCTTGTAATTTGATATTTTGATCTTTAATTTTATATATTTGACGCAAAAACATGCTTTTAAATTATAGAATAATTTATATGAATTAATTGCCTCCATGATTATAGTGCACGATAATTATGTGAGTTTGGTGATTTGTTTCATGCATTCGAGAAAATGGAAATAAATTCGACATATATAAATCATCTTAAGGTCCGATATGAGATAAAAATATACCGCTAAGCCTTATGTGAATCTCTAAGTGTTCATAAAATCGCATATATGCTTGTAAACCCACATCTGTCATAAAGATATAGTCGGGTCGTATGCGAAGGTAGGTCCAAATTACTCGTGAGAGATTGTTTGATAGGATAAGAACATTGATTCGTCATAATTGGATTCGTGTTGTCAAATTATAAAACTAGGGTTAGAAATATTTATTACTTGGGGATTCGGGATCCTAGTGCGTCCTTCATTCATAAATTACATAAAATTTGTATTCAACTATCAATTGCATTTAGTTTAGTAATTCATACTTGCATTGTAGTTGATTTAATTCTAGTTTAGGTTAAGGTCGTAGTAAATAGAATTCAAATTAAATAAATAATTGTGGAAACGATACTCGGATTCAAAAATTTCACTTTATTAATTGTCAACGATTCGTACACTTGTGAGAGTTTTTTTATTCGAAATATATTTTCGTGAATAAGTTTTTGGAGCCGCTGCCGGGAATTCAATTTTAGTTTGATTTTATTTACTTCGACGCTAATTCAGACTTTTATTTTATTTTTGGCTAATCCCGTACTATTAATCCATCTCGTGTTTGCACTATCTCCTTATACATATTCAGATAATTGCATGATTCGAACTTGGTAAGGTAATGAAACTTTTGCAATGGATAATTTCTACATAAATTATGAGGATATGCCTAGAGGATACCCGAGTTGTGATAATTGTTTTGCGATGCATTGTACTGGACAATGTTTGTTCTCGTACTCTGGTTTACACACGCCGAAACTTAAGAGATTTAAAGAATATTTAAGGTGTCGGAAGCAAGCAATTGACAAAAATGATGAAGGGAAACTTGTAGGAGATGGTCCTCCTCTATTAGAAGAAAATGTAATTGCAGAGTATTTCGAAAAACTTGAAAGCGAGATGCTTTTTGGGAGATTGCATGTATTGAGAAAAATCTCAACATTGGGGGTATAATCCACTTGAAGGGGTTGTCGGGACTGACTTCTTTTTGCCCGTAGATTTAGATTGCGGACCAATCATTCCACTCAATGAGAGTTCAACAATTGAAAAAGAGCAAAAAAGAGTGAAAACTTAATCACAATTAAGCTAAACGAGGATGAGGCAATCAATAAGGAGGAAATCAACTCACCTTTTTCTGACTTTATTGATTGTCCAAAAATTAATTTTATGATTAAGCCGACGAGGAGATACAAATCTACGTAGTTAAAGCTAAGTCGGATGGAATAGAAAAGTCGTGTTACATCGAATAGGGTAAGATAGAAGTTTGGAGACTAAATAAAAAGTGGATCAAAACCAAACGAAGGAAAATGGACAAGGCATCCAAGGCCTTCTATAGGTGCCCGTGATTCAATTGCCAGAGTTGAGCTAAAGATTATAAAAAAGTGCTTGTTGGGAGGTAACCCAATTTTCTTACCTTTTTATTTTGCTTTCTATACCGCATTGCATATAGATTTATTTTTATTATTAGTTTACATCAGGTTTAGCACGTTTCAATTTATATGGTATCACCACCTTATCATGTTTCCCCTAAGGCCCTTGAAATTATTGTTGGTTATTTCGATTGTTTGGGTTAAGTAACACATGTTCAATGTTATTTGATCTTTAATGTTTGATTTGACCGATATGCAGGAACATGACGTCGAGAAATATTTAAACCAACATAGACTAAAGGGAAAACATGATGAAAAAGATTGTCTAGCCATCACACATAATGCCTCGCACCTTCAACAGAAAAATTTGGGGAGTACCTTCTTCCTTTTCTCCCATGTCCCTTTATATTCTTATTTATACTTTATGACATTGAAGACAATATCGATTTTAAATATGGGGTGGAAAAAACTTTGAGTTTTAAGTTTTTCGTGTGTTTTTAAGTGTTTGTGTGTTTGTTCTTCATTATTACTTTAATATATAATATAAAAATATAAAAAAAATCAATTTTTTTTTAAAACTTTCAACAAAAAAATATTTTCTTATTTTAGGCTGTGTGCTTGTGTGAGTTAGATAATCTAGTTGAAATGATGATTAAATTTGAGATTTGGTGTTGATTTATGAACTGTGCATAGGATGTGATATAACGGAAGATTATAGGAAAGATAAACAATCTTACAAATATGAGAAAAACTCACGAGAAATTTTGTTCAATTCAAAAAAACTGCAACCTCTAAGGGCTTGCAATGTCTTAAATAGCCAAAATCCTAGTAAAATTCGAAAATAAATACTAAAAAAATAAAAAATAAAATGATAGTTTTCCATAAATGGAAAAATTTGAGATTACATTCAGGATCATCCTTCAACAAATGGAATATGAATCCGAATTTTATTGAATAAGATATTACCAAAATAAAAATGATCATAAACGACAAAAACGCTTAATCAAGGGCATGAAGTGGTCATTGACCAGTTTCCAATCAAATTATACTAGCAATTCGTAAAAAACGAACAAACCAAAAGTTATCATGAAATCATTTCATTACTTTGCGATTTCACTTCATCATGAACTCTAACTCCTTACGCACCTCATCATTCTCCCCAGGGTGAGAAAAATTCGCCATCGAATTGGAAGGGGAAAAATCATCATCATCATCAGAATTATCACCACGAAATGGCACCAGATGCTTGACATTAAACATGTCAGATGTACGAATATGATTAGGCAGCTGCAAACGATAAGCATTCAAATTAATCTTCTTAAGGACCTCTAAAGGACCAACCTTTTTTCGCAGTAAGCTTGTTGTATTCATGAGCAAGAACACAATCTTTTGTAAACACCTCCCAAACGAAGTCACCTAACTCAAATTCAACATGTCAATGTTTAAGATCCGCATCATGCTTATACTTAGTAACAGCTTGCAACTGATCATGAGCCTGTGAATGAACCTGCTACAATTGTTGAATGAAGTCATCGGCCTTACCATGCATTTTAACAATAGTAGAAATTGGGACCAAGTCAAGGGGACCACGAGGAACAAGACCATACACCACCTGAAATGGACTAAAACTTGTACTATGGTTAACAATATGGTTATGAGCAAATTCAGCCCGACACAACTTCTGATCCCAAGACTTGATGTGATCACCAACTAAACAACGCGATAAATCACCCAGGGAACGGTTAACAACCTCTGTCTGTCCATTTGTCTAAGGGTGATATGCACTGCTGAAATCCAATTGTGTATTGACTGAATGCCATAAACTGCGACAGAAGTAATTGAGGAAGTGAGTATCCCGATCAGACACAATAGATGTAGGCAGTCCATGCACTCGATAGACCTCACGAAAGTACAGTAAAGCCCATTGACAGCATCTATAGTTTTCTTGTAGGGGATGAAGTGAACCATCTTGGAGAATCGATCAACCACTACAAAGATAGAGTCAAATCCACGCTGAGTCCTGGGAAGTCCCACAATGAAATCCATACTAACGTCTGTCCAAGGCTGGGTTGGGATAGGCAGGGGCATATACAAGCCAGCATTTGTCGCCTTGCCTTTGGCCAAATGACAAGTCCGACAACGCTCCACAAATCTGCCAACATCCTTGCGCAATGATGGCCAAAAGTAAGAAGCAGCAACAAGCTGCAATGTTCTGTCACGACCCACATGGCCCTCGTTATGCAATTCCTGAACAATCTTCAACCTCAAACTGCTCTCTGGAATATATAATTGGTTGCCACGAAAAAGGACACCAACAACCCATGCAAACTTTGACTGTACACCTTCATGCACCTTTCGAATAACATGGGAGAAATATGGATCAGTAGCATATAAGTCATAAAGGCTATCAAAATCGGGAACCTCCACTCGCATCTCTGTCAAGAGAGTTTGGCGCCTACTCAATGCATCTGCCACCTTGTTAAGGGCACCTGCCTTGTGCTTAATCACGAATGTAAACTGCTGCAAGTAAGCAATCCAAGAGGCATGTCGAGCAGATACCTTATCTTGAGTACCAATGTGCTTAAGGGCATCATGATCAATATAAAAAATGAACACCTTTTGGAACAGATAGTGACGCCAATGTCGAACTGCCAGGATTATTCATAGAACTCCACATCATAAGTACTGTACCGAGACTTCAGGCCAGCAAGTTTCTCATTTAAATATGCAACGGGGCTATTGTTTTGACTTAACACACCACCAATACCCACCTTGGAAGCATCACAATGCAGCTCAAACGGCTGGGTAAACTCAGGCAACACCAAAACTGGAGTAGTAGTCAACTTCTGTTTAATCAACTGAAGAGATGCCTCTGCCTCGGGAGTCCACTGAAACTTGTCATCCTTCATATAGTCTGTAATTGGTGCCATGATACTGCTGAAATGTGGTATAAACCTATGATAAAATGAAGCAAGGCCATGGAAGCTGCGCACTTCTGTAACAGTTTTAGGTTGTGGCCACTGGCTTATTACTTCTACCTTTGATGTGTCCACTGCTAATCCCTCATTCGACACCACATAACCCAGAAATACAACACGATCAGTCTAGAACGAACATTTTTTCACTACAGTATAAAAGTGATCCCTGCGAATAACTGAAAGAACTTCACTATAAATCAGAATATCATCAAAGTAGACGACAACGAATTTACTGATGAATGGACAAAGGGCCTGATTCATGACCCACATAAACGTACTAGGTGCATTTGAAAGGTCAAAAGGCATGACTAACCACTCGTACAACCCTTCCATCGTCTTAAATGCTGTCTTCCACTAATCTCCAGGTCTGATCTGAATCTGATGGTACCCACTCTTCAAATCAAGTTTGATGAACACGCAAGCACCAATAAGCTGGTCCAACAGATCATCCAGGCGAGGAATAGGAAAATGATACCGTAATCTTATTGATCGCTATACTATCCACGCACATACGCCACGTCCCATCCTTCTTCGGCGCAAGGAAAGCAGGAACAACACAAGGACTAAGACTCTCCCTGATGTACCCCTTTGCCAAAAGCTCCTCCAATTGTCTGTACAACTCCTCATGTTCAGTGGGGGCTCATCCTGTAATGTGCCCGATTAGGCAAAGAAGCATCAGACACCAAGTCAATCTGATGCTGAATATCCCAGAATGGTGGCAAACCATCTGGAAGCTTGTCTAGGAAGACCTCATGAAACTCCTTTAGCAATGACTGAACCCCGCAAGGGACCTCCTACTCACCGTCAACTGATTTTTCCACCAGCACATACACTACCCCAGATTCATCCATCTATGTTTCGAACTTCGCTTTGGTCAGTAAATTGGCACTGTCCCCAACTGCTTTTACTGAACCTTTATCTGGAGTAACACAATCTTCTTTCCCCCAAACAGAAAGTTGTACGTATTGGTATATCCATCATGCAGTGAACGTCGATCAAATTGTCACGGTCTCCCTAATAGTAAGTGGCATGCATCCATCTCTACTAATCACATAAAACATAATCTTTGTAGGTAGGTCCAATGGAGAAACTTATTCGAGCACACTGAGACACCTCTACATCGTTACCCCTCTTCAGCCAAGCCAATTTATACGATTTAGGATGCTTCTTAGTCTGCAAAACCAGCTTCTTAATGACCTCTTTAGCCATCACATTTTCTCAACTATCAGAATCAATAACAAATCTACAGACCTTTTCCCCAACAGTACACGTCGATTGAAGGATATTATTACGTAGCCAATCAGTGTTATTCTCTAGGGGAGTTAGAAAGTTTCGCCTCACCACCAATGCTTGACCCACATCACCAACTACAAACTCCTCATCTGTAACTTCTTCGATGTCTTCATTGTCAAATACAGTTAGACCTTCATAATCTTCATACCTTTCATCAACAAAGAGTCATCTGCGCTGATTCTTGGGACATTCAGATTGTCTATAACTTGTACCACCACAAGCAAAACAACGAATACCACCTCCAGGACGTGCTGATGTGAATTATTGGAAGAACTGCCCGCAGTAAAAGGAACTGTATTTCTTCTAGACTGATGTTTCTCTATTTGTATTGCACTCTATGTGCCTCAAAAACTATCACAGGATCAAACATATTCAGCATGTCTTGTATTTGGGGACGAAGACTACCCACATATCACGACACTAACTGCTCATTTGTCTCCATCACCTCATTCCTTGTAATCAACATGTAAAATTCTGTGGTATTGTCACTAACCGTCTTTACGCCTTGACGCAGATTCTGCAGTTGCTGGTACATGGTCCGAACATAGTTGTAGGGCAAAAAGTGTTTCTTCAATTTATCATACGATGCAAATTTGGACTTGGATCTCCACATTGGTCTGCTGCCACCACGCAGCTGCTCGTCCACAAAATCTCGTCGCAATGAGAGGCACACATTTATTCGCAGGAACCTCCTTAAATTCCAAGATCTCCTCCACTGCAGTCACCCAGTCCAAGAACTCTTCTGGACTTAATCCACCATGAAACTCAGGAATATCAACCTTGAATCCTGATTTCCAACGCATGTTCTCATCCTGACCACCCTCCTCCGTCGAACTGGCAGATCCATTGGATGCTCAGGCTGTGCAAACGGATTCTCATCATCAGAATCCTCAACCGGTTGGGCCACAGACGCATGCTACTGTGGCATGAGTGCATCGATTTGCTGTGTCGCAACTCCATTTGTTGACGCAGCTGTATGATGTCATCACGTCTATGTACCTCATCTACCGAGGCTTCACGGGCTTCTAGACGTCTCCTTGGCGGCATAGTGAAGGAACGACTTTGGTTCTGATACCAACTGATGTAGCGGAAGATTATAGGTAAAATAAACAACCTTACAAATATGAGAAAAACTCACGAAATTTTTTATTCAATTCAAAAAACTGCGGCCTCTAAGGGCTTACAATATCTTAAATAGCCAAAACCCTAGTAAAAATTTGAAAATAAATACTAAAAAAATAAAAAAAACGATATTTTTCCATAAATGGAAAAATTCGAGTTTACAACTAAAATAGAAACTCCTAAAATTCATGATCATCCTCCAACAAGCAGAATATGAATCCGAATTTTATTCAATGAGTGCGATCACACTTCATCATGAACTCTAACTCCTTATGCACTTCATCATGATGCATCCAAGATTGATTGAGACTTAACCTTGTAAAAGTTGATATTATACGTGCACTAGAATTAAGTTGGGTATTGTGATGCTATGAGTTGATTCATATAATTGATAGATTGATATAGTTGGATATAGATGATTTAACCAAACCATACTAAATTACTTATCCTTAGACCAAATTTAGCACAGTTGGGGGTGATTTTGCTGTTGTAAGAAGATACGAATGTGGACAGTGATTCCATGTGTGAGAATTTTTATGTGGATTGTCTTAAATTAACGGGATAAAATTGGACGAAAGTCTTAAGTTAAAAGTCAGTTTGCTTGAATAGGTGTTTGGTAAATGACATTGCACTGATGAATGCATAAATTTTTAAATTTGAAAATTCTCTTCGAAACCTTTTTTTACTTGGGTTATTAAGTCTGTAAGGGTATTTAAAACTTGATGCCATAAAGTCATCTGATTTGGAAGTAATCGATCTAAAACCTATTACATGAGTCATATAAAAAGCTTAAGGGAGAGAATGCAAAAAAGAAAAATACTTTTCAAAATCAGAAAAAGCAAGTGCATAAAAGAAATAAACAAAAATGAGAGCACTTAATGCCTTAGTTAAACTCTAAACACTTGTTTGAGAGAATTTGACTTTTGATGAAGGATAATTAACCTAAATTGAGTCTTGGAAGACGAAGCAAACAAAGAATTGAAAAGTCTTTGCTTATTGATGTGTTGACTTGCAATTAGTAGAGTCCACCTAAATTAGATAGGGTAATGATAGTAATGAGAAAATCAACCTTAGATTACACAATGGAAAAATAGTGAAAAAAGAACAAGTTTGGGAGTATGTGAATCATATAAAAGGTGAAAGGATATATTTGACCACAAAAGGGTCAGGAATTGTAGCACCTTGTAAATTCATGATTATCTACTTAAGTATTCGCATACACACGTCAGTTTTGCATCGAAAGAGGAGATATTGGTATGGTATTGTGAATTTGAAACAGTTTGTAGATTTATGACTATAATTTCAGATAAAAATCTAGATTGTCTACTCAAATATTTTTGCATATTTGTATATTTGTTGTTATTTATGTTACAATTCTGTTTGAAAATAAACAAATGTTTAAGTTTGGGAGTATTTGATAAATGTATTTTATACGTTTATTCGGAGTCCTAAAATATCGATATTTGGTAGTTCTTTTGAAAAAATATATCATAAATTGTTGTATTTTATGTTATATAGGTAAAACTCAATGGTTGAACAAGGAATCGAAAGAAAGAAACAAAAAATTGTGAAATTGCAAAATCCAAAGTTTGAGGACCAAATTTTAAATATTCAATAGTTGATTTGGACCACAAGATGATACTTTGAAAATTGTTAGGAGATAATTTGATAGAATTAGAACTTAAAAAGGAATGAAATATGATCAAAATCAATTTTCAATCACATAAGTATATTCCATATTTTTAGCTGAATATTTAGACCCATTTTTAGCATAGTAAACGTTCGAATTGAAAAAATTATATTTTTAAAAAAGTTGTAGCCCTTTGAGCTAGCATTCCAACGTACTTTGAATCGATTCAATCGTATATCGAGAGAGAAAGTTATGGTCAAAATATTGACTTGTTGTGCAGAGACAATATCCGCGTGCGAATGTAATTTTCCTTATTCGATTGGAACTTTTTTGGAAGTCAATTTGGATGTGATTTTCAACTAATTTTCGAATTCTACAAATGCATAACAGCAAAATACATATTGTGGACCTCTCATATACATATTATACTTCAACATTCATCCATTATTATGATCAAATGAGGAAAATCCATAGTTTATGTGAGATGATTGAAGGGGACCTAAAAGACGAATTTTTCAAGATTGGAGAGTATAGAACGAGGCAAAAAATACAAAATTCATCCTCAGGGCGTAAAGATCCAAATCCATAATTAATTGGGTGATATCGTTTTTTGATTCTTTTTTAAGTGTTCTTTTTCTAATATAATAGGCTATGTTAAGCAGTGTTAGGTGAACGATGAACCTTGTATTGATGTTTTGATCTTTAATTTTATATATTTGATGCAAAAACACGATTTTGAATTATAGAATGATTTATATGAATTAATCACTTCCATGATTATAGAGCACGATAATTATGCGAGCTTGGTGATTTGTTTCATGCACTCGAGATAAGGGAAATAAATTCAACATATATAAAACATCTTAAGGTCTGATAGGAGATAGAAACATATCGATATGCCTTATGTAAACCTCTAAGTGTTAATAAAATAGCATACATTCTTTTATATTTTGCATCGTCATAAAAATATAGTCGAGTCGTATGCGAGGGTAGGACCAACATTACTCGAGAGAGATTGTTGGATAGAATATGAACATTGATTCGTCATAATTGAATTTGTGTTGTTAAATTATAAAACTAGGGTTAGAAATAATTATTACTTGAGGATTCGGGAGTCTAGTGCGTTCTTCATTCATAAATTACATAAAATTTGTATTCAACCATCAATTGCATTTAGTTTAGTAATTCACACTTGCATCGTAGTTGATTTAATTCTAGTTTCGGTTAAAGTCGTAGTAAATATAATTCAAATTAAATAAATCTATGTGGAAACGATACTCGGACTCAAAAAGTCCACTTTAGTACTTATCAATGATCCGCACTTGTTGGAGTTTTTATCCGTACCATAGGTCAACTTCTTCTAAACACTTTTCTATCGTACAAATCACTTCCAGAAAATTATTCAAATATGTTCAAAAGTAGATTCTTAATTTCATAAGTAACTTTTGACTTCTCAAAAGTCTTGTCAAACAAGTCTTAAACATCCTAATAAGAAGTAATTTGCATTTAAATCGAAACTAATACATTAGTGGCCACTAGAGGCATATTTTTTTTTTTTTTTTTGGTTGGTATGTCTGTAGTCTGTGCAATGAACACGCCATAACTCGAGTATTTTAACATATAATAGTGGCATATTACATTTGATCAACAAATCAAATGATTCATTGGCTAACACTATCATCTCAAGTGCTTTTGACACACTGGACATGAAATGGAACATAGTCAGGCAAGTTTGGCTTCAAAATGTCACAAATATCCACAATAAAACTATGAAGGATTGTATTCGTTGGTAAAATGTCGTGTCAAAGTAGAGGTTGTCTTGCACTAGAATTGAATTTTAAAAGCGAAATCGATAAGTTCCAATCGCACTTCGTTTACGTGATATTATATGTTTTATTCAACTAGTTTGTGTTTAGTGTGTTAGTGGTCCACGAGGTTGTTGCACTAATGGAGGTAATATATTTATTCATTTCTTAAAACACTAGTGACTAATCCCCCTCTAGACCGAACTAATCAAGAGTGCTTGATCCCATAATAAATTACAACTCCACTCTTGGAATTTGTACTTAAATTGAATTTAGTGGTAAGGTCGACGTGGATTGTCGGAAGGTGGGCAGGAAACCCCGTTCCGCCACCAAATCAAAATTTCATTAATCATTAAGAATAATTTTAAAAGGAATTATACTTGTAATTTCATTTTTCTTTAATTTTTCTCATACATTAGGAGTCATAATTAGAGATTATGTATCCCCTCTTTGGTGGGGGGATAAAAATCAAAATTTAGTATTTTTTTTTTATATAAAATTGATGAATTGTGATCATGACCTGATTAGGAGCCGTCGTTAGAGTATATTTTGATTTTAGAGAGAATCAAAATATTTAGATTTTAATTCATACCAAATGTTGGCATAATCATCGTTGGAATTGATATGATGATTAAAATTTAGTGAATTGTGATGATGATTAAGCTCTTAATTTTAAATGTTGAGTTTGATTTAGATTAATATTTAGATTTTAATCCCTATCAAACATGGACTTAATCATCATCGAAAAGTGAGAGACATTAGAGAAAATATCGAGTATTCCTTTTTGTGTTTTTTTTTTTTAAATATGATTTTATTGTTTTTGGTGGTATAAAATTAGTGTTTTTAATTCTCAATAATTTAGTCGATACATTTCCGTGCAACACATGAATTAATACACATGATGACGATGGACTTGTCGAAATCAACTCCAATTATTCTTGAGAAGAGTTGGATAAGCCTAATGTCAATTCGACCTGAACGAATAGTGTACCACATTCGTATCGTCATCGCACGTAAACACTCTTAAACAAAGATTAATTTATGCAGACCCATTAATTAGTGTCCACTAGATATATTTTAATTCTCTTTTATGGATATTTGAACTATTTTAGTAGATGGAAGTGACGAGACAATGACTTCCATTAACTAAGCTCCTCGGTATTTGCCACCTTAATTAATTTTACGGTTTTGCTATCGGTACATCAAGGCATACATAAAGGTGTACACCCCTCTCACACGGGGGTGAGACCCGCTTGAATACAAAAATATTTTATACAAGTGGGTCCCACTTTCATGTGAGTGAGGGTGTACACCATTATGTACAATTCTTGATGTACAAGTAGCATTTTTCTTAAGGATAACTCTACTTGTACATAATTTGGGCTACATAATAGTGTCCATACACTCACATGGGTGGGATCCACTTGAATATTTTATTCGAGCGGACCCCACCCTATGTGAGTGTATAGACACCATTATGTACACCAAATTATGTACACCAAGTATCACTCTTTTCTTAATCTTATTAATGCAATGTTTGGACTCAGATCAAGACAAGAATCCTCCACTGTCAGTTCATATGCATGAGATAGGAATATTTTCATTTAATTTAATTTGAACTGTATGCTATTGTATTTTTCAAATATACATTTTTATTTATTATTTTATGTATCTACAACTTATTATTCACTTTTTACTTATACATGTTTAAAATTAAAATTTAAACACTCTCAAAGAAGCACGTTTAACTTGTGTAGAATTCTTGGCTCCTACCAACATAAACACTAACATTTTATTGAGACTCGAGAAAAAAAAAACCAGCACATCACCGTGAAAGATGCCAAATAACCGGAGTTGATTATGCGGGGAAATTAGTTGACGGGATGTTCTCAATTGAGATTTTGATGGATTTTAATTTATTTATTTTTTAAATTCAAGTGTCTCCAACTGAAATTTTAATAAATTTTAATGAAATCCCTTAAAATCTAGGTACCCTCACTAACTCATGGGTTTATAAGGATTTCAATTATATTGACACCACAATTTTTATTTGTTACAATACATTTTAATAGCAATTAAGCTCCTCAATTTTTGCTCATTATAACAATTATTTCCTTGAACTTTTTTTCCGTCAATTTTTTTATCTCAAACCTTCCATTAATTAGTATGCCTTGTTTTTATGATAATTTATATTAAAATATTTATTTCATACTTGAAGATGAGGAAAAAATATTTTTTCGCACTATTTATTTTTTTTAAAGAAAAATATGATGGAAAAATAAGTTGTTTTACATCATTTCAATGAATTCTTGGACATAAATCTGTTATCAAATACAAATGTGTTGACTAATAGAAAGTTTGAGAATTAGAATGACATGAAAAACTGTTAAGGACATAAATGCTATAATGAACAAAAATTAAGAACCTTAAGTACAATTAAAATATGGTTCAAGAAATAAAAATTATAGTGTGAATATAGTTATCATTTCATTAATAGAAGGATTTTAAAAGGATGTTTTTCTTCATTACACTTTGGTTGTTTTTCTCTATTTTATGGGTAAATGATGAATGCCTACTTTTTCTTCAATTTTTTGGTGCATGGAAAGCAGCAGCATCAACAACAACCACAAAAAATTATACTAGTGTCCAAACACCAAACTAAAGCCATTCCATTCAAATCCACCAAAGAGGCATTAGAAGCAAACTTTACGAGTCACAATTCACTGAAATTAATTAGCTTCCTCTTTACACCTCCACACTCCATATATTTCCACAAATTAAGGCTCATATTTGAAATCCAATCCGTCAAAAAAATTCATTTTTTTTTGTTAACGTAGGAACCCGCAGTCGCTACCCATGAATGTGCACTGAGTAAACATCGCTCCATGTGCAGTAGCCCACATACTACACAAGAGAAATAAACCGCACTAGGCAAGCTCGGTGCGACGGGTTCGACCGAGGGAGTGTTGGCAGATGATTCGAATTCATGACTTTTGGTCTTCGCATTCACCTACTCCACCAATTTGATATGAGGAAGTGTTGGCAGTGTCACTTTTTGTTATATTAAGAGTGTGTTTGAGTCACATTATTTTGGAAGAATGTATTCTAAAATAGTAAATTGATGGAAAATGTGTAGTTGAAAAAGATGGAAAAATTATTAATGTCGTGAAAAAATATTATTTTATTGAAGAATGTGATTAAAATGAGTAGAAAAATGAGAATAAAAACTTTTAATGTATACCAAACCAAGGCTAAATGAGACATTCAGCATGGACAAATTTTTGCTCTTATCACGACACTGCACTAATAGTTACTACTAATTGATTGATTTATTCATGAATACAAAGCAAAAGCAGATTCCGTTGCTGAATATATGGATTTAAATCGCAGCTTTTTAATTGCATTCAGTTAATTTTAGTTGGTTTTTTTTTTTTTTTTAATAAAGTAATTTACTGTTTTGTGATAAGACACTCCAAACGGTGCTGAATATATATGGATTTAAATCACAGCTTTTTTATTGCATTCTGTTAATTTTAGTTGCATTTTTTTTTTTTAGATAAGACACTCCAAACACTGATATTGACAAAATCAATAGTTTGGAATGGTCCAATATTCGACGACTTAAACGGTTATAGGGGTGGGCAAAACTTCCGAATCGAACCGGACTGAACTGAATCGAATTCGAATCTGAACCGAACAGAATCGAGTCGAGCAATTTTTCATAAGTAAAATATCTGAACTGATATTTGAATCGAGAACCATTGTGTTTGAGTTGGTTTTCGATTCTAGATCAAGAATCGAAAAATCGAATAAGAACAAAATTTAAATAATTTTTAAAATTTTAAATATTGAATTAATTAAATTATTTTATTTTTTTTAAACAAATTAACTATTAGTGATTAATGCTCCAACTCACAAGCCAAGTTCATGCATAGCTAGCCCATCTCAACTCAATTTCTAAATTCAATTTTTTGTTTTAATTTTTTGGCTCAATTATTAATTTCACTGTTAGCCTAAGATTTAAATCTTTTTAAACCCATGTTTGACACCTATTAATTTCTCTTTCTCTTTCTCATTCTCATTCTTCATTTCAACCACACATTCTCCAAATAAAATAATATTACACACAAATCAAAAACTTTTCATTACTTTTTCACCACACATTTTCACATCAATCACTATTCCAAAATTTCTATTTCTCTCAAAATGGATTTTAAACAGGGGCTAAGTTTTTATCATTTCCTTTCAAATTTCATACTTTCATTCGGTAAGCACATATTCACTAACCCCAAATCATTTGATAAATTGAAAATCTACATCTACATGTCCAAATCGAATCCCCGACTGCCGAGTCCAACTTCCGCTCTCCAACTGCCCATCGAAACTAAGAATGAACATGTCAAGTTGTATTTATGTAGTGTTGCGTAAATCTTAAAAAAATTAATTATCGTACGAAACCGAACAAAACAAAATTGAATCAAACCGAACCGAATGGAACCGAACCCGAACGGTTCCATAATTATATTTGGATCCGACAATTCCATTTATCAAATAGCCGAAAATTTTGGTTCGATTCGGTTCTGAATCGGACCATGTCAAGTCCTAAACAGTTATCAATCAAGTTGTTTTATCTGATTTTTACTACATCATATTGATATCATAGCTAAATGTTGCCTTGAAGAAGACATTCTATCAATCACTTTTTACATGGTTCCATGGTGATAGAGTGCAATTTGTGTGAGGAATCCCATAGTTAACCACAATCGCCTTGAACACTTGTGGCCCATTTTACATGGATGAGGGCTGGGTTCCTTCTCGTTGCTCTAGAGTCAAGAAGTGGTTTTTCTGCAATAATTTGAGTTGTCTCAAATGAACTTGTCATTGATGCTATGTTAAGGATGACAAAATGGTTCGTTGGCTTGGATTCGGCTCGAAAAAGTCCGAAATGGGCCAGCTCATGGCTCCGTGGGCCAGAGCCGAGCCACATTTTGGGACGTCGCTCGAGCCGGCCGGGCCCGTGTGGCTCGACAAACCGGCCCTGAGCCTAAAAAATAAATAAATTAAAAAAAACTTGTCAGCCACTTTTTTTAAAATTTTTAATTTTAAAATTTTTAAGTTTAATTTTAGTTGTAATTTTTTTATATTTTTAAATCTTGTTTGATGCACATTTTGAGAGTAATAATGCATTTTTACTATTGATGTGATAAAAAATATGTGGTTAAAAATAAAAGAAAAGTTATTGATATGATGAAAAATATTATTTTATTGAAAAATGTGATTGAAAATGAGTATAAGAATGAGAATGAGAAAAATAATGTGGCCCAAACATGAACTTATATTTAGTTATTATTTATAATATGCATAGATTACACAAATTTTAAATTCTTTAAAAAAAGTTTAGATTTGCCACGAATTTAAAAAAAAAAAAAAAAAATCGAGCAGAAAGCTCAGGTCGAGCCTAAATTTTGGCCAAGCTTTTGTTCGGCTCGGGCCAAAAAAAGTTTGAACTATTTTTACTCGAGCCCAGTCCGATCAAAATGTTTCAGCTCGCGGCTCGGCTCTTTGACACCCCTAGATTATGTGATCTATATTCATTGTATCGATCATGACAGTTGACGAGGTGGCATAATACTTCTTAACCTCCTTGGATCTAACGATGCTCCGTTGTATTTTTGCTTAAGTAAGCAGGGGCATTCCTATTCAGATGTCACCTATATTCAGAGACGGATATAGGGGGGGTTGGGCTGTAGCCCCCCTCCCCCCCCCCCAAATGCCCAAAAAAATTTTTTTTGGTAGAGATAATTTATTTTTTTAAAAAAAAAAAACAGTTTTTCATGTGTAAATTATTATTTTTTTCGCGTATTAGCCCGGTTTGAAAATTTGTAGCCCGGTCTTGGATCCAATCCTGGATCCGTCCCTGCCTATATTGCAATCTATGTGAGCCACTCTTACCTTCCTTCTATCGAGTCCAAACCGGATTACAATTGTACATGTTTTTCTTGATTTTTTAGTAAGTGACTTGAGGGTTTTTTTTAGTGGGTAAAATTGAAATCATAGCATCTTAATTTATCTTGTTTTTCTTTATGAATTGTACCAAAAGTAAAAACTAGTTGGTTTGGTAAAGATCTCAATTCTCAATCCGCATATCCCAATACTGATTATAAAGTATGATTGAATCCTAGCTTTTATTGCTTTCTGATTAGTTTATTTCCTTATTTAGCTCAATCATATATACCTTTATTCTTGATGAGAATAACAATAGCATTGTCTCAATCTTTGCCTGGACGCTGGATGAAGAGCAATTAGAGGATCAAAACTATCTAAATAACTCAACTTTTGTATTCATTTTAATTTCATTAGTGTTCGCTTAATGTTTATGTATATGTTTAATGACTTGAACTTATTAGATTATCTAAATCGTTAGAAATTATAAACCATAATTCCATTTCACAGAGAGCAATCAATTCGAAAAATAAAAAAGAGAAATAAAAACTTAAGAAGACGCAAGATTTATAGAGGTTCGTTTCAATATAAGACTATGTCATCTTCCGACGCTGCAATAATTCACTATGATGAGTGAAAAATGTTTACAAGAAAAAATATCACACCTATTTTCTCTAACGTCTCTCTCTTTTTGATGATAATAATAAAATCTAACGATGATTTCCTATTTATAGGATAAATTCTTTAATAAAATTTCTATAAGAACACATTCTTAAATAATCATGACTGAGATTTTGGTTCGAGGGCTCCGTCCCCCTTCCAACCCATGCGGCGACCTCGCCATGGAGGTTGATCTGCGACCAATTTTACAAAATGTAAATAATTAAAATCAACAATAATTAGACTCTATAATTTTATATAAACAAATTAATAATATAGTCAATCTTTGGCGAATAATCATTCGTCATGTTAATCACTTTAATTGAAAGTCCGAAATAGCTGAGCCAACATCACATCCAATTTTTTAAAGAAATTAGGACGTACTGCTACAATACACTGTGACTAACTTTACATCTCCAGTCACAAGTCATGACCAAAGTAAGAACTTTTTTATCATTATCAATTTGGCTGCATTAAGATTAAGTGCTAAAGGCTAAAGCTAGCGAAATATTTAACGATGGATTATTGTCGAAAAAGTTTGTGTACCTTTTTTTAAAGTTTCAGGTTATTGACTGTGGCCGAGGCAGATCCTGACAGCAGACTCATCCCCGGGCTTTTGGATTGAAACGTGAATGGCGCAGAATAGAGCTAACTTCTTTACCCAAAAATAGTGCCTTTTTTGGGGGAGGATAATTGCAGCAGTGGTACAAAAGCTTTCGTTTAATAACAGATTTTGTCCAAACTTTTTATTTATACCATATATGGTACCAAACCTTTCAAAAATTAACACATCAAGTCCAATTGGATGATTTATGTTGGTTTGGCAGTTAGTTGACTATAATAGTAATCTTTGACCAAATTTTAAAAGGGTAAAATAGCAACTTTATAAATTTTTATAATAATATAACTAAAATCAAATAATTAAAATTTAAAATTCATTTCCACTTTCTCCATCCACCACACACACCCTCACCCCAAAACCATCACCACCACTACCGAACGATTCAACCGCACTCATCCAACACCGGCGCCATTACCATCTCCTCCATTTCTACCTTCATTCCCATCACCTTCACCAATCTGGGGCACCCACCAGCCAATGCTTCCATGCCATGGTCCGACACTGGACAACTTTTTATGCACAACTTCTTCAATGTTATACATTTTGCGGCTATGCATGATAAATCTGCATCACCAACGGTGTCGCTCTCGCACAATGCTAATCTTTCCAAATTTTGACAGTGTGTCGCCAATTTCTCTAAACTCAACCTTGTGAGATTCAGACCAATCATAACCAACTCCTGAAGCTTCTAAAGATGAAGCTCCACGAGCCTAGTAATCCGATGTGCTATCACTACTAACAAAATGTCATAATTAGAACATCTGAACAACTTCAAGCTCCTCGAATTATTGGACCCAATAATCAAAGGCTATAAAAACTGACCATTGTGAAGATCTTTCAAGCAAAAAACTTTCAGAGCTCGAACAACATTTATCGGTCCGATTGGCTCAGCCCCAATACCGTCATTGACACTAGACAATCGCTTCACTGATAATTCTTCTAGAAATTCGCAATTATTAAGCAAGACATTCATGCCTTTGGCCACGAAACTGCAAAATTCAAATGAAAATTTGTGCAAACTATTATAGTTTCAGGCAAAAGCAGCGATTCCAAAATTAGCTTCAAGATCCGATGGGGAAGACTTTATAAACGGTTTATAAAAATAAGTGATGATTTTTTGAGTAGCATCTATTGAACCGTGTGGTTCAAATTTGGTCAAATGGAGGATAATAAAACATGTATGCACTATTCTAGAGCCTGAATCTGAGTATGTATTGGTACTATTGTACAGTTTGGTATGCAATAATTGATAGGGCTAAATATTATAAAAAAATAAATTTTATTAAGCTATTGTTTGGCAACTATTTAATTTATAAACATAATCGCTCAGCCTACTTTTTATCCACACATTGTGTGAGACTCGAAAGTCATATTCACTAATCAATAACCTTTTTTCATTTATAATTTATTTTGATTATAATCTATTCTTAAACAAGCACATGTTCTATTCCAAAAGAAAACTGTCAACGTTTAACGTGGTTCAATAAACTTCTGAATGGCCATACAAAAAGAAAGCTTTATTTAATGAAAAAATCATACAATATATATATATATATATATATATATTATATTATATATTTTATATTATATATATATTTTTTTTTTTTTTTTTTTTTTTTTTTTTTTCCACTCTCATGAATTCTCTCTTTACAAAATTAGAACATAAAACGGATCACAAACAACACATACACCATTTTCTTTTTCTCATTTTCTCTCCATTATGTTTATGTACCATGGTTGTATACGGGAATTTCATGCCAAAGTCATGTAATTGCAATGGAAGTCCTCTTCCCAATTACATAAAAGTCAACTTCCTTAGCCTATGGCCACACTTTTTTAAAAATCATTTTTGATCACAAGTTTTTTAGAATTCATAACTTATTTTCCAACCAGACGGTTCCACAATTTTTTATTAAAATCCACTAAAAATATATTTTTTATCAAAACAAACGAGGTTTAATTGTATTAGGAGTCGTCTTATTTTTATATAGTTTTTTTGGGAGTAACTATTTTCATTCATTATTTTTATATATCTATCACACTCCAAATCTATCCAAATTAAAATTATAAACTTTTTTAAAAAAAAAAAAATACTATTTTCATCCACATCACATTCCAATATTATCCATATTAAATTTGCTCATGTAAACACTATATATTATCTTCACTTTTATCTATCCACTCTAAATCTATTCGTATTACAATCTCAATTTTTCTTTTTTCTAGAAATACTATATTCATCCTCATTGCATATAACATCATCATTCTTAATATTCAATAATTTATTCTATAGACCAAAAATTATAAGGTGGGATTCCATAAACCATAGGGCATAGACGCCCATAATCACCGTCACTCTCAATATGACATAGACTCTGTTATTTTATTAAAATCGAACATAATAATTTGAAAGGAGTCAGGTAAATTGGAGGACATCAATAAGCACTGCCAAATGCCACAACAACTTCAAAAGCTTTTGAATTGTGCTAGTCATTAGGTATAGCCATCAGTTATTTTCATCACACCATAATTCCTTCATACCTTCGATAAGTGTTATTAATTGAATTATACAAATAATGAAATTTCTTTTCATGTTTTGATAATCCTGGTAGGAAAAATAGCCACCACTGTTTTGAATTCAAGAAAAAAAAAATCTCAGCTGAAAACTCAAATTCTTATTTTGACAATCCAAGCACAAAAAGATATGCATCAATGTTTTCAATTAAAGAAAATCAAGAAAAAAAAATCTCAACAGAAAACTCAAATTATTCGGAATGAAATTTCTTATTAATACTACTTGAATTAAAAAAAAAAAAACATTATTAAATAACCTAAATACAAATCAATTCAAAAGGCACATTATCAAATAACCTAAATACAAATCAAGAATTCTTCATATACTAAATTCATCAAATCCACAATAAAAAGGTAATCTTTACTGTTTCAAATTCTTCTTCATATATTAACGTGTCTATATGTGTTTATTCTTGTTGTGGGTTGACCCAAATTTTAGTGAGTATTGGAGTCTAAATTGAAGTGGTTTTGAAGAGATCAAAATTAAGAGCATGAGGAAAAAGTCGCCGCATTTTCGCTAGCATGGCGCTAGCTGGCCACTCGGGCGAGTCCAGTGGAAAACAACCCGAGAGTTTGTTGCCCGAATGTCATCGCCCAGCCGCGCTCAAGCGATAGGTTTTTTCGACCCAAGCCCATTTTGCTTTTTGATGCGTTTCTGGACTCATTTTCATCTATAACTTAAACTTAGGGGTTCATAAATATATATAGTTCACGGCTTGTAATATTATAATTCATTTTAACATCAAGAGAATAGAGAGAGAACATTCTTGAGAGCCTAAATTTCAATTGAGATTATTGAAATCTTGATATTATAAACGCAAAACTATTGGTTATAGTGGATTCTCCACCTTTAAACTTCTTGTATTCTTATTTTCTTTTCCTTCATTTTATTATCGTCATTATCGTGTGATCCGAAATTCATAACAAGTGGTACCAGAGCGCAATGTTGATTGTTTTGCATGGCGACAATAAAGTATGATATTCCACTGTTGGATAGACATACGAGATTTACATTAGGCAAGTGAAGATGCGAGCGGTGTGGCGCACATGGATTTGGAGGAAGCCCTGCTTTGCTTTGATAGGATGTCTACTGCCAGACGCATGATGAAAAGTGGCGTAGGGATCGGAAAGCCCAATCTCAAATTCATCTACATCTCTCCAATTAGATTCTTCAAGATATTCTTAAGGAGAAGACTGTCGCTATATTGTGGTTAAAGTTGGAACAACTTTACATGACAAAGAGCTTGTTGGGACCAACAAGCTACACTTGAAACACTGTTTGTATTCTCACTGAATATTTGAAGGTACGTCATTGGATGATCGCTTAACTATGTTCAAAGAAATCGTGGCTGATTTGGAGACATTGGAGGTTAAGTATGATGAGGTGGACTTGGCTTTGATATTCTTGTGTTCACTGCCACCATCATATGTGACTTTTAGGGATACTATTCTCTATAGTTGGGATACTCTCACCGTGGAAGAGGTCTATAATGCTTTACTATCTAAGGAGAATATGAGACATCTTGCTGGAGGGTTAGGAAATCATGCTGAAGGCTTGATTGTACGTAGAAGGAATCAAGATATGAATTTTGGTAGAAATATGAGGGGCATATCGAAGTCTAGACATGCTGAGAAGACATGTCACTACTGTAAGAAGAATGAGCATATTAGAGCTAATTGTTTCGCCTTGAAAAATAGAAACAAAATTGTTGGTGCTACATAGAAAGGGAAACAACATGTTAATACAACGGAGGCTGATGTTGTGAAAGATGAGCAAAGTGGTGAAGAGCTTCTTGTGTTTTCTGACGGAGATACTAAATCTAGTGATGAATGAGTTTTTTACTCGACTTGTACTTTTCATATGTATCCTAATCGAGACTGGTTTTCTACATATGAAGGAGTTTCGAGAAGTGCTGTGATTATGGAAAATAGTGCGCCTTGCAAAATTGTTGGAGTTGGTACAGTCAGAATCAAAATGTTTGATCGGGCTATCAAAACACTTACATATGTAAGACATATTCCAAAACTGAAATAGAATCTCATATCTTTGAGTGCACTTGACTCTGTGAAGGTGGAGTTTTGAAAGTAAGCAAATGTGCTCTTGTTGTCATGAAGGAGCATAAAAATCTACACAACTGTACATTTTGCACAGTTCTACAGTAATTGGGGATGTAATAGTTTCTGCTTCTTCCTTGACAGATTTACAAAAGGAAGATACAACACGAAAGGAACACTTGAATATATCCATTCAGATCTTTGGGGACCAGTCAGGGTACCATCTAAAGGTGGCTATTATTACTTGTTGACGATAATTGATGATTTCTCCAGAAAAGTTAGGGTATTCTTCTTAAAGCAGAAGAGTGATGTGTTTAGGTCCTTCAAAGACTGGAAAACATTGATAGAAAAGTAGACTGGAAAGCAAGTGAAATCTCTGCGCACTAATAATGGGTTGGAGTTTTGCTCAGACGAATTCAGTAGTTTTTTGCAGGGCTAAATGTATCATGAGACACTTGATAGTGCCTAGAACTCCTCAACAGAATGATGTGGCAGAACAGATGAACAGAACCTTAATGGAAAATGTTCATTGTATGCTTTCAAATTCTAGGTTGCCTAAGTTTTTTTGTGCAGAAGTTGTTACTACAACTTATTTTCTGATTAATTGCTCACTCTCAGTTGCCATTGATAAAAAGACACCAGAAGAGGTATGGTCTGGTAAACGAGCCTGCTACATATTCAAATGCAGTAAGTTGCAGTGATTTTAGCAGAAAACAAGGATGGTTCGTTGCAAATGGGTATTCAAAAGAAAGGAAGGCACATTAGGGATTGAAAATGTTAGATACAAAGCTAGATTGGTGGCAAAAGGCTACAGTCAGATTCCGGGTGTTGATTTTACAGATGTGTTATCACCAGTTGTGAAATACAGTTATATTCAGGCTTTACTTGGAGTGGTGGCTAAGAATGATTTGGAGTTTGAGAAAATAGATATCAAGACAACATTCTTACATGGAGAACTTGAGGAGAGCATCTACATGCAACAACCAGAGGGATTCGTAGTTTCAGGGAAGGAAGACTGTGTGTGCTTATTGAAGAAATCCTTGTATGGATTGAAGAAGTCACCGATGTAGTGGTATAAAAGGTTTTAATCATTCATGACTATTCGTGATTTTGATAGATGTAATTATGATAATTGTGTGTACTTCATAAAGGAAAGTGGTGGATCAACTACATATTTGTTATTATATGTTGATGATATACTCACAACAGCCAATGATAAAGTAGAGGTCAGAAAAATAAAATTACAACTCAGCAAGGTGTTTGACATGAAGGATTTGGGTGCAGTAAAGACGATTCTTGGAATGGAGATCTTGAGGGATAGAAATGTTAGCAGATTGTATTTGAGTCAGAAGGGGTATATTGAGAAGGTGTTTGAAAGATTCAATATGGTGAAAGTTAAGGCTGTCGTACTCCCTGGCTGCCCACTTCAAACTATCATCTAACTTATATCCACTGTCAGATGAAGAAATTGATTATATGTCTCGGGTTCCTTACTCCAGTGTAGTTGGTTCGCTCATGTAGACTATGGTTTGTATGAGATCTGATTTGGCACATGCAGTTAGTGCAGTTAATAGATACATGGCTAATCCTGGCAAGGAACATTGAAAAGTAGTGCAGTGGATCTTTAGATACTTAAGGGGCTCTTCAAATGCTAGTTTGCATTTTGGTAAAAGTTCTGATGGAGTGATTGGTTATGTAGATTTAGACTATACATGGGATCTTGATAAGAGGAGATCACCTACAGGGTATGTGTTTTCCTTTGGTGGCTGTGCTATCAACTGGAAAGCTACTTTACAGAATACAGTAGCTTTGTCTACAACAAAAGCATAATACATGGCCATTACAGAGGCATATAAGGAAGTTATATGGCTGAGAGGATTGATTGGTGAAATCAATGAAGACTTGCATATATCTACATTATTCTGTGATGGTCAGAGTGCAATTTTCTTGACTAAGGATCAGATGTTTCATGAGAGGACTAAGCACATTGATGTGAGGTATCATTTTGTACGTGATGTGATTGTTCATGGTGATATTGTAGTAAGCAAGGTTGATACCAGTGATAATCGTGTTGATATGATGACAAAACCATTTCCTTTTGCTAAGTTTGAACATTGTTTGAACTTAGTGAGTATTTGTCATTGATTGAGTACTTAGTGAGTGTTTATTGTTGCAGTTGTGACTTGGAATTCCTTATGTTGGAATTTGGTTCAAAGTGGAGATTTGTTGTAGTTTGACCCAAATTCTAGTGGGTATTGAAGTCTAAATTAGAGTGATTTTGAAGAGATCAAAATTATGGACCGAAGGACAAAGTCACCGTATTTTCGCTAGCATGGCGTTAGCTGGCCGCTCGAGCGAGTCCTGTGGAAAACAACTCGAGAATTTGTCGCCCGCCTATTGCCGCCCAATCGCTTGAGCGACTGGTTTTTCTGGCTCAAGCCCGTTTTGCTTTTTGACGCGTTTTTTTGACTCCTTTTTCATCTATAACTTAAAATCTAGGGTATATATATATATATTCTAATTGTGTTTTTTCCATTGTTATTTTAGCTTAGTTGATGAAGATGCTATATATATAGCAATGGTAAATGAAAATAGCGACTCCCTAAATATATAAGAATGATGGATTTAAATAGCGGCACTGGTGGACCCAGGGGGTCCTAGGGGGCAAGTGCCCGCCAACTTTTAAGGTTTTTTTTTTTTTTTGTTAAATCATGTTTATTATTGATTGAAATCTAAATTAAAGTTAAAAATTAATTTTAATAACATATTTCATGGAATTTATAACTATTTAATTTTTTAAAATCAAAATTTACTAAAATCTAATTTTAATATCTATCAAAATAGGGGCAAAATCACAATAAATTTGAATTTCGATAATATGTTAATTTAAAAAATTCTTCAACAATCATACGCTAATTAAATCTACAAATTGCTTATGTCATCTTGGAACTTATTTCGAGAATTACATTATGGACATATCAAATAATCCAAACAGATATCGGAAATAGTTAAAAATATGCTAAACGTGAATTTAAAGAAATACGTTTATCTCACTTTTAAAAAAAAATCAATTATTTCATTAACATTTATTATTTTTGCGATACAAATTTCTCAATGTAATTTTCATCATTTTATATGGAATATGACGTCAAACAATTTTGAAATTTTACATCCGAAAAAGTCATATCCCATGTAAATTTTCAAATGCAAAATTACATGAGGTCTGATTTTTTGGAACGTAAATTTTCGATTGTAAAATTTCTTCCAACTTCTTTACAAGTTCGATTGTGTCTCCTAATTTTAAAGTTCTGCGTGCGCCCTTGAATAGCGACACAGATTCTAGTAAGATAGGATAATATTAGTCTCTAATTATTCACTAATTCCTATTATCTCAATAGAACCAACATTTCAATACACAAAAGATGGCTATAGTGGCAAGGCCAGAGGATAGTCCATCTAATTTGTCGAAAAATTAATTGAGAATAACATTAGTTGAGTGGATAGGAACATAAACTATTATATAAGCTTTTTTGTCGAGAATTTTACCTTATTCACTTTTTAGGATCCTCTTCCAATAATTAGAAAAAAAAAAATTTAAACTAAAAAATTATCAGTACAATATTTGCAAATTATCAGTATTTTTGAAATATAAAAAAGTACTTTACGAGTAGAATCTAGTCATGTACTAGTATTATTAGTTCAATATTTTAAATAAATCGAGGGGTTAATTTTACAAACGGTCGTCGAACTTACCTAAAAATCATAAAACAATCACTAAAGTTTAAAACTTGCAGAAATAGTCACTGAAGTTTCATACACTTTCACAAACGGTCACTGAATGACTGTTATAATTTTAATTCAAATTTAAAGGACCAAAACATATGAACATAGAAATTTGACCACCTCAAGTACAATTTTCTTGCTATTAAGTACACCTTTGGAGTAAATTAGATGAAAATTGTAAAAGTGATATTTCAATTCTCGTTCCGCCTATATATGTATAAGACCAAAAAATTAGACATGAAATATAAATATTTTTCTATGTTTTTTGTGATCGTACATAGATTTCTTAGCTCTTAATGCACTTTTATTTATTTTAGTTCACATAAAAATATAGCATATTCTTATTTAAAAGTAATTGACTTACTTAGAAATTTGCACTTGAAGTAGTCAATCTTCTATGTTCACGTGTTTTGGCCCTTTAAGTTAGAATTAAAATCATAACGGTCATTCAGTGACTATTTGTGAACCAAATTAAAACGTTAGTGACCATTTATGAAAGCGCATGAAACTTTAATGACTGTTTCTGTAAGTTTTAAACTTCAGTGACCGTTTTATAATTTTTAGATAAATTCAGTGACCATTTATGAAATTGACTAGGCCGATCGTCATAAATGATTAGTTTGAAAAATCCAATATAGCACAGTGCGCCATTATTGGCAAACACTCGTGAACTAGATCGAAGTTTGTTAGGCTGGGTTCGATTTAATTTTTTAATGGACTAAGTCATTGACTCACCACAAGCGTCGATTGTCGGTCCATTTTGACGTTACTAAGTTTCTTCTAATGATTACACTAATAGTTGCTCGGTCAAAAACATTAGTGTTAACTTAATCCTATGTGGTGCCATTAAGTTTCATAATGTTACCAAACGACGTTATTTATTACATCAATTTAATAGAGTCATTACAAAACTTTAAGCCCAAAATTTTGACTAAAACTAAATCTTATTACGTTTTCTTATCTGAATTAATCACAACTCACAACTCCCAAATTTTGCTGTCTTGACGTGATAAATAGCGTCATTTAGTGACATGTTGGCACGTAGGATTTAACACTAATATTTTCAACCGAGTAACCATTAGTGTAATAGTTGGAAAAATTCAGCAAGAAAATAACTTCAAGGGCCATTGGCATAATTAACCGATCGTAGGATGTCGTCTGCATGAATTTCTATCCATTTTGGCTATGAGACAAATCTTAGCTTAGTAAAAGCACGTTCTTTTATTTGACGATTAAAATGAGGTTGTTATCCGTAAATGTTTGTGCTTTTTCGCTTTCGTCCCTTTCTTATTCATCGTGCCTTAGCGTGTTGGCAGTGAAAACCATCCTTCTGCTATATATATATACTCGAATCTTATTCAAGGCAGCAAGTGTCTCTACTAAGCAAAGACAGAGAGAGTAGAAAATCTCCTTGATGCTCAGTTCTTCTTCTTAAAAGTTTCTAACGAAGGACTTGTGCAAGGCACTACGCCCAATAGGAAAATAACAAAACTGGGAATGAAAATGAATATGAAGAAGAATAGTTCTATTTGGTCAATTTTCAGTCATGCAGATGGGTTTGATATTTTCTTGATGATTATGGGATTCTTGGGAGCAGCTGGTGATGGAATTTCAATTCCATTAATGACGTATATCACTGCAAAGCTGATGAACAATATTGGTGCTGAGAACGCCTCAATTTTCAAATACTTCACTGAAGTCGTCAATCAGGTTCCTTCTCTTTATCTTGCGTTTGTGCCAAATGTAGCTTAGTGGTAAAATTTGGAATATGTTGCCTTCTACACGTGAGTTCGAATTCAAGTTTGTCACAATTTCACTTTTCATCTTCCTTAAAAAAACTGCACAGTTGGTCCTT
The DNA here is from genome assembly GCA_019097785.1 of Fraxinus excelsior. NCBI lineage: Eukaryota > Viridiplantae > Streptophyta > Magnoliopsida > Lamiales > Oleaceae > Fraxinus > Fraxinus excelsior. The sequence goes on along the minus strand of CM032628.1, from coordinate 1,559,481 downwards.
CAACTTTAGCACATATAGCAAATACATCCTCAACCTCTATAATCAGACTTTTGAATCCCAGCACCTATAGCAAAATTCAAATACATCCTCAACCACTATCACATTAATTAAGATTATAGTAGCGAAGTGATTCTAAGACATTACCAAAGAAAGCAAAAGTGATATTCATAGTAACAGCAAGCGGAATGGGAGCAGCCTAAATCGTGAAAAGTGGCTTGTGGGAGAGCTATATAATTCCTACTGCCAAGGATAAATAAGTAGGCAAGGGGAGACTTTCTTATTCTAACTAAACAAAGCATAGGAAAACGGCACGTTCGTATTTTCCTCGACATTTTTGTTGTTGATAAAGACAGCTTTCACAATCAATGACACCTTGAATTGAATTTACGGAACATCGTTTTCAAGTGTATAAATTTATCATTCCAGTAATTTAAGCTAAATCACAATATTTCCAATGTAAATGCCTAAGCAAATTATCTTAGTTTGCTTCCTTATTTGAGTCATCTAGTTGTCGAGGCTGCGAATTGGTATAGTTCATGCCATGCTAATATTTTCACCTGAAATTGGATTTTTTTGGTGACAGAATGCATTGGGTTTCTGTTATCTGGCTTGTGGGCAATGTGTTGCTTGTTTCCTTGGTAGGTCTCCTTTGACCCTTAGATGAGCCAATTACAAGGAAGGTTTGAAATTGAATCAAATTTAAATTTGTTTTTCTCTAGAGGGTTATTGTTGGACAAGAACAGCCGAACGACAGGCTTCACGTCTAAGAACAAGTTATTTGAAAGCAGTGCTTAGGCAAGACGTAGGCTACTTTGATTTGCATGTGACCTCTACAGCAGATGTCATAGCAAGCGTTTCCAGCGATAGTCTTGTAATTCAAGATGTCATTAGCGAAAAGGTTGGTCGATCTTGTTTCTTTCAATTTTGTGATACGTTTGTAAGATATGCTAATTAATTAGGTGGTTGAATTCAAAACAAATCAGGTTCCAGTTTTTTTGATGAATTCATGGACTTTTGTGGGGGCCTATATAATGGCCTTCTTGATGGTCTGGAGGCTAGCAGTTGTCGGACTTCCATTTGCGGTATTACTTGTGATACCAGGTTTGATTTACGGAAAATCTCTGATGGGCATTGCACAAAAGATTAGGGACGAGTACAGTAAGACAGATACAATTGTGGAGCAAGCTATTTCTTCCATTCGAACAGTTCATTCCTTTGTAGCGGAGAGCAAGACTCAAGCTGAGTTCTCTGCTGCTCTTCAAGGGACTGTAAAATTGGGATTAAGGCAAGGTTTAGCCAAAGGTTTGGCTATTGGTAGTAACAGCATCGTCTTTGCAATTTGGTCTTTCATTTCTTATTATGGTAGTACATTGGTCATGTATCACGGCGCTAAAGGAGGAACTGTCTTTGCAGTTGGTGCCACTATTGCCATTGGTGGATTGTAAGGATTTTCTTCCATTTGTGTGTGTATATATGGCACTGTTCTTATTTTTTGATATTAATTATATTGCCTAATTAAGCATATCAAGTCTATGAATTTACTGGTCATGGTTTTTGTTTCTTGTGGAACAGAGCGTTGGGTACTGGTTTGTCTAACCTTAGGTACTTCTCCGAAGCAATTGCGGCTGGAGAACGCATAATGGAAGTCATATCAAGAGTGCCGAAAATTGATTCGGACAACAAGGAAGGCCAAACATTACAAACTGTTATGGGAGAAGTCGAATTTAAACACATTGAATTTGCTTACCCATCAAGGCCTGAAAGCATTATTTTTAAAGATTTCAATTTGAGAATCCCAGCAGGAAAGACAATGGCATTGGTTGGAGGAAGTGGGTCTGGAAAGTCGACAGTGATTGCTCTATTGCAGAGATTTTATGATCCACTCAATGGTGAAGTTCTTCTTGATGGGGTTGCCATTGATAAGTTGCAGCTGAAATGGCTAAGATCACAAATGGGACTGGTCAGTCAGGAGCCAGCCCTATTTGCTACCACAATTAAAGAGAACATACTTTTTGGTAAAGAGGATGCATCTTTTGAAGAGGTTATTGAGGCTGCCAAAGCTTCTAATGCTCATAATTTCATTACTCAATTGCCTCAAGGTTATGATACTCAGGTTTGCCTCTCATGTCTTCTTGTTCCTTGCTTTTGTTATTGATAAATCACTCTTACTTTTTCAATCCTAATTTTCTGATTTTTCCACAATTCAACTTATTTTAAATTGCTGATGTTCCACAAGTTCCCACGTTTGATCATCCACTAAACTATTAGAATTTTCCAGATTATGTTGTGTTCAGTACCTTTCTTATTGGATTATCAGAGCTCATTCCTGCTAGTAGTAACACTAACATTTAAAATGCACGCAGGTCGGTGAGAGAGGAGTACAACTATCTGGAGGTCAGAAGCAAAGAATTGCTATAGCAAGAGCCTTAATCAAGGAACCGAGAATTCTCCTACTTGATGAGGCAACCAGTGCTCTAGACTCCGAATCAGAGCGAGTTGTTCAGGAAGCACTTGACAAGGCTGTGGAAGGACACACCACCATCATCATAGCACACCGTCTTTCCACCATCCAAAATGCTGACATCATTTCTGTTGTCCAAAAGGGAGAGGTCATGGAGATTGGCTCACACGATGAGCTTATTGAGGATAAAAATAGCTTATACAGTTCGCTTGTCCGTCTACAGCAAACTGAGAATAAAAAAGAATCTGCAAATGTTAATAGCGTTGCTGCATCAAGATCCACTGCAAACAATATTCAGAACTCAGATAGTAAAAGACTATCAATTGTTGGTGAGGCCAGCACGAGTAACACAGAAGCGCCAAGCCAAGGAGCGAAGATTGCAACAATTTCCAGTAATCAAGTTCTTCCTGTGCCTTCATTTAGAAGACTACTGGCTATGAATTTGCCTGAATGGAGGGAAGCGATATTAGGATGTATAAGCGCAATGCTATTTGGTGCAATTCAGCCAGTTTATGCATTTGCCATGGGATCACTAATATCTGTGTACTTTCAGACGAACCACAGCATAATTAAGAAAAAGACGGCAATATATTCTTTGATTTTTCTTGGGTTGGCAATTTTCGCACTATTGATCAACATTTTCCAGCATTATAATTTTGCTGCCATGGGGGAGTATTTGACAAAAAGAATCAGAGAGAGAATGTTTTCAAAGATACTCAGTTTTGAAATTGGTTGGTTTGATCAGGATGAGAATTCCACTGGTGCTATTTGCTCTAGACTAGCCAAAGATGCCAATGTGGTAAGTTCATTAAGTACTCTTCTATAATGAAGTAACAAAGTTTGTCTGCTAGGAGAAAAAATATTGCTAATTATTTTATTCATTATCTTTTTTAATTGATTTTCTGCTACAAAATACATACTAGTAGTTATAGCATGTGCTATATTGACGAGTTCAGTTCTAATAGAATTTATTTTATCTTCTTTCCCAAGATAGAAGAAGCAAGTAAATCTTTCAAAATGCCAATCTTTCAATGGGAGAAATCTTGCCGTTTTTGGGTTCCACTCTTTGTGAGCCATGCTATATGTACACTTCGGTTTACACCTTGGTTTATGTGTTGGCAGATTTGGAAACATTGATTTTAAAAACACTTTTTTCAATCAATGGTTAGATTTTTGACACATAAGAAGTGTCAACCAAGTGTACTCATTTGGGTGTACAAGTAGTCTTATTCATTGCGCTATTAGAAGGAGATTGTGCTTCAAAATAGAGTAATCTGTTTGGAATTCTATTAAATAGCATCTTTTAACACTTCTTACCATCTGGAAACAAAAACCAAGTACCATCTTGATTAGTCCTATGTGTTTGAGAAAAGCTCAGTTCATCTGTAAAATGGAGGATGCTTCAAGTACCATATCTTATAATCTTCTATCGAATCTATTAACAAATTGGTGTCTGACATTTCTACAGGTCCGGTCCTTGGTGGGCGATAGGATGTCACTTCTTCTCCAAACTTTCGCAGCAGTGACCATTGCTTGCACCATGGGATTAATTATAGCCTGGAAGCTCGCATTGGTAATGATAGCAGCACAACCCATTATCATAATTTGCTACTATTGCAAGCGTGTCCTGCTGAAAAGCATGTCAAAAAAGGCCATCAAAGCCCAAGATGAAAGTGGCAAGCTTGCAGCGGAAGCTGTTTCCAATATTCGTACTGTCACAGCCTTCTCCTCCCAAACAAGAATTTTACAGATGCTCGAGAAATCCCAAGAAGGCCCACAAAAAGAAAATATTCGCCAATCATGGTTTGCAGGTATAGGGCTTGGGATCTCACAAGGCCTCATGACATTAACTTGGGCTTTGGATTTCTGGTATGGCGGTAAATTGGTTGCAGAAGGCTTCATGGGATCAAAAGCACTGTTCCAAACGTTCATGATCTTGGTGAGCACAGGCCGTGTTATAGCCGATGCTGGGACTATGACAAATGATCTAGCTAAAGGATCCGAATCAGTTGGATCAGTTTTTGCAGTGTTGGATCGGCGTTCCTTAATTGAGCCAGAGGATCCAGAAGGCCACAAGCCTAATAAGTTAATTGGACATGTGGAGTTACAAGATGTTGATTTTGCCTACCCTGCAAGGCCCAAAGTGATTATCTTCAAAGGCTTTTCAATTATAATCGAAGCCGGAAAATCAACAGCATTAGTTGGAGAAAGTGGCTCTGGAAAATCAACCATAATAGGTTTGATTGAAAGATTTTATGATCCAGTTAAAGGAGTAGTAAAAATCGACGGCATAGATATAAGGTCATATGACCTAAGGTCAATGAGGAAGCATATTGCACTTGTAAGCCAAGAGCCCACATTATTTGCTGGTACCATACGTCAAAATATCACATATGGAGCATCAGAACACGTCGATGAAGCTGAGATCATCACAGTAGCCAAGGCAGCAAACGCCCATGATTTTATTGCAAGTTTGAAGGATGGGTACGACACATGGTGCGGCGATAGAGGGCTACAGCTATCCGGCGGGCAGAAGCAGCGAATTGCAATAGCACGTGCCATTTTGAAAAATCCCGCAGTGTTGTTACTAGATGAGGCCACAAGTGCGTTAGACAGCCAGTCGGAGAAGGTGGTGCAAGATGCACTTGAGCGTGTGATGGTTGGGAGGACCAGTGTAGTTGTGGCACACAGGCTAAGTACCATACATAATTGTGATATGATTTCTGTTTTGAGCAAAGGGAAAGTGGTAGAACAAGGTACTCACTCTTCCTTGTTAGCTAAAGGGCCGAAGGGAGCGTACTATTCATTAGTTAGTCTCCAAAGGACTCCTAGCACTCAATCAACTAATTGATTCAAATGTCTGTTATTTAAGCACTTAATATTCTACTAAATTGTAAATGGAATGATATTCTAATGACTTTCTCATTCCATTAAATTCCAATGTAAGTGTAATGAAAATAATGTTCAGTTTGTGGTCTCTTTGAAGATGTGAGATTACTACTGCTGTATACTCCTATTGTTTGGCTAAGGAATGCGTGATAATTTTATGCCCATTTTCTGGTAATACTGCTGTTTTTTTCGTCTCAAAATTTTAGATTTGCTGGAAAATGGTTTGTAGTTTATCAATTCTACAAGATGAAGAATTCTTGGTTTTCTGGAGAAAGTTAATTTCAGAATTGAAGCAGGAACTTGAATGCTTGAATGTGTGGTCGGGTTTCTGGTTCGATTCTGACGCAGGGAAGATGAAAATTAAATCTAGATATCGTTCTAGAGACGAAAAGAACACAATAATTTCTGAATCAAACAATAATATTCATTGAATAATACGAAAAGCAGTAAAAAGCCTTTATATAGGCGTTACAAGGAACCCTAAAAGCGGAAAATATCAAAAAGTGCCAAAATTAGCGAAAAATCAAATCGAATCATACTAAAAATAACAATTCGGAGGCCTAAACGTTGGAATTTGCCTAAAATCACGAGACCTCGGGCTTTGCCCCGAGTCCAACTTTTCGGGCCGTTTCCAAGCCGCCTGTCAAATTTCAGCCCATTCCGACAACGTCGCGACAAATTACCAAAATACCCCCGAATTGATTCTCCCTACATCAGTCCCCTTTTCTTAGAGAAACACTCGTCCTCGAGTGAAGTACTGGCATGGTCATGGGAGCATGGTACTCATATAGGTCCCGCACGTTGAACGTCTTGGAAATGGAGAGGTCGGCAGGGAGATCAACTACATACGCGTTGTCATTGATTTTCTGAAGGATCTTCACTGGACCAATCTTCTTCTGTTTCAGTTTGTGGTACGTTCCCACAGGGAACCTTTCTTTGCGAAGGTGCACCATAACCTGATCCCCAACTGAAAAAACTTTCAAACGCCGATGACGATCTGCTGCCTCTTTGTATTTCGCTGCAGATTCTTCCAACTTTTTCTTGACGTCTGTGTGGATGCTAAAATGTTTATCAGCAAGGTGCTGGGCAACAATGCTCATGCCTGGCAACTTTGGTAATGGAACCACATCCAACGTATGAAGTGGGGGGCGGATGTAAACAACTTCAAAGGGGGACTTGCCACTAGATCGGTTAGGCACCAAGTTGTATGCAAATTCTGCCTGGGAAACAGCAAAGTCCCACTGCTTGGGATGATCTTGACACAGACTACGCAGGATGTTGCCCAATGTTCGGTCACTACCTCCGTCTGTCCATCTATTTGGGGATGGCAAGTGCTGCTATACTGCAAGGCTGTATCGAAACGGCGCCACAGAGAGCGCCAAAAGTGGCTCAGAAACTTGGTATCACGGTCAGAGACGATGGATTTGGGGACTCCGTGTAAGCGAACTACCTCCTTGAAGAACAGATGTGCAATGTGGCTAGCGTCCGAAGTCTTTCTGCAAGGAATGAAGTGTGCCATTTTGGAGAACCTGTCCACCACGACAAAAACAGAGTCCATACCTCGCTGGGTACGGGGCAGGCCAAGGATGAAGTCCATAGATAGAGCTTCCCAAGGAGCATCCGGAATAGGCAACGGAGTATATAACCCGGTGTTCTGTGCTTGCCCTTTAGCAGTCTGGCAGATGTAGCAGCGTTGCACAAACTTCTCCACATCCCTCTTCAAGTGTGGCCAATAATACCGAGACTCCACCAAGGAGATGGTTTTGTCCCGCCCAAGGTGACCTCCCAGTCCACCGACGTGTACCTCCCGAATAAGGAGCTCCAGCAACGATCCGCGAGGGATACATAAGCGGTCATCATGAAACGGTATCCATCATGAACCTGGAAGCTAGGAGAAGGGTGGGTATGAGAAAGGACCGGTTTCCAGATTTCGCTAAAATCTTCGTCAGTGGCATAGAGGTCCTTCAGGTACTTAAAGCCGATAATCTCAGCCCGCACAACTGTAAGCAAGTGAGCCCTCCGACTCAATGCGTCTGCTACCTTATTGAGTGTTCCAGATTTATGCTTCAAGGAGAACGTGAACCTCTGAATGTAGGCAATCCACCGAGCATGCATACGGTTAGGTTTGGCCGAATTCTGCAAGTACTTCAGAGCTTGATGATCACTATGAAGGATGAACTCACGTTGTATCAAATATGGCTCCCAATGCTGTAATGTTCGCACCACGGCATACAATTCTTGCTCATAAGTGCTCCACCTTGATCTGGGCTCGCTTAGTTTTTCACTAAAGAAAGCAACAGGTCGTCTTTCTTGGGACAACACGGCTCCAATACCCACACCAGAAGCATCACAATCAACTTCAAACAGATTCTCAAAATTCGGAAGGGCTAAAACAGGGGCCGTGGACAACTTCTCTTTCAAGAGAGCGAAACTCTTTTCTGCTTCATCACTCCAAAGTAGATGTTTCTGCTTCAAGCAGTTTGTGAGAGGCGCTGCTATGGTGCTAAAGTTTCTCACAAACCGCCTATAGAAGGTTGCCAGCCCATGAAAGCTGCGTACATCACTGATTGTTTTGGGGACTGGCCATTCCCGAATCGCCTGAATCTTAGCTTCATCAACCTTGACTCCCTCTGCACTAACTACAAACCCCAAGAAGATTAAGCTGCTGGTGACAAAGCTGCACTTCTTTAAGTTGATATATAACTGGTTAAGCTTCAGGACACTTAGGATTTCTCGTAAGTGACCTAAGTGATCAGCTTCATTGCGGCTGTAGATTAGGATATCATCAAAGTAAACAACCATGAACTTTCCAATAAACGGCTGGAATACCTAATTCATTAGTCGCATGAAGGTGCTAGGTGCATTTGATAACCCGAATGGCATAACCAACCATTCATACAAACCCTCACGAGTTTTGAACGCCGTTTTCCACTCGTCGCCTGACCGAATCCGAATCTGGTGATACCCGCTTTTCAAGTCAATTTTTGAGAACACTTGAGCCCCCTCTAACATGTCCAACATATCATCCAAGCGTGGGATAGGGAACCTGTACTTCACTGTAATTCTATTGATAGCACGACTGTCAATGCACATCCTCCACGACCCATCTTTCTTCGGGGTGAGCAACGCTGGAACTGCGCAAGGACTCATGCTCTCCCTGATCAATCCCTTTTGCAATAATTCAGTGACTTGACCCTGCAAAATTTCAAACTCCTTAGGACTCATCCGGTAATGGGGCAGGTTGGGGAGACTGGCACCTGGAACCAAATCGATTTCATGCTGCACTGTCCGCATTGGAGGAAGTTCTGCTGGTAAATCAGCAGGGATGATGTCGCGAAATTCCGCCAACAGGGGACGGACTGAATCTGGAAGACTGACTTGACCCTCGTCTGCGCCTCCCCCTCACTTAACAACAACGACGTAGACCTGCCTTGTCTCCTTCATCTCTGGTAACAGGTCTGGCACAATCAGAAAATTCTGGCTATTTTCCCCCGACTTACTCTGGGCTGCTCCGTGTTGTCTAGGCGCTAGCACCACTTTCACGCCATCCTTGACAAAGGAGTAAGTGTTGTCCCTACCTCTGTGCACGGCATCTCTATCATATTGCCATGGCCTACCAAAAAGCATGTGGCACGCATCCATGCTCACCACATCACAAAGCACATCATCTTGGTAATGCTTCCCAATAGACAGCGACACCCAACATCGTTCAGTAATTTCCACTGCACTCCCAATGTCTTTAATCCAGCCAATCTTGTAGGGTGTTGGATGCTTCTCAGTAGGTAAGCCCAGCTTGTCAACCATGGTCCTGGAGACAATGTTTTCACTGCTGCCACTATCGATGATCAAATCACACACCCTCTGCTTCACAGTACATCGTGTGGCAAAGATCTTATGTCGTTGTTCATCTTCCTTTCGCGGAGTATACATCAAACGACGAACTACAAGGGACACTCCCTCATCCTCATGGGTCACTGCGGCAACCTCGTCCTCATCCTCAAGAACCTCATACGGATAATCACCTTCTTCCGCAAACTCATCATCATGAATGGCTAAATTCACAGCCTGCCGCTGTGGACATTGATTAGACCGATGCCCTGGCTGACCGCAACGATAACACTTATCACCTCTAGCTGGAGCATAAGGATTAGTGCGTACGGCAGGGGGGTTAGGGTCGGTCGTCTTTGGTGGTGGTGCTGGAACTCTCGGCTGGGCAAATCCCCGATTAGCGCCGACAGGCCCCGATTGGGTCTGGAAGTCAGTTGTGGCTTTGCCCCCATAGCTTGCTGTTGTCTGCATAGGAGATGAATTAAATCTGCCTCCACTGCTTGTGTTAAACGTTCGGATGCCTCGTCTATTGATCTGTAATTCTACCCGCGTGGCCAGCTGTATAGCTTCCTGCAATATGTGTGTCGGCTGCATCATAACAAGGTCCTGAATATTAGCGCGCAAACCCTCCACGAACCTGGCAACCAGTTGACCCTCAGATTCTGGGAGGTCGTTTCTAGCAGAAAGTCGTTGGAATTCCGAAACGTAATCGTGCACTGTTCTGTTACCTTGTCGACACCTCTGATACTGCTGAAACAGAACCTGATCATAATCTACAGGTAGAAAACGAGCCTTCATCAACTGCTTCATTCTGTGCCAAGTCCGGATCTTGTTGCGATTCTGCCGAACCCTAGAGATCTGTAGTTGCTCCCACCAGGCAGAGGCGCCCCCTTTCAGTTTGTAAGCAACCAGCTTCACCTTTTTTTCCTCTTCAATTCCCATGTATTCGAAAAAACGTTCAACCTCGCTTAGCCAATCCAGAAACTCTTCAATGCCTAACTGCCCATCAAAAGATGGAAGATCCATCCTCATACGGAAGGTATTATTATTGCCACGTCCCTGATCTGGAGGGTTATCCGTGAGAATCATGCCTTCGATCTCTTCATCAGTCGAATCACCCTCGAAGTCCACTGGTTGAAGGGGTCTGTGACCACGCCGATTCTGGTTGCCTCCTCTTGGTTCGCGAGGTGGAAAACGCGGATTAACATTGATTGCTAGCGTTGCCAATATGTCCCGAATCTCTTGAAGTTGACGGTCAGTCGTCCGCCGATCCTCTTCCACTCGTTGCCACAAATCACCAAGCCCACGTTCATTAATGGGATTAGGATTTTCTCCACCTTCGTTTTGTGCCATCTAAGCCAAGGGAAGGCCTCGCTCTGATACCACTTGACGCAGGGAAGATGAAAATTAAATCTAGATATCGTTCTAGAGACGAAAAGAACACAATAATTTCTGAATCAAACAATAATATTCATTGAATAATACGAAAAGCAGTAAAAAGCCTTTATATAGGCGTTACAAGGAACCCTAAAAGCGGAAAATATCAAAAAGTGCCAAAATTAGCGAAAAATCAAATCGAATCATACTAAAAATAACAATTCGGAGGCCTAAACGTTGGAATTTGCCTAAAATCACGAGACCTCGGGCTTTGCCCCGAGTCCAACTTTTCGGGCCGTTTCCAAGCCGCCTGTCAAATTTCAGCCCATTCCGACAACGTGGCGACAAATTACCAAAATACCCCCGAATTGATTCTCCCTACATCAGATTCAAATAATTTTCTATCATTTGGCTATTCTCACCATTTCTGTTCAGGAATCCTCCCAATGCAGTTTCTTTTTATATACACCACATCCAGGATTGAATAAATCCACTAATCACACTTTCTGGAAATCTGAATATCAAGACAATGCATGCAAAAGGATGTCCGATCAAGTGCATCTTGCACCGCCTTCTCCGGTTGTGAGTCTAACGCACTCATGGCCTTGTCTAGTAATAACAACGCAGGATTTTTCATAATGGAATTTTAATTCGTTGCTTCTGCCCACCGGATAGCTGCAGCCCTCTGTTTCTGCACCATGTGTTGTACCCGTCCTTCAACCCTGCAATAAAATCATGGGCATTTGCTGCTTTAGCTGCCGCAATGATCTCAGCTTCATCCAGTGTTCTGATGCTCCGTATGTGATATTTTGAGGTATGGTACTGGCAAATAATGTTGGCTCTTGGCTTACAAGTGCAATGTGCTTCCTCAGCGACCTTAGGTTATATGACCTTATATCCATGCCGTCGATTTTTACTACACCTTTAACTGGATCATAAAATCTTTCGATCAAACCTATTATAGTTGATTTTCCAGAGCCACTCACTCCAACCATTGCTGTTGATTTTCCGGCTTCAATTATAACTGAAAAGCCTTCTAAGATCATCACGTTCGGCAAAATCAACATCTTGGAACTCTACTTCGCCAGTTAACCTATTAGGCTTGTAGCCTTCTGGTTCCTCTGGCTCAATTAAGGAACACCGATCCAACACTGCAAAAACTGATCCAACTGATTCAGAACCTTTAGCTAGATCATTTGTCATAGTCCCAGCTTCAGCTATAACGTGGCCTATGCTGAGTCGCTGACCAAGATCATGAACATTTGGAACAGTACTTTTGATCCCATGTAGCTAGCCTTCTGCAACCAGTCTACCACCATACCAGAAATCTAAAGCCTAAGTTTATGTCACGAGGCATTGAGAGGTCCCAAGACCTATACCTGCAAACCATGATTGGCGAATATTTTCTTTTTTTCTGGATTCTTGGGCTTTCTCGAGCATCTTTAAAATTTTTATTTGTAAGCAGGAGGCCGTGACAGTATGAATATTGGAAACTGCTTCTGCTGCAAGCTTGCTACTTTCATCTTGGGCTTTAATGGCCTTCTTGGACATGCTTTTGAGCAGGACACACTTGCAGTAGTATCAAAATATGATAAGGGGTTATATAAGTAAAAAGCATTTTGAGTTGTTCCAATGATGTAGGACAACTAGCTTTGGAGTTTGAGGAAGTGTTGGACAGAAAATTGGCAAAGAAAAATCGCGTCAAGGGTAATTTTGTCATTTGTCGCGACGGTGTCGGAATGGGCTGAAATTTGGCAGGTTGATTGGAAACGGCCCGAAAAGTTGGACTCGGGGCATAGACTTGAGATCTCGTGATTTTAGCCAAATTCCTTTGTTTAGGGCCCCGAATGATTAATTTTCGTATTTCCCGTTTTAGATTTTTGCTATTTTTGGAACGATTTCCTTTCTATGTTTTTAAGGTTTCTTGTAATGCCTATTTAAAGGCTTTTGGGCGTTTTTCCGTTATTTATTGATTGGAATAAAATTTCGTTCTTGGAGAATTTCAATTTTCTTGTTTTCAAGATTTACTCTAGTAAATCTTGTTACTTCCGTTCTGCGTCACCCAAGATGTAGGGGTTAAAGAGAGGACTTCTCAACTTTAGTGAGAGAAACACTCACTAAAGTTGCCCCTTGCATTCTTGAGCTCATTGAACTTTTGTTTGATTTTACCTTTATAAAGTGGTAATGTCGAATCCAGCAACGCAGATTTAGTTTAATCTGTCCAGTATTAAAAAAATTTCAAGTCTCTTGGAGATTCAAATTTCGACCAGAGGTCCAGAACAGTTAGGTATGGTAATAAAAGATTCAAAAGTGTCATCTTTGAAGACTTTCAAGTTTCTTGAAGGTTTGAAAACCGACAAGTCTGGTTATGCAATGTCCTTGAAAGTTTCAAGTTTTCCTTCTCTTCATGGAAGATTTGTAAAACAGCCAGCAGGTCGTTTGCATTGTTCAAGCAGTTCTATGCATAGTTTTGCCCAGTTTCATGGTGCTTCTGTTTTGGTGATACTCGATTTTAAGCCTCAAAATTTGAGGCTGTTTTGACTTTGTTAGGCCATCTCCAAAGCTAGCACTATAACACCAAAATGCACCAAATTTTGGTGCAAAAGCTCTCCAATGTGGCACGAAAGTTTGAAGTCCAATTTACCCTTTTTCTCATTTGCCAAACTAATTGATGTAGGGTATTTGTGTCATATATTTTTTTTAATACAATAAATTATTATTATTTGCATTTAAAACAAATTTTAATAATAATTAATGAATTGATTAAAATTGCAACATAAAAAAACTTAAAATATAACAAACACGATTATTTAAAGTTAACACGAAACAAGAAGTGTGTAGAAAAAGATGTTGAACGTGCATTTGACATTCTACAATCAAAATTTGCAATTGTGAAAGGACATGCAAGGTTTTGAGAAAAAACAAGTATTACATGATGTCATGACTGCATGTATTATCATGCATAACATGATAATCGATGACGAACGTAATGTTGACCCACCAGTTTGAGAATGGACGGAAGCGCCAAGTCCGGAAGTTGAGTTGGTTGAAGACGAAAATCATCGTTTGAAGAATTTGTTGCCCGTGATAGACAAATTAAGGATAAAGAGGCTCACATTGCACTTCAAAATGCATTAATCGATCATTTATGAGAATAACATATGAATTTCGAGAATTAAATTGCAACACTATTTCGACTTCGTAATATAATAATATCGAAATTCGATACGTATTGCACTACTTTTTAATGGCATGATTTAATATTTTCTTTGTCGTATTGTTTTTATTAATTGTCCTATATTTTTTTATATTTATTAATGAATTTAATATTTTTTTTACTTTGACGTAATTATTTATTTAATAATTTATGTATTTGTAAAATAAATAAATAAATTATTGAGAATAAAAAAAAAAAAAAAATGATTAAATAATGTTCATTTGGTGTAATGGTTGGAAATAATTTTAAATTTTGTGCGAAATTTGGTGTAAAGCGGTGCAAACCTTATCTTAAATTTTGATGCAGAGTTAGAGATGGTCAGTTCTAAAGAGTTCGGCCAGATAAGTGTTTTGGCCAGCTCGTTCCAGGTTCAGTTGTCAGATTTCTATGCTCTTAGTTCGAATTTTTCCAAGCCCTGGGTTAAGTTTGAATTCAACCACTCATCTTGAAGTCCAACCAACAGCTTATGCGTTTTATTCATCCAATTTTCTTGGATGTATGGAAGGTTATGTTCTTGAAGATTCATATTTTCTCTTGGCATGATGAAATCGTCCAGCGGGTCTTTAATCTGCTCTTGAAGCCTTAAGTTTTTGTCTTGCTGTTTACTTCCTGTTTGGGAAATTAATTCAAGTTTCTCTCCCCCTTATTTTGAAATTTAAATTATTCAAACCGAACCTACGGTAGATCCTTGCTTTTTGCAATTACATATTACTCGTTTCGGCAAAGAATACAAATGTCTTTGTACCTCGTTGGTCATAATTCAAAAAATTTCCCAAACACATTTTTATAACTTCCGGCCTGTTTTTCTTGCCTGTCTAACATTATATTCAAGCATATTACATACATTTTGAGCTTCCCTACAAGAACTTAAGTTGCAATAACTTAGTTCTTCACTCATACACTGCCCCTTTGAAGTTATAGCACATGTTAGAAGTTGGGTGTGACCCAAATTCATTGTTGAAGTAATTGAAAAATTCTAATTGAGGTGCACGTAAAGAGAAATTCAATTTGGAATGCCCTTGGAGTTTTATTCAAGTTGAGATTCTATTTGGAAATCCTATTGGGAATTTGGTTTGAAAAAAGACTTTGAGATGAAGAAAACAATTTGAAAAAAAGGCAAAGCCCGACGTCGCAGCTTCGGGCATGGGGTGTCGCGACGCGATGCCCCTATTTAGTATTTTACCCCGTCGCCTGGAGGTGGCGTTTGTTCCTGATTTTTGCATTTTTCTCTCTTTTTTCATTTTAGAGTCGATTTTTTAGCATCCTACTTCATCAATAACTCTATTATGAGGGTTTGGTCGTCCCCTACATATATTCCCTATAAATATTAAGCTCTTTTATACAACTTTATAGTGTGAGAAAAGTGATTAATAACTTTTAGGATCATTGTAATATTTCATCATTTTCATTATTTGTGAGGCAATAAAATCTCTTAATTATTATGTCATATTTTCTTGTCTTCTTTTATTCTTTTGCTTATAATCAAATACTTTATTATTGTACCATATAACTTCAACATCTCGAACGCTCGATGTCACAATGCCAGGCATGGGACGTCGCGGCGCCGTCGCCCCTGTTTAGTATTTTACCTCGACGTCCAGAGGAATTTTTGTGTTTTCTCTCATTTTTCATTTTGAACTTGATTTTTTGGCATTCTACTTCATCAATATCTCTATTATGAGGGTTTAGACGTCCCCTACACGTTTTTTATAAATATTAAGTTCTTCTATACAATTTTATAGTGTGAGAAAAGTGATTACTAGCTTTTAGAATCATTGTAATATTTCTTCATCTTCATTATTTGATGTGCAATTAATAAAATCTCTTAATTTTTCTACCATATTTTCTTGTCTTCTTTTATTCTTTTATTTACGATCAAATACTTCATTATTGTGTCATATAACTTCAACATCTCAATCTGGTGGTTGGTTTCATATCAAGTGGTATTGAGCAATACGTGATCCTTGAATTTTCAACAATTGGTATAAGAGATTTTGGGCATAATTAACATAGCAAGTGGTATCAGAGTCTAGGTTTAGCAATTTCGCAAGAGCGCGGAGTTTGATTTGTTCGAGGTCTTTGTTCGTGATGGCTTCCATGAAGTACGACATTCCACTTTTGGATCGAAACACTAGATTTTTGTTATGGCAGGTTAAAATGGGTGTAGTTTTCGCACAATAGGATTTGGATGATGCATTGCTGTGAATTGACAAGATGCCCGTAGCTTTGATCGCGGAAGTGAAATTACGGAAGGATAAGAAGGTAGTTTCTCACATTCATCTTCATCTATCGAATACCATTCTTCATGACGTTTTGAAGAAAGGCTCATCAGCTGCTTTATGGTTAAAATTGGAGCAATTGTGCATGACCATAAGTCTAACAAGCAAATTACATCTGAAGCAGCGATTATGCTCTCATAGCATGGCAGAAGGTGGATACTTGGAAGATCACCCGGCCGTATTTAAGGAGATAGTGGCTCGTTTAGAAACTTTAAAGTAATGTATGATGAAGAAGATTTAGCCTTGATCTTATTGTGTTCGTTGCTCGCTTTGTCTTCTTCATTTAAAGACACGATCTTGTATAATCGTGATACTCTCACCATAGAGGAGGTGTATGGTGCTTTGTTTTCAAAAGAGAAGATGAAACATCTGGTGTTTGAGGCTAGAGATGGTGAATGCCTTGTTGTTCATGGTGGTTTTGGAAGGGACAGATCGAAGTCTAAGTTCATTAATCAGATTTGTAATTTTTGCAAGAAAAAGTGGCACACTAAGAAGATTGCTAGAAATTGTAGAATAAAAAAAGATTGGCTGCAAGTCAATATGGGAATCAATCAGAGACTCCACTTGAAATAATGAAGTTCGACCCAACTAACACCTAGAGGGGGTAAATACGTGTTTATGTGAAATTTAAATTTACAAAATAATAAATGCAACAAGTCATAGTTATTAATTAATCCAGATGAATTCACATGCACAACTGTCCTATGTTGAATTACAACTGTTAGTAAATTACTGAAAAATAAATAACACTTGAAAATTGATGAGTGAGAAAATCGATAACTATGTAAAAACTCAGGGCCCAAGCTAGTAACAATCAATTATAAATGAATCAACTTAAAATACTATCAGACTCGACTTACTTTAGTACTTTCTAACCTCCCGACTGTAATTACCAAAGCCCTCCTGGATTGCGTGCTCCCGTACCAACTCTCGGCCTTTTGAATTCGTCTATCTCCTGTTAATCAATGAGAACTCCTCGTTCTCCAACAATCAGAAACCCTGGTCACCTTCCTTGATCATTAGAACTCTGATGATGTTATGAAAGTATGTGTTTTGGTGTTTGGTTAATGTGAGGTTGATGTTTTTCAATGCAATGATGAATTTAATATGAAAGTTGAACTATAGGAATGATATGTAGGAAGTAATATCTTGTTTCTCTCAATATTCAAGACTAATTTTTTGAATGGAGGAGTGGATATATATATATAGTGTAGATGATTTAGGTAGTATGGGCCGGATAAAAACCTTGAAAAATGTGAATTAGATTTTCTTGGGATACACTGTCACTTGAGCGACAGGCGAACGACGGTGTGTCGCTCGAGCGAAGTTCAAGCGACGGTGGGCGATGCAGCTTCTGTTTTTACAACTCAAGCATGCGAAATTGTGGTGACTCTTTTCTCCTCGTTTCATACTTGAACCCTAGGGCATCTAACTTACCACTTGACACTTTGACTTTAGAAACTCTTTTTCAACAATAGTTTTGTCAAAAGATTACCAACATCTTTAAAACCTAACATAATGTACAGAATCAATTGCAAGCGTAATGAACATAATGTTTAGTTTGTGGAGTTTTATTTGTTCCATAACTTAAGGTGCTATCTTAAGATCAACATTCATAACTTCTGCTCAAAATTCCACATAATCATGACCTGTTTTCATTTTGGAAAATGTTGGATATATATATGACACATTACACAAACTTTTACTAAACTTGACATAACGAGATTTTGATCAAAATCTCGTCAATCATTTAAAAAAAATCCCCTGATCTTTTTTGCTTTGACCCATATAGAACACCATTTCTCAAAAACAGTGTTGTTAGGTGCTCTATTTTCTTTTTTCATTGAGACTGAACATAAATCTCTACTCGCGAGATAAAGAAAATTAGGGAAATTCCCACATCAAAAAACCTTCTCTAAATCTGTTCCAGCATCGACGCCGACGCCATTAAAATGACAACTTTGACACTGGTAAGTTATTTTTTTTATGTTCATGCAAAATTTGGAAAGGAATTTCATTATTTCTAAATCGATTTCCTTTTTTTTACAAGCTACTGTTAAAGAGCTCCCACAATCCCCTTTTCCACCGCTCCTCATTTATTGATCCACACAAGTAAATACTAATTTTGGATATTTCTTATTTGAATCTGGTAAGATTAATAGTTCTGCATACTCTTATTGTTTGGCTAAGGAATATGTGATAATTTTATGCCCATTTTCTGGTTCTGCTGTTATTTTTTGGTCTCAAAATTTTAGGCCCGTTGAAAAAATGGTTCGTAGTTAATCAATAATATAATGTGAAATATTCTTGGTTTTCTAGAAGAGAATTGCAGTTTCAAAAACCTAAAGTAACCTCTACAATATTCTTAGAATTGAAGCAAGAACTTCAATATAAAGTTGATTTCATAATTAGAGCAGGAACTTGAATATGTGGTCGAGTTTCTCGTTCGATTCAAACAATTTTTCTATCATTTGGACATTTCTCACAATTTTCGTTCAGAATTTGTTTTAAAATGAGTGGAGTAATATGTTCGAGATTTCTTGGTCTCAAAATTTCGCATTGAACTCAAGACTGTAGTGGAGCTTTCGTGTTTATCACTCACGATTTACATTGTAATTTCATGGTTACAATAGACTTTCAATGACATGAAAGAACAAGGGAATTTATTGCTGATCTTCTCCCACCAATCGCGATAATCATGAATCCTCTCAATGCAGTTTACTTTCAAACAACCAAATCTTCACCCTATCGATGTTGTAGGAATCAATGACAGCCATACCATGATAACACTGCCGCACCACTTCAACAAGGGAACCCTTTCCATTCAGCCCCTCAATTGTAGCAAACCACCACATCTAGGACTGAACTAATCCACCAACCACACTTTCTGAAAATCAGTATATCAAGACAATGCATGCTATATGTTGTCTGATCATAGCAAAAAAAGATTGCACCAAATTCTGGAGCAACAACTGCAGGTTTTTTCCCGAGACTTGGTCACTTATTTGTCGCCCGTATGGCGCTAGAGCGATGATCCTGTCATTAGCCTGTCGCTAGCTTATTGCTTGAGTGACAGGGTTATCCGACCCAGACTCTTTTTGTATTTTAACATGTTTTTTGCATTCTACTTCAACTACAACTCATCTATTAGGGTTTGGACGTTGTCCTACATAGTTGTTTATATATATATATATATATATATATATATATACTTGGCTCTTCTCTACAATTTATGAGACATGTTTCGAGAATATATGATAGTTTAGCCTCGGTGATTACTATAATCTCAAATCAATTGTATATTTCTCCATTATTGTTCATGAGTCAATAAAATCTTCAAACTCCTCTGTCATATTTCTTGTCTTTTATTATTCTTTTGCTTATGATCATATACCTCATATTTTGCCATACAACTTCGATATTTCAATCATGAATTACAACAAGTGGATAAGAGGAGAAATACATAATACTTAACAAGTGGTATCATAACAATCATGTCGGTCCTTAACAAGTGGTATCAGAGCCAAATTCAGCAGTTCTGTAGAGTGCAAGATTTTGATTTGTTCGAGGTCTTTGTTCTTGATGACTTCCGTGAAGTATGACATTCTGCTTTTGGATCGAAGCGCCAGATTCACGATGTGGCAGGTTAAGATGCGAGCAATACTTGCATAGATTTGGATGATGGGTTGTTGTGTTCGTTGCCCATTTTGTTTTCTTTATTTAGAGACATGATCTTGTATAATCGTGATACTCTCATGATAGATGAGGTATATGATACTTTGTTTTCAAAAGAGAGGATGAAGCATCTAGTTTCTAAGGCCAGAGATGGAGAAGGCTGTGTTGCTCATGGTGGTTCTTGAATGAGCAGAACGAAGTCTAAGTGGGGGGCACTTTAAGAATGATTTCTACAAATTAAAGAATAAAGTAAGATTGGCTGAAAATTGGAATGACATGCAATCAGATACATCAGGCGAAGCAAACCTTGTAGAGAACAATGTAAATGAGAGAGATTTTTTTACTGTTTCTGACGTCGAGTCTAAACTAGAGGAGGATTGAATTCTGGATTTAGCATGTGTGTTTCATATGTGTCCTAATAATGACTTGTTTACTACATATGAAACAATTTCCAAATGTGTCGTAGTTATAGAAAACAACGCACCTTTTCGGATTGCTGGAATTAGTAAGGTCATATTCAAGCTAATGGATAAGACAATTAGAACACTTGGCCATGTTCGGCATGTTCCAGATTTGAAGAAGAATCTCATCTTATTGTCTATCTTTGATTCAAAGGGTTATGAGTTCTCAGTTATACATCTTGCACGATCGAGCAGAATTTAGAAGAGTCAATCAGTACAGGTTCAGTACCATGACGGACATTCAATTTGGTACAATACCTTTAGATTTTTGTATAAGGTCGGATTTGAAGAATACTACTAAGTTGAGTTCACAAGATATAGATAATGCCACTTTGCCAGCATCACCTGCGGTGCCATTGTATTCAATTGTTAGGGACGAATCTAGTAGAGAAAGGTATTTGGATACTGATTTTGTTGGGCATGTTTTAAGCGTAGTAGAAGGTATACAATTTAGTAAGGGGTCTTCTGTAAAAGCATTTGGGAATGATTCTGCTTCAGGGTGTGTTACAGCCCTGGTTGATAAATTTAAAATCTTTATTTTTTTTTTATGAATCTGAAGTAATTCTACTAAGTAGTGCTTAGATTCATTGGAAGAGACTGAGTATTTTGTGTTTGTTGGAAAAATCAATTTAAGTTATTATTGAAGAGTTAAATTTGTTCCTTGTAGACGGATTTTCCTTTCTTGGTAGAGAAAATTTTGGAGCTTTGTTCGTTGAAGTGAAATTCGTGTCAAGATGGAAATTGTTAGAATTTGGGTGTAACCCGAATTTCTTGTTGAAATAATTGAAGAATTCTAATTGAAGTGAACGTTAAGAGAAATTTAGTTTGGAATGTTATTGGAGTCTTATTCAAGTTGAAATTCTATTTGGAAGCTCTTTTGGGAGTTGAAATTTGTATTGAACTTGAAGAGGTGGATCGAGAAGAAAATCACCGCATTTTCGCTAGCTTACTACTAGCTGGTCGCTCGAGCAACACCTGTAGGTTTTCTCCCGAGACTTGGTTGCTCGCCTGACGCTCGAGCGACATGGTTATCCGGCTTAGGCATTTTAACACAATTTTTTGGCATTCTACTTCAATTACAACTCATCTATTAGGGTTTGGACGTCGCCCTACATAGTTTCCTATATATACTTGGCTCTTTTCTACAATTAAGGAGAGATGTTTTGAGAATATATGATAGTTTAGCCTTGGTGATTACTAGAACTTCAAATCAATTGTATATTTCTCCATTATTGTTCATGAGTTAATAAGATCTTCGAATTTCTCTGTCATATTTCTTGTCTTTTATTATTATTATTTTGCTTACAATCATATACTTCATATTTTGCCATACAATTTCGATATTTCAATCCTGAATTACAATAAGTGGATCGGAGGAGAAATACATAATTCTTAACAAGTGGTATCATAGAAATCCCGTCGATCCTTAACACCTTTGCTAGACATCCCCATTAATTCCATCTCTTAATGCTTCTTTCTTTTCATTTTCACATACATTTTTAAGTTGTTGTGGTGAATTACTAAAAAACCATTTTGTTTTGGTTAATATTTGAACCAAACATGTTCTTCCTCCTAAAAAATGTAAATTTATCTATGTTATTGAATATGAGACCGCAGACAAATGAGTCATCGAGCAGGCCCTTTGAGTAACATTCCACATGAGATGTGAGCAGAAAATAAGAGTTTGCACCCGTAGTAATCTCACAAATTTAAAAAAATCCAAAATTAGTATTTACCTGCGTGAATTGATATATGATGCGTGGTGGAGAAGGAGATGGTGGTGGGAGCTTTTCAACATTAACTTTGTAAAAAAAAAAAAGGGATATTGATTTAAAATTAATCAAAATATTTCAAAATTTCACATGAACATAACAAAATAATAACTTATCTGTGTTGAGGTTACCAGCGTCGATGTTGTAACAGTTATAGAGAAGGTTTGGGATGTTTATATTTCCATTTGTTATGTGTCTCTCGGAAAGGTGTTGTGAAGTTAGGGAAAAATTGACGAGGGTTAAAAGCGAAAAAGAAATGTGGGAGACTTTTTTAAATGATCGGCTCACCAAATCAGTATTATGTAAATAGTTCTGTAAGTTGTTATGTATGTGTAGCACGATTCTAAAAGTTTTTCACTTAAAAGTTCTTTATTTAATTCACCATCACTTCATCTTTCTTTTCTAATATATAATTCACGTTCCATATATTACTTGTTTGGTCATGTTTAAAAAATATATTTTAAGAGTAGATAAACTCAAATACTATTTGAGACTTACAATTTGTTTATTTTGAACCACAAAAGGTGATGATTTCTGTAGTTATAACTATGTGGGACTTTTTATTCGAACCATAAAAAGTAGTGGACTCCAATAGTTGTAAGCATTTATTAGCATGCCAACCAGACTTTCCTAGCTAATTTACTATAATGAAAGAATACTTTAACTGTTATGCCTCATATGACTAGGATTAAGATCGTCACCACGTGACAGTTAGCTAGCAAGCCAACCAGACTTACACTCCACATCACCATCCTACCTGATCGATGTGAGTTCATAGTAAGACAGTAGAGGTGACGCATCACTTTAATCGAAGTGTCATGAAGAGGCCAACCATTCATGGCTAGGCGAGGTGTTACGCATGCTGCAAAAAGGCATCCAAAGTGATAGCCTCCTTGTTGATAAAAGGCATCCCCCACCTCACCTCTTCCAGGAAATCTATTTCACATATTTTTATGATTGAGTGATGTGACATCTCTGCAGTAGATGCCCAAAATGCCAAATTATCGGTCTATATTTCAAAGGTTGGGCTTAGACTCTAGGACTTTTCAGAAAACATTAAATACCCGTCAACCTAGGAGAAGACCTCGTCTATCAAGATGAGGCCACGTATCTCTTTATCTAATAACTGTTATTTCACCTCTTCTACCATAAAAGTTCACACTTAGTGACATTTGAGAGCAATGCTATTTTACACACTCAAAGTAAGATCGCTCTTTCAATATTCTCTCTATATTCATGCCCCCGATGCTCGAACACATTTGTGGCTCACGTCTCAAGCACGTCCTACACCCTATATATTTATACTGTCAATTGACTATACTGTCGAAGTGCATGCTTCCGCCTCCCTAATCGTTGATAAGGTTGATGTAAATGGAGCCGGGATTTTTTGGCCACGTCATCCATTCAGAAAAGGAGGTCAACATTTATAAAAATTAAATCGAGTTGTTGGCAATTTTTGTATTCACACATTTTGTCAAATCTTAATTGTTAGTAATATGTGAGATTTGTTGTTATCGGTCATTACGATCAACAATGAATGCCAAGTAATGATTCTTGATCAACAAAATGGTTGATTCTAAAGAAAATCGATATCGGATCTACAAGAATTGAAACAAGTCTAAGTTCTATAATTTTATTTAATATTGCAACCACTTAAAATGATTTTAAACACATTTTCAGGAAGTTCAATGGATAGTGTCAACCAAATTAAATACAACACAACATTCTAAACTACTAAAATTAAAGAGACATAAACAATATTGAAACTTGTAAGTCGTCTATTATTATACCGAGATTTGATAGCATGTGGTTACATCATCCTCCCAAGAAAAAGAGAAAAATGAGCATTTGGACATCGAAATTCAAGATAAGACCTCAAGTTATTGAACAAAGAGAACTCCAACAACTAAGCATTATTTTCATTACTTGAAGTCGACTCTATATATTGGAATGAGAATGTTAGTAGAATATCATCCCATTTACGATTTAGTAGAATATTAAGTGCTCAAATAACAGATAATGGACTCAATTAGTTGATTGAGTGCAAGGAGGTCTTTGGACACTAACTAATGCATAGTATGCTCCATTTGGTCCTTTAGCTAACAAGGAAGAGTGAGGACCTTGTTCTACAACTTTCCCTTTGCTCAAAACAGCAATCATATCACAATTCTGTATGGTACTTAGCCTGTGTGCGACAACTACACTAGTCCTCCCCACCATCACACGCTCAATTGCATCTTGCACCACCTTCTCCGAATGCGAGTCTAACGCACTCGTGGCCTCATCTAGCAACAATATCGCGGGATTTTTCAAAATGGCACGTGCTATTGCAATTCGTTGCTTTTGCCCACCGGATAGCTGCAGCCCTCTATCGCCGCAACATGTATTGTACCCATCCTTCAAACCTGAAATAAAATCATGGGCATTTGCTGCCTTAGCTACTGCAATGATCTCAACTTCATCGATGTGCTTTGATGCTCCATAAGTGATGTTTTGACGTATGGTACCGGCAAATAGTATGGGCTCTTGGCTTACAAGTGCAATATGCTTCCTCAGTGACCTTAGGTCATATGACCTTATATCTAGGCCGTCAATATTTACTACACCTTTAAGCGGGTCATAAAACCTTTCAATCAAACCAATTATAGTTGATTTTCCAGATCCACTTTCTCCAACCAGTGCTGTTGATTTTCCGGCTTCAATTATAACTGAAAAGCCTTTGAAGATCATTACTTTGGGTCTTGCAGGGTAGGCAAAATCAACATTTTGCAACTCCACATGGCCAGTTAACTTATTAGGCTTGTAACCTTCTGGATTCTCTGGCTCAATTAAGGAACACCGATCCAACACTGCAAAAACTGACCCTACTGATTCGGAACCTTTGGCTAGATCATTTGTCATAGTCCCAGCATCAGCTATAACACGGCCTGTGCTCACCAAGATCATGAACGTTTGGAAGAGTGCTTTTGATCCCATGAAGCCTTCTGCAACCAGTTTACCACCATACCAAAAATCTAAAGCCCAAGTTAATGTCATGAGGCCTTGAGAGGTCCCAAGCCCTATACCTGCAAACCATGACTGGCGAATATTTTCCTGTTGTGGCCCTTCTTGGGCTTTCTTGAGCATCTGTAAAATTCTTATTTGTGAGGAGAAGGCTGTGACAGTACGAATATTGGAAACAGCTTCTGCTGCAAGCTTGCTACTTTCATCTTGGGCTTTGATGGCTTTTTTGGACATGCTTTTCAGCAGGACACGCTTGCAATAGTAGCAAAATATGATAATGGGTTGTGCTGCTATCATTACCAATGCGAGCTTCCAGGCTATAATTAATCCCATGGTGCAAGCAATGGTCACTGCTGCGAAAATTTGGAGAAGAAGTGACATCCTATCGCCCACCAATGACCGGACCTGTAGAAATTTGAGACGCCAATTTGTTAATAGATTCAATATAAGATTATAAGATATGGTACTCTAAGCATCGTCCATTTTACAGATGAACTGAGCTTTTCTCAAACACATAGGACTAATCAAGAAGGTGCTAGGTTTTTGTTTCCAGATGGTAAGAAGTGTTAAAAGATGCTATTTAATAGAATTCCAAACAGATTACTCTATTTTGAAGCACAATCTCCATCTAATAGCGCAATGAATAAGACTACTTGTACACCCAAATGTGTACACTTGGTTGACACTTCTTATGTGTCAAAAATCTAACCATTGATTGAAAAAAGTGTTTTTAAAATCAATGTTTCCAAATCTGCCAACACATAAACCAAGGTGTAAACCGAAGTGTACATATAGCATGGCTCACAAAGAGTGGAACCCAAAAACGGCAAGATTTCTCCCATTGAAAGATTGGCATTTTGAAAGATTTACTTGCTTCTTCTATCTTGGGAAAGAAGATAAAATAAATTCTATTAGAACTGAACTCGTCAATATAGCACATGCTATAACTACTAGTATGTATTTTGTAGCAGAAAATCAATTAAAAAAGATAATGAATAAAATAATTTGCAATATTTTTTCTCCTAGCAGACAAAATTTGTTACTTCATTTTAGAAGAGTACTTAACGAACTTACCACATTGGCATCTTTGGCTAGTCTAGAGCAAATAGCTCCGGTGGAATTCTCATCCTGATCAAACCAACCAATTTCAAAACTGAGTATCTTTGAAAACATTCTCTCTCTGATTCTTTTTGTCAAATACTCCCCCATGGCAGCAAAATTATAATGCTGGAAAATGTTGATCAATAGTGCGAAAATTGCCAACCCAAGAAAAATCAAAGAATATATTGCCGTCTTTTTCTTAATTATGCTGTGGTTCGTCTGAAAGTACACAGATATTAGTGATCCCATGGCAAATGCATAAACTGGCTGAATTGCACCAAATAGCATTGCGCTTATACATCCTAATATCGCTTCCCTCCATTCAGGCAAATTCATAGCCAGTAGTCTTCTAAATGAAGGCACAGGAAGAACTTGATTACTGGAAATTGTTGCAATCTTCGCTCCTTGGCTTGGCGCTTCTGTGTTACTCGTGCTGGCCTCACCAACAATTGATAGTCTTTTACTATCTGAGTTCTGAATATTGTTTGCAGTGGATCTTGATGCAGCAACGCTATTAACATTTGCAGATTCTTTTTTATTCTCAGTTTGCTGTAGACGGACAAGCGAACTGTATAAGCTATTTTTATCCTCAATAAGCTCATCGTGTGAGCCAATCTCCATGACCTCTCCCTTTTGGACAACAGAAATGATGTCAGCATTTTGGATGGTGGAAAGACGGTGTGCTATGATGATGGTGGTGTGTCCTTCCACAGCCTTGTCAAGTGCTTCCTGAACAACTCGCTCTGATTCGGAGTCTAGAGCACTGGTTGCCTCATCAAGTAGGAGAATTCTCGGTTCCTTGATTAAGGCTCTTGCTATAGCAATTCTTTGCTTCTGACCTCCAGATAGTTGTACTCCTCTCTCACCGACCTGCATGCATTTTAAATGTTAGTGTTGCTACTAGCAGGAATGAGCTCTGATAATCCAATAAGAAAGGTACTGAACACAACATAATCTGGAAAATTCTAATAGTTTAGTGGATGATCAAACGTGGGAACTTGTGGAACATCAGCAATTTAAAATAAGTTGAATTGTGGAAAAATCAGAAAATTAGGATTGAAAAAGTAAGAGTGATTTATCAATAACAAAAGCAAGGAACAAGAAGACATGAGAGGCAAACCTGAGTATCATAACCTTGAGGCAATTGAGTAATGAAATTATGAGCATTAGAAGCTTTGGCAGCCTCAATAACCTCTTCAAAAGATGCATCCTCTTTACCAAAAAGTATGTTCTCTTTAATTGTGGTAGCAAATAGGGCTGGCTCCTGACTGACCAGTCCCATTTGTGATCTTAGCCATTTCAGCTGCAACTTATCAATGGCAACCCCATCAAGAAGAACTTCACCATTGAGTGGATCATAAAATCTCTGCAATAGAGAAATCACTGTCGACTTTCCAGACCCACTTCCTCCAACCAATGCCATTGTCTTTCCTGCTGGGATTCTCAAATTGAAATCTTTAAAAATAATGCTTTCAGGCCTTGATGGGTATGCAAATTCAATGTGTTTAAATTCGACTTCTCCCATAAAATTTTGTAATATTTGGCCTTCATTGTTGTCCAAATCAATTTTCGGCACTCTTGATATGACTTCCATTATGCGGTCTCCAGCTGCAATTGCTTCAGAGAAGTACCTAAGGTTAGACAAACCAGTACCCAATGCTCTGTTCCACAAAAAAGAAAAGAAAGAAAAAAAAAAAAAGACTGGTCAATTCATAGACTCGATATGCTTAATTAGGCAATAGTATTAATATCAAAAAATAAGAACAGTGCCATATATACACGCACAAATGGAAGAAAATCCTTACAATCCACCAATGGCAATAGTGGCACCAACTGCAAAGACAGTTCCTCCTTTAGCGCCGTGATACATGACCAATGTACTACCATAATAAGAAATGAAAGACCAAATTGCAAAGACGATGCTGTTACTACCAATAGCCAAACCTTTGGCTAAACCTTGCCTTAATCCCAATTTTACAGTCCCTTGAAGAGCAGCAGAGAACTCAGCTTGAGTCTTGCTCTCCGCTACAAAGGAATGAACTGTTCGAATGGAAGAAATAGCTTGCTCCACAATTGTATCTGTCTTACTGTACTCGTCCCTAATCTTTTGTGCAATGCCCATCAGAGATTTTCCGTAAATCAAACCTGGTATCACAAGTAATACCGCAAATGGAAGTCCGACAACCGCTAGCCTCCAGACCATCAAGAAGGCCATTATATAGGCCCCCACAAAAGTCCATGAATTCATCAAAAAAACTGGAACCTGATTTGTTTTGAATTCAACCACCTAATTAATTAGCATATCTTACAAACGTATCACAAAATTGAAAGAAACAAGATCGACCAACCTTTTCGCTAATGACATCTTGAATTACAAGACTATCGCTGGAAACGCTTGCTATGACATCTGCTGTAGAGGTCACATGCAAATCAAAGTAGCCTACGTCTTGCCTAAGCACTGCTTTCAAATAACTTGTTCTTAGACGTGAAGCCTGTCGTTCGGCTGTTCTTGTCCAACAATAACCCTCTAGAGAAAAACAAATTTAAATTTGATTCAATTTCAAACCTTCCTTGTAATTGGCTCATCTAAGGGTCAAAGGAGACCTACCAAGGAAACAAGCAACACATTGCCCACAAGCCAGATAACAGAAACCCAATGCATTCTGTCATCAAAAAAATCCAATTTCAGGTGACAATATTAGCATGGCATGAACTATACCAATTCGCAGCTTCGACAAATAGATGACTCAAATAAGGAAACAAACTAAGGTATAGAAACGTGCACTGTGACACAAGCTTTCAATAAAGTGTGTTTCACGACATAGAGTAGACCAACAAATTGGAAATATTCAAATTTCAATGCATTTACAACACCGGAGCAATTAATTTATTCTGACTTACAGAAACAAATACTACTAGTATCACTATCAATCACTATTTCTCAAATTTAGAAATTACAGAAACAGGTCATATAATCATCAATGTTTCTCTTGCAGAAGATAATAGTAAAAACACGTACATATAGACGCACTGAGAAAGAGAGTGAGAGGGACCTGATTGACGACTTGCGTGAAATAGTTAACTATTGAGGCGTTCTCAGCTCCAATATTGTTCATCAGCTTTGCAGTGATATATGTCATTAATGGAATTGAAACTCCATCACCCGCAGCTCCCAAGAATCCCATAATCATCAATAAAATGTCAAATCTATCTGCAAAAATGAAAATTGACAAAATAGAACTACTCTTTTTCATAATCATTTTCAATCCCACTTTGTTATTTTTTTTTATTGTGCTCTCGTTTAAGATTTGGGAAGAAGAACAAAGTATCAAGGAGATTTTCCTGTACTGGAGAGACACTTGCTGTCTTGAATTGTGTTGGCTCACTGGGTATATATAGCCTAAGGTTTTCACTAAGCACGACTGAGGACGAAAACTATAAAGCACACAACTTTATTCTCTGTCAAATAAAAGAACACACTCTTATAAAGCTGATAATGATCACACTAATGCACTCTCTGGATTGTGTCTCAAGCCAAAATGTATATAAATTCATGCAGTTAACCACCTTCAACGGGTTATTTACGCCAATACTCCTGGCACGGCAAGTTAGTAATTGGGTTAATTTCATTGCAGTCATTCAACTTTGATCTTATTCTCAATTAGGTCATTATACTTCAATTTGTATTAATTGGATCATTATACTTTACTTCTATCTCAATTTCGGCCACTTTGTTAATGCCAGACAGTGGCATGGATGTTACATACTAACGGTCATCCTACGTGATCGTCAAAAAATTACCCAAAAGATGTAATACAATTGAAAAACTCGTTTTACACGTTAGACTTGTAAATGAAATAATTTAAACTGTAGTTTTTTTGCTTATATCATTTCTTTTAGGTCACTTTTACGGCCACGGAGAATGGTTGCTAGTATTTAGAGGTGTCGAGACGGACGGACCGACTAGGCCCGTGAAAATCGGCCCGGATCGACTCGGGACCGCGGGCCGACCCGTGACCCGAGCGGGCGGTTCACGGGTCAATGAGGTATGACCCGCAGATTTCGTGGGTTGTACCTTCACGGGCCGCGGTTAACCGTAACCCGTGAAAAAAAATAAAAAAATTAAATATTATAGTTAAGTAGGTGCCAACCTAATTGAGATGTACTTAAACTAAAAATTATAGTAAAAGTATGTACCAACCTAGTTGTAATGTACTTATACTATAAATATTTGATAATAGTAATTAGAAATGCATTTAGTTGTTATTTGTTTAAGTTAAATTTAACTTTTCAAAGTTACAAATGATTCATGTAACATTAAGCCCTTGTTTGAAACCCATTTTAGGAGAAATAGAAATTTTGGAATAGTGATTGATGTAAGAATGTGTGGTGAAAAAGTGATGAAAAGTTTTGGATTTGTGTGTAATAATATTTTATTTGAAGAATGTGTGGTTGAAATGAAGAATGAGAAAGAGAAATAGAAATTAATGGGTGTCAAACAGGGGCTAAATTTGAATTCTATGTAAACATTTTTTGGTAAAAATATGAAATTATCATTTTGTTTAATTTTTAGTTTACATTTAAAAAAAAAAAAAATTTTGGCTATAAATATGAAAAATTCTATATTTTTATAATTTTATTTATATAATTATACGGGTCAAACCGGAACAAACCGTGACCCGTGACCCTCATGGGCTCAACCCCGGATGGGTCAGCGGGTGGGCCTGGGTTATAGACCAAATTGTGGGCCGGCCCGTAACCCGTAACGGGTGGGCTTTTTTTTCACGCGGACCGTTACTGGGCTCATATATTGGCGGGCCGACCCGACCCGGACCACCCGGATTGACACCTGTACTAGTATTTAATGGCCAAGTCAATGTCCAGTGTTAATATTTAAACAAATATAACTCCGCGTAAATTTTTAGGTGAGATTGACTAATGTCATATTAAATACAAGTCTCTGTTATGTACAGTAGTCTCAAAAATCTCATACCCGATAAATTAATAATTTTAGCTAATTAGTTTTTATTTTAATTTTTTTTGGGCGGTCTCGACTTGAGAGAGCATGCTAAATTAATATTTCGCCAAATTTAGAAGATAATACATCGTAAATAATTCATATAGATCCCACGTAATACATTAATTAATAAGTTCTTGATACATAATACTTATGATTCGACTATGAAGCATTCCTAAAATATGTTGCTCAATCGTCGTTTATTTTTCTTAAAATTGATGTCACATTGAATCTCATCTCTATTTTTTTTTTAAACGTGATAAGAAATTTGTGATTTTCTCATTAAGGATGTCAATCAAACATGTGAGCTTATATGTGAAATATTGTGTATTAAATTAAGTGGAAATTACATAATCTAGGTGTTTAAAGATTGCTTTTTAAAAATCCTTTTGTTCCCCTTCAAACCCTAGCAACCTGCGATGAAGGAGCTGCATCGGCCGACACCACACCACAAGCCCCCGTCGTCGTCGACACTGCAAATCGAGTAGGATAAGAGAAGGGGTGATGGTGCTGGTGTGAGGCAGAAGTGGTGGGAATCGTCTTTTTTTTTCTTAGTTTAATTTCTTCGCACATATCTGTGGAGTTGTGATTTGTGGTGGTCGATGGCAAAGGTTTTGGTGTGATTCGCGATCATTAGTGTGGCAGAGGCGATTATGCGGTGTGGTACGGTGGTGAGGTGGTTGGTGGTGGTGTTTGACGGCAGTACGATGGATCTGTGCTGGTGGTCTGTGTGGTGGTGATGGTGGTCTGTGAGATAATGGCGCCTCGTGTGGTGGTGATCTTTTTTTGTTATTGTTGTGGTGGTGTTGGGGTAGGGTCGACGGAGGTAGTGGTGGTTTTTTTGGTGTTGTGGTGCAGGTGTTGATGGTGATCGTTGTTTTTTGTTATTATTGTAGCAGTGGCTGTGGTGGTGTTGTAACGAGGGGGACGATGTTGGTAGTGATGTACAGGCGACGACGATGGTGGTTTGGGTGGTGGTGACTGTTGGTGTTATTGTTGGTGGTTGTGGCGATGGAGGTAGAGGTGGTGGCGACGACATGGATGTGAGGAAGAGTGTTTGTGACCAACTATTCGGTCAATTTGTGACCAAATATTTGTGGTGGATTGGGATTGGGATCGGGGGATGGGTGTTTAGATGTATGTGACCAACTATATGGTTCTCTGTGGCTAACTATTAAATCGTGATCTTAAAATTCGATAATCTGTGA
The DNA here is from genome assembly GCA_019097785.1 of Fraxinus excelsior. Taxonomy (NCBI): domain Eukaryota; kingdom Viridiplantae; phylum Streptophyta; class Magnoliopsida; order Lamiales; family Oleaceae; genus Fraxinus; species Fraxinus excelsior. Next base: position 1,527,193 of record CM032628.1, on the reverse strand, counting down.
CCAATAAATTTGGGAATATGTGATCGATAGATAAACTGTGATCTATAAAAAAATTTATTTGTGACCAATGAAGTAAATTGCGACCTATAATTTTTTTTATTTGGGACCTCGAACTAATTTGTAATTAATTAATTTGATAATATGTGACCAATGAATAAATTATGATCTATAATTATGTATATGTGACCATTTAACTGTATAATTGTAAATTTATTATATTTAAATAATAATTATTTTAATTAACTAACTAATTACCCAAGTTTTGCATTTTTTAAACTTGAAACCTGATTTTTGTTTTGGTGAAACTTAAAACCTGATTTGTGAACTCTTCCCTTAAATTAAAGGGATAGTTAGGCCCAATACTTTAAAAAAAAGATATAATTAGAATAATACCTTTAACCTAATTATTTCTTTAATAACCGTAATAATTACGCTCTTAATACGGTGAATTTCATTCAAAACATAGGCGAAAAAGAATGTTTTCCAATAGGATGTTTTACAATCCTTCCAAGATTGTTGTTGTCTAGGGTCTTCTCGTGGATGGTTGGTGATTTTGAATGACCCTTTTCTTGTGCATATTGTTTCAAAGTCTAGTTTTCAACTCCCCGGAAAAGAAACTTTCTTGCACATTCAAGTTATTTGTGAAATAGAGAGTGAAGAATCTGAAATCCAATACAATGGTGAAAATGATTCTGTTTGCTACTCTTTGAAGACTTTTCAAGAAAGGTTGATGGTAAAAGTGATTTTATCTGGTAATCTGTTTTTTAACTCAAATTACGTATTGATTATCATGTATAACTTGTATTGCAAGTCGAGGCTTGCTCTCTATAGGCCAAGAGACAGTGGATGGACTAGCCTTCATGGGGAGGAGTCATATGTCATGAAATCTGCTTTGTGCATTGAGGTGTGGGCCTTCGATTGAAATATAGGACTTGAATGATTCTACTCAAAAAAATGTAAGATGATTGTTCAAGTTCCTTGTCAAAGAAAATTGATAGAAGCCCAATATGAGGGAGTTACTCTTACAGGTTATGCATCTCAGCCTCTAGTATGCCCATATAAACACCACTTTTTTGAATTTATGTCACTTTTTTAGTATTTGTCCATTTTTTGAATTTCTATCACTTTTTTTTATTATTATTTTCTATCACTTTTTGTTATTGTTTTTTATTTTTTGAATTTTTGTCACTTTTTGAGTGACAAATATCACTTTTTAATAAAAAGTGACATACAATAACATTTAATTTTAAAAAGTGACATTGTATAATAAAAAAGTGATATTTTAAGGTTTTGATTGAAGTTTTGTTACTTTTTTTTAGTGTCACTTTTTCGAGTTTCATCATTTTTATTTTTTTGAGTGTTAGTCATATTTTTCTATCATTTTTTCGAAATTTCTATCATTTTTTTATTGTATATTACATATTTTTAAAATTTATGTCACTTTTTTAGTGCCAAATATAAGTTTTGAATGTTGTTTTATCATTTTTTAAGTGTGTCACTTTTGTTTTTTAATTTCTGTCACTTTTTAACATTTGGCATTTTTTTGAGTTGTCATTTTTTTTGAATTGTCACTTTTTTAGTGTTTGTCATTATTCTTATTTTCTGTCATTTTTTTTTAATTTGTCACTTTTTTAAAAAAAATTTATGTTGCTTTTTTGGATTATTGTCTTTTCACTTTTCCAACCTCATTGGAGGCGAGGCATTTCGGGACGTGGGATGGGTAATTTTCCCATGCGTGTCCATGTGCTGCCTTGTCTTGATTGGTCTGGTAAGAGACTCTCTATAACCATGTGCTTGTTTGAGAGTGTTTAAACAATAATATAAACGACGAGTCATTTAGAGTACAGTGGGAAAAGTGACAAATTAGTGCTTATTTGGTTATGTATAAATATTGCGTTTAAAAAAATAGCTAAAATAAGAACACCATTACTGTACGGAACCTACAATTTATTTATTTTGAATTACAAAAAGCCGTGGAACCCAATAATTACAAGCATTATAACACCTATAGTATGTTTATCTATAATATATTAATTATCACATCAAGTGATAATCATATTTTTTTTTACGATTTTGGCCAATGCTACCTACTTTCTGTGCCAATTTCTTGTACTAATTTACTTGTGTATTCACTTGTTCAGTCAAATCTTATATGTTAGTATGAGAGATCATTGTATTAGCCATTACGATAAACTGTTAACTAAAGTAGGTAACATACTCATTTCTTGACGTCGGTCAGTACTGTCTTCTAAATTTTATCTTATAGATCACGAAAAGTATACGATCGTTAATACGATAACAAATTCAATTAAACCAAATTAATAACATACATTAATTCTCTCGTGTGCACATCTTACGAAATAACATGTCATATTAAACCATATTACTAATATTCCATTAATTCTTACATCCACACGTCATATGAATAACACAATTAAGCAAAACAATTCTTGTTTAGTATGAACAACACTATCATCAATGAAAATATTTATTTGAAACATTTTAGCGACGAACATCTCCCATTTTTATCACCAACAGATTAATAATAAATTAGCAACAAATTATTATTTTATTAGTTTTGAAAATTATATATTAGATTACCAACATAATTACTAACGAAAGTCTTCTGTTGGTACAATTTCAATGCTAATCCATTGGCAAACAATAATAAATAAATAATTTATCAACAAATTTACGAAAAGAAAGAATAAAATAATTATCACTTTCCACTAAATTTTTTCTATTTCTCTGCCTGCCTGCTACAAAAACTACATTCGAAATGATTGAGATTTTTTAATAAAACGTCAAATGTAATCTTTTACTTGCTTCTTCATTCATCTGCGTGATTATTGAGTTTTCATAGTCTCACAATTTCCAATATAAAATTGGGGTTGGCGACATGATTTTGAGTAATGAAATTTCCTAGAAATCGGAACTCTTTTTTGGTAAGGAAGGCTACTGGTGATGTTGGCCATGTTGAAGCATATCAAACTCTGATGGATGGATGTGTTCGAGTTTGGTCGCTTCTCATGTATGTGATAAGTCTTGCTGTTTTTATGCCTGGCATAATAACTCATTTGCTGGATGCTTAGCGGAAATTATGTTATTTTAGGATCATCGGTGGCGTATCTAGGAGAGGGAGCTTATCATCTGTATTCAGTATAGTTTGCACGAACGTACTTTTAAAAGGGATTAACGATCCATATACTTTATCAAACCTTTTTCACATATGCATATATATTCTCCATGTTGAAATCAAAGAAAACATACCTTGTTTCATAGATGTTTGATTGATTGCTTGATCAATGGGTTATGATCTTCCAAATTGATACGTAGCATTCTCTTGATTTTTCTCTCTGTTGATGGGGATGTAGAGAAATGAAAACCACGTTCAATTTTGGGGACCATGACCCCATGATAAATAATAATAATTGAATATACAGTTATTATCTTTCAATTGTTTCAAATCGGCTCATCATCGATTTAAAACAAACATTCTGATTTCTATTCTATATTTCCATGAAATCTAATACTCATTAGTCAAAAATAAGCTTTAATTAATCACTTTAATTGATTAATCTTTAAAAATAGTACCGTACATTTTAAAAGATTACATGTGTGGCCTCGTATGTTGGAATTTTCCAACAACAACCAGGGAAGGAACATAGCATTTGTATTGAATGGATATGTTTGTAATTGTTTATTAGTTTAGTTCGTACATTAAAAATTTCACTTGATCTTCTTCTTCTTCTTTTTTTTTTTTTTTTTTTTTTGGGTTTAAACATTAATATATGAAGTCCCCCACCCAACACAAAAAAAAAAATAGAATAATCAAAACGTTAATCATGATTTTTTTTTAAATTTTAATTTAGATTAGCGAGGGAAATAACAACTGAAGTTTGTTGCTAATTATCGATAGGCTTATCTGGAGGTAATTTGCGATGGAAAATGGTGTTTACTAATTAGCTACGGGGATAGTCGTCGGTAAACAACAACGATTTTTTTCGTCTCTAATTCACCACGAACTAGAAATTCATCGGTAAATTAGCAGTTAGGTATGGGGGTCCACCATTTGTTTATTTTGAACCAAAAAAATGTAGTGAACCCTAGTAAAAAAGTATCTAACAGCACACCAAAAAAATGAGTCTAATAAATATCTTTAACAAATGAACGTATCAATAAAAAAATTATTTATCGAAATCTACATATATATCGATAATAAAATCTTATTTTGCCACTGTTGCAAATTTCCTATGACAAAATCTAATTGTATTAATATATGTTTGTGTTTACGTATTTTGAAAATATATGATCATCAATATGATAACATATTCAATTAAAACCAAATTACAAACATACGTTAATTCTCTCATCTGCACGTGTTACAAATAACATGGTAAACGCAAAATAATTTCCATTCAATACGACCAACATAGTAAGCAATAAAAATTAAATATTTAACATTCCGACTCCGTACGAAATACAACTTTAAAGCTCAATATGCCATAAAAATTCACATGCTTCGACATCAAAACTTGCTTCAAAGAGTTTCATCTTTGCTTTTTCTTTTCCTCCCCATTTAAGAGCTTGTTCGGTAGAGATTAAAATCGGATTAAAATTGAAAAACTAGTCGTTATTGTTGACTTTTATTAGACTGGTGGGACCCAATAACTGTCATATTTTCAATTTTAATTGTTACCAAACAGGCTCTAACTTTGTTACATACATCCGTCAGTCACACGTTTTAGTGTCTTCAAATTTTAATTGAAAGGATCCCAAAAAGTATACTACAACACATTCTGTTAAAATCAGTTTTTTAAATTTTATTAATTCTCACATCCACACATTTTAAAATAATTAAACAACGCAATCTCTGTCAATACGACCATAATTGTCACTGATGTGTGTTTGAGCCACATTATTTTGGAAGAATGTATTCTGGAATAGTAGATTGATGGAAAATGTGTGGTTGAAAAAGAAGGAAAAGTTATTGATGTGATGAAAAATATTATTTTGTTAAATAATGTGTGGTTGAAAATGAGTAAAAGAATGAGAATGAAATTTTTAATGTGTACCAAACAGGGACTAAGTATTCAGAACATGTTAAGTTGATTCTTTGTCGATTCCAACTTAAACTTAAAGGCCCAACATGCAACAAGAAGGACTTTCAACCTTGTTTTTCCTTTTTCCTCCCCATTTTACTAAATTAAGATAAAAATAGGTAGTTAAGTAGGTTATATTAGTCACACACGCTTCAATCTCTTCTCAATTTCAGCTCATAGATCTCAAAAAATATATGATCAACAATATGACAACATTTAAAATTAAATTATCAGCATACATTAATCTCTCTTTCACGCATCTTACTCTAAACATAAAAAAACAAATCGACGATCTTTTAGTACGATGATCACGGTAATCAACGAAAATAAATATGTAACACGTGTTAATTTCTCCACCTCCACGCTTCATTGAATCTAACTTGAAAACTCAACACACAATAAAAAATTCCATGCTTCAACATCATTTCTTCACTTGGACCTTCCCATTTTACTTCATTCGCATAAATTAAAGAATATTGCCAAGGAACCAAATGGGCTATCAATTCATTTTGGGCTCGAAGAACTTGTTACAATCCCAGTGACAAAAATAATGAAGGCCCATGAATTTGTTCAAAATTTCGATAATTGGAGTACATGTCACAAAAGAACATCACGATTTCTGCCATCTATTTACCTCTTGTTTCTCTTCATATATTTATTTGTACGTTTTGCTTTCTTCTCCCTCCTTAGAAAGAGAAACCCGCAGAGAGAGAAGAGAGAAGGAAGAATTTGAGATAAGAATTCGTGTGAACAAGAGTTTGATTGAAGAATTCAACTGATTTCCATATGTTTCTTGTCGAGATTTAGATCTGTTACTGTTTTTTTTTCTCTTTTCAGGGAACTTCACAGGTCGGCTTTGAATGGAAATGAGAGGAAAAAAAAAAGAGTTTTTGATTGTTCTTTCCTTCTCTTTAAAGTTATGTTGATTTATCTGTCTTGTTTTTGCAGAAGGATGAAGCGATTAAGAGATGAGGTGTATATGAGCCCTCAATTTAAGCGGCCATTTGGTTCTTCTTCTCGAGGAGAATCGTGAGTTCTATAGTTTCCTGTTATCTGGTTGATTTACTTGTATTTCATATCTGTGGTATCATGTGATTTTTTGTTCTGAAGTTGTGTTCGTTTATTTCATTGAAAAGGTTATGTTTTTATGATAGCATTCTTAGTTAATTCACTGAATTTCAGTAAGTTTTTGTGATCAGAATTATTTGGTTCACGTTTTTAATCACGAGTCTAGAAAGTCTGATTAGGTCTCCTCCATAGCAGCAGCAGAAGATGAAGAAGAAAATGTAACATAAATCACAGAAGAATAGGGTAAACATTTGAGTTGTCTAGGGTTGCTGAAGGTGCTGTTGTGGGAGTGGGGGAGGGGGAGGGGGAGAAATGGAAAAATGTTTTAGATCTTTGTATTCGGTGGTGGTTTTGCTTTTTTGGGGGGCTTGTTTTGGTTTATTTTCACCTCTTCTTTGTGGGGCCGGGTAGGAGTGGGTGGGGCGAGGAAAAGTCTTGTAACTTCCCAACTAGGCCCATTAATGGTGTTTTGGCTGTATTAAGGGGATGTTTACTTTAACCTGGCTGCAGGTAGTAGTGACTAATTAATGACCTTATGGAACCACCGTAGGAGGTAATTGAATTAATTACTTTTGTGGAGATGATGAAAACAAAACCTTAATGGCATGTTTGGTACATTGGACAGGAACGTATAGGATTGGATTGTAGAAGAAAAAGAAGTTCAAACTTTTTCCGTTGTAATGTCCAGTACCTTGTAAATATCATGGTCTAAGAGTGTAGGCAAAAGAATCCATAATTAACAAGAACTTGGATTTTCAGGATTTTAATTGCACTTATATTTTTTACCCTTCTCTTGTGATAAAGCTATGGATCACCGCATGCCCCTGGAGGAGGAGGGGGCGGAGGTGATGCTGGAGGGAGTGGCGGAGGTGGTACTGGAGGGAGTGATGTGGGTGGTGCTACTGGCGGTACACAAAAACTTACGACCAATGATGCATTAACTTATTTGAAGGAAGTTAAGGACATGTTCCAAGATCAAAGAGAAAAATATGACAGGTTCCTTGATGTCATGAAAGATTTCAAGGCTCAAAGGTAAATGAATCTCTCTTGTTAAGTTTAACTTGTGCATATTGGCTGTGAATTGAGCTTTTCTTTGTAACTTTATGTTAATATATTTCTTGCAGAATTGACACAACTGGCGTGATATTGAGGGTGAAAGAGTTATTTAAAGGGCATCCTAATCTTATCCTTGGTTTCAATACCTTCTTACCTAGAGGTTATGAAATCACCCTTACTGAAGAGGAAGGGGCTCCAAAAAGAACGGTTGAGTTTGATGAAGCTATTAATTTTGTGAATAAGATCAAGGTGATATTTCCAATCACTTATTTAGTAATAGGTTCTCAATCTAGTTCTTTGAAGATCGAATTATAACGAAATATCTAATGGATTTTGTTTTGCTGCAGAACCGTTTCCAAGACGATGATCGGGTTTATAAAGATTTCCTAGCAATCTTGAACATGTACCGAAAGGATCATAAGGATATTGCCGACGTCTATGAAGAGGTACTCATATCTTCTGAAATATTTTTATTCTAATCATATGAACTTTACCATCTTCTATCTTCTATGTCATCTATTCTTATCATTTTAGGTTGTGACACATTTACATGCAGGTTTCGGCACTTTTTATTGACCATCCAGATCTTCTTCAACAGTTTACTAGATTTTTGCCTGATACCTCAACCACAGACTCAACGGCACTTGCTTCTTTTGGCCGGCATCCCTTTCATCGTTTTGATGAGAGGAGCTCTGCTGTACCCACAATGCGACACTCTCATGTGGATAAGGTAATATACATTATGTACTTAAACACACACACAGACATGCTAATTTTCTGATTTTCTTTGTGAATCGTATGCCCCATCCCTTTTTTAGCAGCGTTTACGACGGGATAAGATTATTATCTCCCACGGTGAACGTGATCCTAGTGTCGAGCGTCCAGAAGTGGACGAGGACAAAACAGTAATGACATTGCACAAGGATCGGAAAAGGCGTGCTGAAAGGGAGAATAAAGATAAGAGAATTCGTTATCAGGACAACAGAGATACCGACAATGAAAATAATGGGGATATTAGCGTGCATCGCCTTTCTGACAAAAGGAAATCTGCTCAGAAAGTTGATGATTTTGGAAGGAACGCTAATTTGGTCTCTCATGATGATAAAGATGCGTTGAAAAGTGAGTGAGTGGTGCCTTATTATTTGGAACTTCTGCACTTCTATTTGGTCTTACATGCTTGAACTGCATTTTACTTCATATCATCCTATTTGTTCAGCATGTATTTTTCGTTTTCCTTTTCAGATCAGACATTCCATTTTGTGATGGGTTAGTGGTTCAGTGGTTGTAGAAATGATTAGTACTTTCAGTGCCCTATTTAGCGCAATTTTTTGCCCGCCCACCCCCATCCCCAGTTGCATGGACAGCCTTTTTACTCCACATAATCCTATATGTTCAAACGTGTATTTTGTTGTTTTCCTTCAGGAATAAGATATACTGTTTGGTGGTGGTTAAACCATTATAGAAATGAGTACATTCAATGCACTAGTTAGGGCAACACATAAAAAAAGAAAAATAAAGTTAAAATAAGAAAAAGAAGGAAATAGATACAGTAAACAAGGTATAGACCAGCATTGCATTCTGTTGTGTCACTAATTATGTTTGACTTGCTATCGGGTCTTTTTAAAGTTGGGTTTGCATGGTAATTCCAGGTATGTACAGTCAGGAGTTTGCTTTCTGTGAAAAAGTTAAGGAGCGGTTGCACAGTGCGGATGATTACCAGGCATTTTTGAAATGTCTTCATATTTACAGCACAGAGATAATTACGAGAAAGGAATTGCAGAGTTTGGTATGTATATTACACATCAATGCGTTTTAGCAACTTACTCGGGACCTTTGGATATCAGAAGTTGTAACAGTAGTATCTATTTCATTATGTGAAAAACATCTCAGTACTCTCCCCCAATTGTTTCCATAATAGTTTCAAGTTGCAGCTTGAATCTTTCCAATGGATAGAAACATTTTTCATATTTTAACTTTGCATCTTCCAGTGCATCTTTATTGCTTGATTACTTTTCTATTAGATTCAGGCCTTATTCTATTTTATTTTCTTAGCTACATATTAAACACACTTCTTTATCTGGTACTAATGCGAGGTATTTTCAGATTGCTGATTTACTTGGAAAACATCCTGATCTTATGGAGGGATTCAATGAATTTTTTGAGCGCTGCGAGCAAATTGGTAATCACTGAATTTTACTGTAGTTAAAGTTGTATATTTTGATTAGATTGTTTTGATTCTTACTTGATTTGCTATTTTGCAGAAGGATTTCTTGCTGGTGTTATGGGCAAAAGTACGTCGTTATCCTACTATAGGTTTTTGATTATTTGTTTGGATGTTTATTGTATGCTATCTAACAGAGCTGTTTTGAACTTACACTAATGGCAGAGACGTTGTGGAATGATGGTCATTCTTCAAAAGCCTTGAGAATAGAGGATAAAGACAAAGATAAAAAGCGTGAAGTTGATGGAGGTAAAGAAAAGGATAGACTCAGTTCGAAATACTCGGGAAAGTCCATTCAGGAGCTCGACCTTTCTAACTGTCAACGTTGCACTCCCAGTTACCGACTTCTTCCCGAAGATGTAAAAAATTTTATTATCTCTACTTCCGTTTAAAATTCTAGTCCAGTGGCTACAGTTTTACCCTCATTTTTGTTCTCGCGACGTCTTATAAAAGAGTTCTCTGCAGTATCCAATAGCTACAGCAAGCCAGAGATCGGAGCTTGGTGCTCAGGTTTTAAACGACCATTGGGTATCTGTGACATCTGGAAGTGAGGATTACTCATTTAAGCACATGCGCAGAAATCAGTATGAAGAAAGCCTTTTTAGGTGTGAAGATGACAGGTATAGAATAAAATCTCTGTGTGACTGTGTTGATAATAAAAATTGTCCCAGATGCTTAGTGATATGAAATGAAAATAAATTGGGTTTACTAGACTTCACTTTACTCCAAGTGGCTTAGTGCTTCTCTTTGAACCCTTTACCTTGTCAACGTAAAATGTGGAATGTTGGGTTTATCCTCTCCCGATCCTCTAGGATGGTCTAGTACTTGTCTTTGAGTTCCAACATATATCTTATAGAGTATGTTTAGTAACCATTATTTGGTACAAGTGGATAATATAACGAACAAGATTTAGCTTCTTTTTCTTTTGTATTACTGCCCAGTGCTATATAATCCTTCCTATGAAACATGCTAGTACGGTATTAAAGGGGAGGAAATCTTGTTTACGTTCCTGCTACATATTCATATGCAACATATATCTTATAGAGTATGTTTAGTAACCATTACTGAATACAAGTAGATCATATAACGAACAAGATTTAGCTTCTTTTTCTTTTGTAGTACTGCCCAGTGCCATATAATCCTTACTATGAAAGATTCTAGTACAGTATTAAAGGAGAGGAAACCTATTTTACATTCCTGCTACATATTCATATGTTCCAGTAATGGAATATTTATATCTGCTATTGTTTTTACTTCCTTTTCCTATATTTATTTATTGACTAGACTTTCTCCTAATTGGTTAATTCTATATTCATTGGGTTTTCCTTTTATATTTCAGATTTGAGCTAGACATGTTGTTGGAGTCTGTGAGCTCGGCTGCCAAGCGTGCAGAGGACCTGCTGAACAGTATAACTGATAATTCAGCTGGTTCAGACAATCCCATACGCGTCGAGGAACATTTCACAGGTTTTCCATTATTGAACATGAGCTTGTACTGAAAGCTATTTTACTTGCCTCCATTTACTGTAAACAGATGGATATCTATTTTTTTTTTTTAATGATTGATTCTATCTCTTCTTTATAAAGCTCTGAATTTAAGATGCATCGAACGTCTATATGGAGACCATGGTCTTGATGTCATGGACATTTTGCGCAAAAATCCATCGCTTGCATTGCCTGTAATACTTACCCGCCTGAAGCAGAAGCAAGAGGAATGGACCAAGTGTCGTGCAGATTTCAACAAAGTATGGACTGAGATTTATGCTAAGAACCATTACAAGTCTCTTGATCATCGGAGCTTTTATTTCAAGCAACAGGATTCGAAGAACTTGAGCACAAAATGTAAGTTGAGCATTGAGGTTATATAAAATCCTTAGTTTCATCTTGTCTCTGAATCTGGTATGCACATAGGCCATAGCTCTTATAGTGATTACCATGTGCTGCAAGTTATGCTTTTGCCCACCATATTTCTAGTTCAAGTCTGAAATTAAGTAAATTGGATTATGATGATCATGATGACACAATCTGTATATTATTGTGTTTATTAAATTCTTGCATGAGCAGACAGACGATGACTACCCATATTAGATTGGTTCTAGTATTTTCTGGAGCCACGACTTGTCTTTTGGGACATGTTTTTTGGAGACTTTAATAGGCTCCCACTAATCAGATGATGCTATCTCACTAGTCACTAGAATAGGGAGGGTATTACCAAAAGTAACATGGCATGTTAAGGTTACCAAGGATCTAGGGATGGTTTCATGTATCTCCTGGTTCTCACCTCCTTTCGCTCTTTTGATTGACAGCCTTGGTAGTAGAAATCAAAGAGATCAAGGAGAAAAATGAAAACGAGGATCATGTGCTTCTCGATATTGCTGCTGGAAGTAGATATTCCATCCTTCCAAATCTTGAATTTGAATATGCTGATGCTGACATTCACGAAGACTTGTATGAAATTATTAAGTACTCGTCCGAAGAGATCTGCTCAACGAAAGAGCAGTCAAATAAAGTTTTGAGGTTCTATACTACTTTTCTTGAGCCAATGCTGGGTGTTCATTCCCTTCGTCGTAGTTCAGACGCTACTGAAGGTGATGGTTTATCTAAGATTGGAACTGCAAAAAACACGGTGACAAGCATAACTGAAAGTGATGGAAGTCCAAATGCCAATGCTACTACCATGAACTTGAAGCAACCAAAGCCCAACTGCAATGGAGATTCAAAAGCATCACCTCAACGAGTCAATTCCTGTAAGACGAGCTTCACCAACACGGGTAATCTGGCTAAAGAAGATGGATCAACTGTGGCATCTGGTGGACGATTACCCAAGTCTGGTACTGCTGTTATTATAGAACCAGATGCAAATCATGGTATGTATGTAGTTGAACACTTGGTTCTATGTTGTCGGTATATGTGAAGAGTGGTTGATATTTTGACAGTATCTTAGTGTGATTTATAGTAGCATTGTTTATCTTATCTTCCTTTCAATTTTATTGATTTGTATGTTTTTGATTTGCTATCATGGAATAATATTCATTTTCAACTACAAGGGCGTGCCACAAATTCTTCTCGGGCTAATATTGATCCCGGTGAGGACAACCATAGGTCCAAGCTTAATATGGAAGTTACATTGTGCTCAGAGGTACGGTGTGTCGTTTTAGCTCCCATTTTGGGCTGAAGTTGACGCATTTTGTATAATACTTGTTCCACTTACTCCCCCCCTCCCCACCCCCATTTTTACCCCTTGGTTCAACTCCTTTCTAAGCTCACGTTTTAATTTAGGTGGGGCATTAGATAATCTAAGTTGCTTTACTTTCTTTCCTCCTTTTATTTGTTTTTATTTTTTATTTTGTAATCTAGGTATAAATATGTTTCCTTGTGTGCAACAGGGTGGTGAGACTTCACGATTAAATCAATTAGCAAATGGAGGTTGTGTAGAAAGGTCAAGACTGGCTGGGTATGATGAGGATTATGTTGATGCTAGCAGAGGTGATAAAGAAGCGGATAAGATTTCTTCTAATGGTGATTTTGGAGAAAATATAGCCACCTATCAGGATGGTTGTTCACAATCCATGGCGGGTAGAACAAGAGGTCATGAAGAGATTTCGACAAATGGAGCTGCTGAAAATGATGCTGATGATGATGATGAGGACATTGAAGCTGGTGAAGATGTGTCGGGAAGTGAGTCAGCTGCTGATGAAGGCTCAGGAGAAGAGCACGAGGAAGAGGAAGACGTAGAAATGGATGGTAAAGCAGAGAGCGAAGGTGACGCTGAGGATGCAAGTGAAGGTGCATTGATACCACTGTCTGAGCGTTTTTTGCTCACCTGTAAACCTCTGTCGAAGTATGTGGCTTCACCATCACAAGGCTGCGATGGAAATGATCGTCAAGTTTTCTACGGCAACGACACCTTTTATGTGCTTTTCAGGCTGCATCAGGTAGAAGTTATGGTAGCCCCCACCCCACCCCCTTCCTCTTCCCTTTTGTCAAAAGAATCCAAACAAGGAAAAAAATCCGTTGAACAAGTAGAAGAGAATTCTAATCTCTATATGCTTTCTTTATTTTTTTACTTCGTGACGTGATTTTCTTTCATGCTTCTAGATACTCTATGAGAGAATATTAACAGCCAAGGTGAACTCAGCACCTGCAGAATCGAAATTGAAAACCATGACGGATGCTATTTCTGATCCTTATACCAGGTGATTCAGCAGTGTATATCTTCTAGTTTACAATCTTCTTGGAACCCTTTCTTCCCTTAATTTTCTGATGACATGTTCAACACAGATTCAAGAGTGCGCTTTTTGGGCTGCTTGATGGATCTTCTGATAATTCAAAATTCGAGGATGATTGCCGATCATTGATTGGAAACCAGTCTTATGTTCTCTTTACTTTGGATAAGCTCATATATAAGTTAGTCAAACAGGTAATCTTCTTAAAAGTTTGTTTAACCTTATTTGCAATTTCCTTTACTTTGTTTTACTATGCCTTTTTCTGCAGCTCCAAACTGTTTCGAGCGATGAGGTCGATTATAAATTGCTTCAATTGTACGAGTATGAAAAATCTCGGAAGTCTGAGCACTATGTTGATATGGTTTATTACGAAAATGTCCATGTCCTTTTGCACGATGAGAACATTTACCGGGTTGAATGTGTAGGTTTTCGGACGCATGAATCAATTACTTGTATTATCACATCAATACTAAAATTTGTTTGGATGCTGAGTCATCTTTCATTCTTGTAGACATCTTCCCCCGCCCGTTTGTCCATTCAGTTGATGGATGATGGAAATGAGAAGTCCGAAGTTGTTCCAGTTTCAGTGGATCCTGATTTCGCGGATTATTTCTACAACGATTATCTTTCAGTAACTAATGGGAGAAAGGAGTCATCTGCCGTCGTGTTGAAGAGGTATTGCTATTAACTTCTGGGTTATAGCATATGGTATAGAGTCAAAAGCTGTTTTACTACCACCAATCTCTCAAGAAGAATCAATACCAGGAAAATATATGAATGAGAAAAAAATAAGAAGGAAAATTTGCTCGTTATTTTATTTTATTTTTTTCCTGGACTTGATCTCCGATACCATAAAATTTATTGATTAATTGCTCAAAATTTTGATTCATCTATTTCAAGGTCTGATCTGCTCTCGTAGCACTTGCAGAAATATGCGTAAATATGCCAATGTGGATGAGTCTTCAGCTCTATGTCTGGCTATGGAGAATATTCTGATGAATAACGGTCTGGAATGTAAGACATCGACCACCACATCCAAGGTAGACTTTAGTTCAAGAAGAATTTTCATTTTAGTATGTTGTTAATATACCTTGCAAATATATTTTGTGGTTAAATTTGCTAAGAAATCACAAATTGTGCTGTTAGATCTCTTATGTCCTGGACACAGAGGACTCCTTTATTCGTTTGGGAAGGGGAAGAAACGAATCTGGAGTGAGATCTTCAAACAATGACCAAGCGAGGGTACAGCGTTTCCATCAATTTTTGGCCTCTGTGATGTCATAACCATCAAGGTATATACACTTTATTTTGTTGAGTTTGATTCTAGAACTATATTAAGTTTGTGGGGAGATGTTGATATTTCCTTTCCTTGTAAAGATTTCAAATGTTCACTCTTGCTTCGTTTTTTCCTGTAGATAGAGTCAATGGCTCTGGATCAGTTAAAGATGCTGCTGCACCAGTTCATTCATTGTCAACGAACCAAATAAACCATGAGGGTGCCAAATTGCTTGGGATTGAACTACCTTGTGAGGCTATGTCAATGGCATACCTCTACCATAATTCTGTAAATAGGGTCAACACATGAGGCCATGCTAGAGTCGTGTTTGTTCGATAGTACTGTTTCCATATGCAAAAGTAGACCTGTCTTTTTTCTTCATGTAATAGTTTCTGGTGGACCTTATCATAGGAACCAAGTTTCCGGCAAGGAAAAATAGTGTAGCAGAATGTACATTTTTAAGTTTTATATAAGTATTTCTTGGGTTTTGTACACAATTCACTTCTTAATTCATGTTTCTGCTGAATCCTTGTATGCTATCTTCAGCATCAGGTGGGAAAGATCATATTGCTTCCCATGCTGCATTTTGCCTACTGTTTCAGGGGGCGTTTGGATTGACGGATCTTGAAAATACGCCGGAGGTATTTGGACTGCTGAGTAGATATTTAGATGCAATAGAAATTATCAACATGGTTTACAGACTCTATACGGTGTTGAAATTTGTATATTTTGGTGCTTCGTATCCCTACTATATAAAAAGGCGAGTTTTGAAGCCACTGTAGATGCAACAGTATTCAATGAGCAAACATTGTTTATTTTTTCAGTCCTCTGCTACTCGGTCTTTCAATTTTATTTTCTTCACGTGTCTTCCAATTTTATAATTTCCTCCATTTCCATATTCTCCGGTGTAAAAAAACCAAGCACAACCAATCCTAAAGATCCATAGGATTAATTGTGGATCCAAAACAATAATAGAAACATTTGAGTCTTCGATTTGGATGTAGAATATTTTTTGACTTTATTCAACAAGAGGATACAACATCTTTATTGTTGGTTGAAGGGGTTATTTGAATCTAATGCAATTTCGAAGTGTCGTTTA
The DNA here is from genome assembly GCA_019097785.1 of Fraxinus excelsior. Taxonomy (NCBI): domain Eukaryota; kingdom Viridiplantae; phylum Streptophyta; class Magnoliopsida; order Lamiales; family Oleaceae; genus Fraxinus; species Fraxinus excelsior. The sequence goes on along the minus strand of CM032628.1, from coordinate 1,511,145 downwards.
TTTATGTTAAGGTAGTGTGGATTCAGGTTCATTGAATGAAATTTTTGTTAGTCTACAAATTTTGTGAGGGTAACCTTGATTTAGATTGCGATGTCTGAATATGAAAGTTATGTACTTCGCACATTTTGTGTCTGAATATGAAATTTTTGTAATTCTGCACATTTCGTGCTTTTATAATGAAGTGTAGAGATTTGAGGAGTTGTTTTTGCTTATATACTTAAATATTAGCTTAAATATATAGTTTGTTTTTTTACTTTTACCGACAATGGTAGGGAAAAGAGATAGCTTGCACCGGCAATGGCAGTGGAAAGAGATTATATATAAAAAATATCCTATTTTATTTTCACCTTTTAACCCATCAATTTGTCATTAACTCATCTAGATTGTGTTCTTTATGAAAATATGAATTAAATATCTTAATTGTTATTTAAAAGAAAAGAAAAAAAAGGTGCGAAACCGTGAGGATTTTTTTAACAGTGCTGACAATTAAGATAATTTTCTCCCTTTTTCTTTCTCCACCCCCCCCCCCCGAACCCCAGCGATGTGATTGGGCAGGTTGATCCCACGTTGCCGCCGAGCCCTTCAACCCCCGCGTTCTGGATAGGTCGATCTCGTTTCGAAGTGACAGATCATTTGCATAACAACAATAAACAAATAAATAATTTATGTAAAATTTAAAATAAATAAATAATTTATGAAAAATCTATTAATTTGTTTTACTTTATGCATCAAATCAAATAAACTCTATTTTTTCCATCTTATCCCCCTATTCAATGTGTATTTCCTCTTCGTGAATGATTGATTTTGGCCTTATTTTCAATTAGTGAAAAATTGAACTCTTTTTAGTCATGTATTAGGATTGTGAAGCCCAATGGCTTGGAAGTTGAAACAACGCAAAACTCTCGAAAGTATGTCAATTGGTCCAGCCCCCCGCCCCCTCTAAATTTTTCTCCAAAACTCAGTTATCATCGAATCTAAAGATACAAGATTTTATATGTATATAATCTAGTTTCTTGTGTATGTGCTTAAAAAAACAACATCGTACTTTAAATAATTAGATATTTATTCCATGCATCATTTTTTCTTCTATTTATAAACCCATATATTTAGAATGACATAGCCAAAAGAAAATGTTTGTTCACATGACACGAGTAACTTTTCGAAATATTGTTTAATTCCCAAGCATGGAAAAGTTAAAGTGATGAATTGAAACATCCTCATTGTTAAGCAACTTAATTGAGCCACCATGGGAGGAATTTACGATATATTTTCATCACCAGGAATACCATAAACAAGCTACCAAAGCATCCCATTATCAGGCTTCGTAATATCACCTAAATCTTCAAGTTTACAATCCTCCTGTGACTACCTACTTCGCTAATAATTTCCAGAGAAATGGCATTTTCCTCATCAGACAACTCCAGGTTATTCAAATTGTGAAAATGTATGGCAACATTCCACTTTCGAAATTCATCTTCCCAAGTGAAGAGCATGCCACGGGGACCAATAATTGCAGTTTGGCAATAATTTTGCACTGCGGAAATTTTCTCTTCTTTAAACTACTCTTGTTTGAATCATCATTCTCGTTCTTGCTTGATTTCATATTATCGGTGCCATCTCCAATTTGATTCTAAATTGCATATTCCTCATCTTCACTGCTCGAATTTGATTCTAACATCCTAGAATTATTAGTATCCGATGCTTTTAAATCCATTGAGGTCGATGAAATATTAACTTTATTAGCCTTATCATAATTATCATTCTCCTCTTCACTGCTCGAATTTGATTCTAACATCCTTGAATCATCAGAATTAGAATCAGCAGCAACCGATGATTCCAAATCAATTAACTTATACGAATCTTCTGAATCAACAAACACTGACATTCCTAAATCAATTGATTCATAAATAGACACATGTCAATCTAATCATCAACACCGTCAATCTTCTTACCACCTTTTTTCTTTCCCTTCGTACTACCACACACTGAACCAATTTTATCATCATTATTCCCACTAATTTCTGAACTTAAACCGTCATCAACACTCTCTTGTCCTTTTCGCACCCATTTCCTAGAAATCTCATTATTTTCAAGATTTGGACCTTCATTATGACCCACACCACCTTTATTAGCCTCTTCCTTCTTCAACTCATTCTGCCAATTTCTATAAAACATTTCCCATAGTCTTCTCGTTCGCCTCGCTGGCTACAGAACTTGAAGAAGGACTACCAGCTAGGGGTGGGCAAAACCCAAACCAACCCGAGAAAACCGATCAACCCGACCCAAACCGACCGGGTTGGGTCGATTTTTTGAAATTTTTGGGCGGGTTGCGGGTTGTGGGTTGGGTAATCGGGTTGGGTCGGGTCGGGTTGCGGGTTAGCAACCCAAACCCGACCCAACCCAACCCAACCCGACAAAAAAAAAACTCTACATAAAAAAAAATCAATCCTTAAGATACCAAAATCGACACGGCTATATAATTATATGCACAAAAGAACTTGAATAGAAAAAAATGTTAGCAGATTTAAAAAATGTTAATACAAAAGAACACATATAATTACAAGCGCAAAAAATTGACAAAAAATAGAGAACGGCCCAAACTCAAGAAAGTTGATATACAGCTAACAAAAATATGTCCTCTACACGAAAGTTAATTACTTGAATTCCATGACAAAACAAAATATATTAAGAAGATACTAAAATTCACATGAACCGTGTAATTACTCCAGTGAAAAGAATTCGAATAGAGAAAATAATTCAGAAATAAAATTTCACGAACCTTAAAAATGAATTTTGTAATCTAATATTGGCACACTGAATTGAAAAAGGAGGAGCGTGAATCGATAAATTTTAATTTTTGATTTTCAAGTCATCACTCGAATCAATTTTCATTCAACTATATTTTCAAAGATAATTGCAGTCAAATTGTGGGTGCAATATTGAGCAAACCCGACTCATGAATAAATAGTCAAACTCGTCTTTGTGAATAAATTTTTTTGAAAATGAGATGGTATTTTTTTTTGTAAAAGTTACTAATGAACATATCATTGGATTGTACTATTTTATTTTTCAAGTTTATTAACATTGGATGGCTAACGGTTATATTAATGTTATTTTACATCAAAAAAATGGATGATTTTAATTTTTGTGTAATAAATTTTTCTCAAACCGACCAACCCAACCCAACCCGACCGACACATAATTGGGTTGGGTTGGGTTGGGTTTCAATATTTACATGGGTTGGGTTGGGTTGAATTTCTAACAAACCGACAATGTTGGGTTGGGTTTGGGTTGGGACAAAAACCGACCCAACCCAACCCACGCCCACCCCTACTACCAGCATGCATCTCTCGTATAACAATAAAAATCACAAGCATGAATACCCATATTTTTGTTCCATATCACCGTACAATACATATTTATGTATGTCTGGCGTTTTCAAATTTTATCGAGGCCGAAGACTTTGAATAATCCAATTAATTTTAAACAATTTTTTTTTTTAAATATCTACAATTTCTACACTAATAAAAACACAATAAATACAAAATTCGTGCAACGCACGTGTCAAAGACTAGTTGTGGATAAAAATAGGCAGTTCATTGTGTTCCACCATAAGTTGCATTTTATCTATACATCAAAAGTTTGACCTTTTTAATGGTCAATTGGTTGGAAACTATCTAAAGGATCAATTATTCATTAAAAAAGTTAGGAATGTTTGAGTTAAAATCTCCCCATAGATTAGGGACCTTTTGCGCCATTTTCCCAAATACTTTCAAAATTGGACAGAAGAAAGAAAAGTCACAGGGCAACAGCCAATGAGAATTTCTTGAAAATAATATAAAAAAGGCTCAAACAACGAGAAATAGGTTGTATTTCTCCGTCTCCTGGCCTTCTTTACGCGTTGTCTATCTTTTCTCAGAGCATCGAATCGAAATATTCTCCGTGTGAATCGGTGTTCTTCCTCCAATGGCTTCACCCACCCTCAAGCGATGGCTCAGGCCTGAGGTTCGTCCCTAGATCTTCTCCTTTTTGTCAACAATATGAAGACTAAAATCGTTTTCTTTCTTCCCGATTTTTTCTCCTGTTGTTAATATATATATGCTTAGGTCTGATGTTTTTGTACGCGTTTTGATCGGTCTAGGTTTATCCTTTGTTCGCGGCCGTCGGAGTGGCCGTTGGGATTTGCGGAATGCAATTGGTCCGAAATATTTGTACCAATCCTGAAGTCAGGTATCCGTAAAATCTTGTTATACATATTTTTCGTTTTTATTTTCTTAGATCTGTGCAATAATGCTTCCATTATTATCGAAAGTTATTGTTATGTCTTGGTCTTGTCATGTGTTTTCTTTTTTATGCTATACTTTTAGTGCGTGTATGTTTTGATATCATTTAAATATTTGTTTTCTATACATTATTTATCATTCAATTATTCTTGGGGATTTTCTTAATCGAGTTTTCATTTTTGGTATACTGATCCAACGAGCTGGTTTCCTAACTTCACTCGATTAGATTGTCAGGACTACGCCTAAATCTAAATTTCAAAAGCAATTATAAGCAAAACAATACCAGAAAACCCCGAAGTACACACATATTTATCGTAGTTACCTTTGATGCAAGAGCTATATTCACTTACTATTGGAAGGTTTAAACTGTAACGAATAATGAATACATGTAGAAAGGATCTCATACTTATCTCGTTTGAAAAGAGGCCTCACTCTTAAATCCTTTTATATATTGTATGGATTTTTGGGGTTATTTGATACATGGTCAAATCGCAATCAAAGAGATGAGTAAACAATTCAATTAAGCTTCACACAATCCAACATTAGTACATAAATAATTGTTTTAGCGTTCATACAACACTAGTCATGCATTTGAACATTTAAGCTTCTAATGTCCATGCTTGGGCTTGCGAAAATTTCAATATATGGTTGAAAATGAGTTTGGAGGAAAAATGGATTTTAGAAAAAAAAAAAAAAAAAAAGGGGAGTCAAACAGGGGCTAATTGATTCAAACAACTTTTGAAGTTTTTATTGTTGGTGTAAAATCAAAGTTTTGGTACAATAGTAAAATGTTGTTTAAAGTCACGACGACGTCTAGTTAAATTTAATTGTACAGATTGATAAGGATTCACATCATTTAGATGCGGAAATGTCAAAAAAATTCTCCTAGATCGTGAAATTAGGATGCAGACATTAAGGATTAGACAAACTATTGTCCTGTCAACCATGTATCATATTAGGGTTTTTTTTCTTCTTATCAAAGATCATAATCCTTGTGTTTGAGTTAAATCTCAAACCCGTTCACTGACTTCTTATGCTACCTCATGCCAAACAGCAGTTGGAAAACGTAAAAAAATAATCTGTTATGTTTGCCTTCCTATCTGTATGTAGGCGCCAATTGGCTAGTCTTTCTCATCTTTTTTATGTGACGTTGAGTGTGTTAGAGGTTGGTTGACTAGACTTAGACTATGGCTGAGCCAAGGCTGATGTATTGAATTTACATGTTCATAGACAAGAAATTGGTCCTAATATGAGATGCTAATATTATTCTGGTATTTGTAAATGAAGGGTGACCAAGGAAAACAGGGCTGCTGGTGTCTTGGATAACTTTGCCGAAGGGGAAAAGTATGCTGAGCATGCTCTTAGGAAGTTCGTCCGAAACAAGTCTCCTGAAATCATGCCTACCATCAACAGCTTCTTCACTGATCCTAAATACTAATTTGGTGGAAATTATTATTATTTTTTTCATATGATTGAACTTGAACCAATCTGGGATTGGATACAACAAACAAATTCGAATAATTGCAACTGATTGGAAGTTCATTATGATGATTTCATCATTCAACTACATATTCATGGGATTACAAGTTTTGTTTGCATCTGTTCTTTCTTTGTTCTTATTGCGCATGTATTTCATCATGAACATTTTCCAGCTATCGTTGTGTAATGTGAATGATATGAAAATGCTACCTTGAACTTTTTATCAGACAATCAACCTTAATCATATATTGGCTTCATTTACATCAGACAATAATCCTCAAAAAGCATGCGTCCTAAACGATATCTGAATCTTCCCTCACGAGAAGATTTTAAAATTCAGTTTTTTTGTTTGCAATTTTAACGTGTAAATGACCAATGGGTGTGGGTGCTATTTTTAGTTTTTGAGATCAAACTACAAAATTTCATTAAGCGATGAAATGCAAGGAATACAATAGATGCAGTCTGAGCGTAATCATATCATATATCGCATAGATTTTAGTATTTGCACCATATTTTAATTGCTAGTGGTTTTTGTTCAAAAAACTCATTTGGAGAGGGAAAAAAGACTAATTTTCCCTTCATATTTAAGAATAATAATAAAAGTGCAAATAATATATATTTGTTAAATTTTAATGAAAATGTTAGGAACCTAAATGCTACAATAAACAAAGTTTGATGACGTTGAGCACAATTAAAATGTGCAACCGTAGTACCAATTGTAAGGACCATAAAGCACTTGATCATACAATAACAAACAAACAAAAAAGATCCTTACAATGTCGTTAATAGTGAAATCCATCTGTTCGATTCATTCCCATTAAAATTTGTCTAAACACTTGGAGATTATGAAAAATCTGATTCACAGTAAGGCAACAAAATGGCAGTAGTGCATGCTTTCATTTCTATAAATTCTATGAGTGCAGATTTAACCTTGAACTAACTCTTCCCAGAAATAAATGAGCCAACTAAATCATTCTTTGTTTTAGAGCACTATAAAAATCAGTTTAAAACTGAACATTATAAACTTACGGGAAAATGGAACGTAAAATCTCTCATCTTATCTCGTGATACTGTGAATGCCTAAACGCATGTCTCTACGTATGCCCTCAACAGACACAAAAATGATAACGAAGATTGTTAAAAGATTATAACAGATTCCTTAATTACAATTGACACATTCCACCTGCAGTGTCAAATCCTTAAATTCCAGCATAATTGTTTCTTCGCGGATTTCTTTTCAGTCTCTTTCGAGACATGGAGATGGAACTGTCCCCACAACATCTATGTTTGTAAAACTCCACACGTACATGTAGGGACGTAGCCAGGATTTCAATCTTTGGGGGGGGGGGGGCAAAAATATGGGGGGTGGAGGGGGGCGCGGCGGGGGCGGGGGCTCTGCCCCCGATTTTTTTTTTTAATTAAAAGAATTGAAAACGACGATTTTGAGTACAAAAATGTACTGAAATTCAATATTCAATTCAATCACTACTGACTATTCTACTACTTAATTCTTAAATTCAAATATTCAATAACTAACACAATTACACAAACTAACAGCAACTACTCTACTTAAATCTTAAATTCAAATATTCAAGAATAAGACTTATTAGGATTGAACATACAAAATGATGAAAATCAACTTCTGGTCTTCTCACTTCTGTCATTCACAATGTACCAGTCACAAATCACAATCCCAACATCTTCCTTTCAATGAGAAATCAAAATTATACACTAGACAAAACAAGTAAACATGTTTTATGCATAAACCAGCTTAAGAATTGAGTTTTAATTAGTTGGGCTTGGGAATTGGGAACTTAGGTTTTGAATTGGATTTAAGCTATTTATTTATTTAAGTAACTATTGGATCTTTTGTTTAGATCTAATATTTTTATATGGTTGAATTTTAAAGTGTAAGTTATTTGCTCAATATTTATTAATGGAAAAAAAAATTTCAAAACTTTGGAGCTAATCAAAATCTTGGGGGGGCAAAACTGAAAAATATATTACAAATTAACTAGGAATAGTGTACCAGTGGACAATGTTGGGGGGCGGTTGCCCCCTAGCTCCGTCTCTGCGTACATGTTCTAAATACCACACACACCCCATTCAGTTTCATTACATCGTATAGAGCTTCTTCTAGGAACTCTTTACAGTAAGATTTCTACAGAATTTGTCAGCAATGGAATCACAGAAGATACAATTAAAGCTGAAATAAATATTGAGCAGGCAGGATCAGCAACAAGCCACCCCTTGCACTTAATTAAGAGGGTTGAGATTCAAACCCCCACGCTTCCCATGGTGTCTGCCAGGACATGCAAGAAGATGCCCTACATGTTATGGTCGACGTGGTGATGAACCTGATGGTGATGCTTATTCATTCTTTCTCTGTCCAAAAGTATTTTGGTATGACTATGGTTATGATCGTGTTGATCAAGATCATGATAATAGTGGTTGATTTGGTCAATGGGGTTATGATCATGGTGGTTACTTTGTTCAACATGGTAGTTGCCGCGGTGTTGTGTTGGTCAATGGGGTTATGATTGTTTACCTCAAAAAATGGATCCCCACGTGGCCAACAAAAAACAGCTTCATGTATGCTCCTCCCTACACGCTTGACACAAACATTTAGTTGCCCATGGTCTTTCCTAATGGTGGTGGTACTGTGGTAGCGGCCATGAGCACTCCGACAGTAATGTCAATAGATGATAATCGTAAGTAAGTAATTCCGATGGCAAGAATAGCTGGAATTTGTATAACACCCTAAAATGGGAAGGAGATAATAGATTCTTGAGCATGGAGTTACATTATCTTTACAAAGGCACAAATCATGGGCATTTATAGAGGAAAGGGCGAAGAAAAGACCGTTGGATGGAAAGCACGTGGCTTCATCTGCTTGTTGAAGCATCTCTTCATAGATGTCCATAGATGGGTGGGTATTTAATTTTTCCTAACAAAAATAGATTCGACTTGACATTTTGATGCCGACCGCAGAGATGTCACATCAATCATTCAAGAGATTTTATCCTAGACAGATCTTTATACAAAAGGTCTGTATCTTGTTGAGGAGTTGACTCCTATCAACATGCGTGTCTCCTAGCTGGGTGACTTCATCTTCGTTCACATCGACCCTAGTCACTTTGGAGCTTCGGATCCACATACGTGTTTGGTCTTGGCCTAGGCGCCTTGGCGACACGTGTGACGTGGCGAGTGTCGAGGAGTGTCGGCATTGGTTTGACCCGGAGACTCGTTATTAGATGTGTAACAATAGTCTCCCAAATCCATGCATGAATATTTATATAATGACTAGACTTTGTGTTAGATGAATCGAACTTTTAGCAACATATTTATTGAGCTTCGAATGCTCACGCAAGTTCTCCATGTCCAGGCATAGATATTCATATAATGCGTGGAATTGCTAATGTGGTCGTGGGTGATGAATTTTGAATTCGTGCAAAGGCGGCTATGATTGAGGACGAGGCTCTACATGATAGCAACTTTGAGAAAAGTTGGTGTGGCAAAAGCGATGTCCGAGCATGAGGACGATGCTCTGCATGATAGCAACTTTAAGAAAAGTTGGTGTGGCAAAGGCGATGTCCTATCTTGAGGACGAGACTCTGAATGATAGCAACTTTGAGAAAAGTTGGTATGGTGGAGGCGATGTCCTATCTTGAGGATGAGACTTTAAACGATAGTAATTTTGAGAAAAATTGGTGTGGTAAAGGCAACTTTGGCTAAACGCATCATTGGATTACATGCCAATGATTTGAAGGCTATTGCACGCTTCCAAGAAAACCAGTTGAACTGTCGCATGCTCCCAAGAAATGCTTTTCATGGGTCAATACTGCTAATAATAGCGTGCGGTTGTTGAAGTTCAAGGAGAGATGCCCCATGAGAGCGTGTGTTAAATGACTATATCTTGACCATTGCGTGCATTTGGCATCTAATCTTGAAGGTGAGGATCAATCAGTAAATGGACGACTTAGATGGGACAAGACTTGATCCAACGGTAAGGGTTAACAGAGCCTTCCTAAATAAGGGTGTTACTTCATTGTTTAGACCTTTTACCTTTCGCAAAAAGAAGAACTCACAATCACAAAGTATTTCGGAGACATAAGTTTTTTGACGAAGTTCATACATTCCGACCACCTTCTCGAGTTTCTGGAGACTTAGCATTCTAGCACCGTTCATTGTTTAGGTAAATAGTTGGAGCATTTTCTTAATTTATTTATTTTTTGTTTCTTAAAATGTCTTCTAAAAGACAAGACGAGGCGATAAGGTGAGTTGGTAGTGGCGTTGACTAGGCTAAGTGAGTCTAACGTTCTGGCGTCAGATGAGGTGTCAAGGGCTATACTAGGGGAGATAATATTTTGAAGAGGCCGAATAGTTATGTAGATACTTGTGTTTATTAGGGGGCTTCAGGTGCCAATTTGTTGACCTTAAAAAATGCATCCCACGTGGCCAATAGAAAGCAACTTTGACACAAATCGTTAGTTGCCCGTGACCTTTTCTGGTGGTGGAGGTAGTAGCCACGAGTACTCCGACGTTCAAGTTAGTAGATGATAAATGTAAGCGAGAATTCTGATAGTTGGAACCATCAGAATTTGAATAATACCCTAAATGGGAAGGAAATAATAGATTCTTAAGCGTGGAGTTACATTACCTTTACAAAGGCACAAACCATGGGTATTTGTAGAAGAAAGTTGAAGGAATGTTCATTGGATGGAATGCACGTGGCTTCATCTGCTGGCCAAATCATCTCTTCGTAGATGTCCATCAATCATTCAATAGGTGGACAGGTATTTAATATTTCTTGACAAAAATAGATTCGACTTGAAATTTTGGCACCTGCTACAGAGATATGACATCCATCATTCAAGAGATTTTATCTTAGACAGATCTTTATACAAAAGATCTGTATCTTGCGCCAAGGTGCTAACTCCTAAGCAGGCGTGTCTCTTAGTCGCGTGACTTCATCTTCGTTCACGTCGACCCTAGTCACTTTGGAGCTTCGAATCCACATATGTGTTTGTCTTGGCCTCGTCGCATCGATGCCTCGATACTGCGTGTAACGTACGCGGGTGTCGAGAAGTGTGGGCCTTGGTTTGACCTAGAGACTCGTTATCAGAGGCGTAACAATAATCATGGTGGTTGTGTTGGTCAACATGGTGATGATCTTGATAGCTATGTCACTTAACTTGGTGATGATTTTAGTGGTTTTGATGGACAACATGGTGGTGGCGGCGACAGCAATGACTGTTGGTGCATGGAGCACTTTTACTCTCAACACCTTCTTTACCGACATCATCAAGGTGGGAATGGGAATGCGAGCACGATCCAGATCCACCATAGGCATGATGGTGCTCCAAATGAAAGAAGATTAACCCAATGATATTCACAATAAGACCTCCTATATTGAAAGAGACGAGACTGCTCGTGAAAATCTCCCGATGGTCCAAAATCCATTCCAACGACTCAATCACAATCAATAATCCAACAAGAAAAACAACATTGACATAGCAAGAAATAACCTCAAATCTTCCACAATCATAATTGAACAAACTATTTGCAGACAATTGTGAAAGAAGCATACAAACCAATAGCTAGACCAGTACAACCAAACAACATGTGAAGACATCAGATATTAGCCTGAGACTGTTATTCATAAAACCAACTTCAAATTCCACAACCATATAAGCTATCTAATTTTACTTGGATTAAGCTATCTGATTTTTCCAAGATTTCAAATTTTGTTTCAAATCAGAAATCAGATCTAGTTTTCGGAACCATGTTTAATTAAGATCTCTAATTTGATTTGAAATCAGATGCACGTTGACATTAGTAAAAGGAAGTGTTGATGGTGATTTTTTGGACAATAATGCTTGTTGGCGACGATATGATTGTTTTTTTAGATTCAATCATGCTACATGTATATAAAGTTTGACAGCTTCTTTGACATTATGTGAGTTGTCAGATTTTTATACATTCATTTTAACAATACTTTTTTCAATCAATGACCAGAATTTCCACGCATAGGCGGCTGTCAAAGGAGTTGTCATTCGGCATTGTACAAGAAGCATAATTGTTTTAGATTTGGGTTTGTGTGTTGTGTGTATTCTTTTGATTGATTAAGACATTTTTAAGAGATTCTCTATTTTTAGATAATATTTTTTTATAATTTAGAGAGTAAAAAGTTTTAATTACTTTAACATGCTCTTTATATTTAACACTTAATTTACGATTCTCAAAAAATATTTATTGTTTTTCTATATTTTTTATTTTCATTAACTTCCTTCTAAATTATTATATTATTTTTCTCCATTGAAAATGGAAATATTTGAATGTGCTTGAGGAATAAAGAACAGCATTTTTGAAATAAAACGATGGAAAGTAACTTTGAACATCAAAAGAAACAGAGATGATTAGTGTAAATTCAAAAAAGTATAAAATGAGTTTGGACTCCATTTTTCCAAAAACTCATTTTTTAAAATTAATCTTTTCAACTACACATTCTCTCTTGGAATAATTATACACATAAATTTTTATTAAAAAAAAAACTTTATTTTTTAACCACTCTCCAAAAAATCACTATTTCAAAACATTTTTCCCCAAAAATGAGGGTCAAATAAGGACTTAATAGACATTTTGTACGTGTCTCCCAGAAAAACAGGGACTTAATAGACATGTTTCATACGTGTCAAATCTAATATAACATATAAAGATTTCATGGCTCAACATGATTCTTACACCTAACACATTGCAACCTGGCCCACATGATTTTATGTTCTATTTTCGCACCAAAACTTTAGGTTGAGAACCGCAATGCCTAGAAAAATATATAGGGACTTATTTTGCACAAGGCCTATGGGTTGGGGACTACTCATGAAAAATCATTTAAAACTTCAAAATCTTCCATAATGATGGCAAAAAATCAACCCCGACGAGTTGGCGGGGCAGGGATTGCCGCCCCGCCCTGCTGCCATCTCTAATCCTCCACATGGGGTTCACCATGGAAATATCCAAAGCTTGGGCCATAAATTACTCATTGTCCATGTAGGTTGTGGGCTGCTGATGGTTGGCTCAAAAGGATCCAAGGATTTTCCTTGGTCGACCACAATGCAAGCCCATGTTGACAATGAACGGGTTTCGTCCATGCCAACACTATCCACTTTGCACTCATCGAGAAACATTTTATAAATATTTTATGGGCCCATATATTGAGAAATGGGAACAATACATATTACATAACTATTACATATAAAGACTACATTTCATAACTAACAATCTCCCTAAATAATTTCATAAATCGGGTGGTAATTCAAAATTAAATACATAATTAAATCCCAAAAAATGGAATTCTACGATTAACGACACTTCGCGAAGCAGTACCTTTATCGTCAGCAGGCACCTTCATCACTAGCAGTCATGCCAACTCCTCGCCGCGCTTCGCAAAGCAGTACCATCGCACGAAGTGGCACTTTGCGAAGACCTGATCAATGGTTTTGAGCAAAGGTGCACCGTCATGACGATTCTGCTACTTAAATATTAGTGTCCCGATGGTGCGCCTGAGATGGAGCATCATCACTTGTGTTCGCACTACTGTTACACAGGAAAACTGGGGGATTAGGGTTTACCTATGAGCAATGTGGACGAAAAAAGATTAATTGGGGATGAGGGCCTCTAATTTTCCATTAATTGTGACTATTTATGACCTTTTATCTGTGAATTATGACTTTTTGTGACCAAGTTTGTATTTTTTGTGACTTCACTTCAAATGTTTATGTGATGCATTTATTATGACATGTTATTTGATTGTGACCTGTTGTTGTGCAACTTATACTGAACAAATTCCTATTTTATAGGTTACAACCCATTATTTGGTTACAAATTACACATTTTATATGTTATAACTTATTTCACGATCACAGATTTATTGAATTAATTGGTCACATGTGATTGTCTGTGACAAGGACTTTCTTAAATGTGACTGTTTGTGACGTCATCTATTTTAAATTTGACTATATGTGATCATCATTGTCTTGACTGTGAGTGTATGTGGCTATATCTATGTTAACAATGTTTTTTGATCTAATATGTGAACAATGAATTCAGTGTGACCAAATTTCTATTAATTGTAAGTAATTGTGATATTCATGTGTTAACTGTGACTCTCTGTAATCAAGTTTGTGTTATCTTGTGTCTGTCTGTAATCATGTCCGTTTTATTAGTTGTGACCTTTTATGTATTAATCGTGACTCTCTATGACCAAGTTTTTGTTATTTTGAAACTGTCTGTAATCATGTCTATTTATCGATCATATATTATTTATTGGTCACAAATTAATCAATTAATTATTACAATAATTCAAATAATTGGTTCTCATCACATCACATCTCATCTCACCCATACCCCACCACAACCAAAACCACCATTTGTGGCCACCACCACAACTCACCCCACCACCACTGCCACCAGCAACATCTCACCACTATTTGTGGAAATCACTAGTACATAACCACCACAAGCACCATTGCCACTTGTACCACCACTATGACCGCCAGTACCACAACCAACTGCAAACATCGCCAACAACATAAAAACCATCTAAAATTGTTTACCTAAATCGATTAAGAGACGTTGTAGTCGTTGTTGCAACTGTGCATGTCTCGCAGTGAGATGACGCCTTTATTGCATCGACTCCCACGAAGCAACATCATCATGTGAAGCACCACACATCGGCTCTGTTGTAGCGGCTCTCACGAAGTAATGTCATCGTGTGAAGCACCACGCTACGACATTGCATGAAGCACCACCGTTGCGCCATTGTCGCATGCGTGACTCTACGTGAACGACACAATGTTGATCGTCGATGGTGTGCCGAGATGGCGCACCGACTGTGGTCGTCCTCTGCCGTCACATATAAAAATTGAGTGTGATAAAGAGAGAGAAAGGAGAATATAGAGAAAGAATATAATAGGGAAGTAATTGGGGTTCGCGAGGTGGGCGGGCGGGGGTTGGTTTGGTTATGTAAATTAATATTTTTTTTTAATATTAGAAATTTAATTTATCACCTGATTTGTAAACTTAAAACTATACCACCTCACTTTTGAATAGTATACTTAAGATGCAAGATTCTAGGTAATTTCCCCTTGAAAAAATTACTAACTATTATGTTTTTAAAAGGGTAATTAGCGCAAAATGTCCTTACCTTTTCACGGTTTTGTGCAAAACGTCCCTACCTTTCGTTTCTTGGTGCAGAACGTCCTTACCTTTTCAATTTTTGGTGTGAAACATCCTTTTGACCATTTTACCCTTCTATTGAAATAAAACAAACACAAAAGAAATGAAAAATAAAGAATAAATAGCAATTATGAGTTCAAACTTTTAAAAATGTACAAATTAATTACAAATATGAAAAAATCATCAACATCTAAGCCGCCACATTTGAAGGCAAAATCTCCAACCTCCGATCACCTTGGCTGTCGGATCAACATACCACCTTGAAGCCCTCATTGCCCTCTTCACAACGCACCCAACCACCAGCCCCTACTCGGACATATTTGACCGAAATCGAGCTACAAACTTCACCGCATGAAAATGCGGTCAAACGCTGAAATCACACTGTCTGGCCACCTTCCGGTCGGAACATACCACCAGCCAACTCCCCTACTCAAGAGGTCTTGACCATGCAAACAATTTAGCCCAAACAGTAAAGATAAGATCTGAATTTCAAATTGAAAGCTGCCCGTCGCGACTATCACGACACCGCACCAGTTTTCCTCCAATTCCGAAGCCATCGTGACACCTATGGTGGCGGACCACCTGGGTTGGGTGCTCCATCACCTGGCGCACCTAGCTCAGCCATGGGTCTCCTTCAATTTGGCTCCAATCATCTTCAATTTGGGTCTGAAATGTTCACCGATGCGAACTCTCGAGCGTAGCGATTGGACTGTTTTTCTTTGAAGTTGGTAGTTGTTGGTTGCTTGTTGGAGGAAATTGTTTACATAAGTAGCTTCGACTTTATGAGGGGAGTCGGCCAGTGGTGGATTTCGACCGGTTGGGTGGCCGGACGGCGAGTTGTGGGTGTTTAACCGATTTTCAGGCTGCGATTTTTGAATTTGATTTCCGGCCAAATTACAACGAGTTATGAGGATTTCTTGGTATGTAGTTGTAGATGGTAATGAGGAGAACATGTTGGAACCAATATCTAACGGTTTAGACTGCCGGGAGTCGCCGGAAAAATAAGCTCATATATTCAACTAAAAGGGGGCAAAATAGATTTTTTTGTTCTTTTTAACATTTTTATAAGTTTTGGATTGATTTGCATTTTTTAGAAGTTTAGGAGTAAGATTGAAAATTATTCTTTATTTTTCTTTTCTTTTGTGTTTGTTTTATTTCAATAGAATGGTAAAATGGTCAAAAAGGACGTTTTGCGCCAAAAATTGGAAAGGTAAGGACGTTCTGCACCAAGAAATGAAAGGTAGGGACGTTTTGCACAAAACCGTGTAAAGGTAAAGACGTTTTGCGCTAATTACCCTTTTTAAAACTTTAATTTCATTAATTAGTCATTAATCTTTTTTAAAAAAAAAATCAGGTAGTCACATGCTAACAAGTAACATGTCACATAGATATTACGTCACAATCATACATCATACTATTACTCAGTTACAGTCATAAAACTTATATGTTACGATCATTTGTCAGAATAGGTCACAATCACGTATCAATACTCCTTAATTTTTGAAAGTTTTTTACTAGTTTATTAATTTTAGAATTATATTATTATAATATTGTAGTTATGGAATTTTTCCGTATTATATATTTGTTAATCATATTAATTAGGTCATGTTTTCAATAATGGATGCAGGGGTAAAAAAAAAAAAAAGTGATTTCCACGTCTCTAAACCACCATGAAATTATAACAGAAGTCGAAAAGCAAAAACTAATTCCGTGCGTGCATTAACAAAGGTGTAAACCTTAAAACCCACTTGTTATATATTGTGTGTAAATCACAATTTCAACCGTTGTTTTGTCTTTGATGAGTGTCCTAGTTCGACACTTTTGGAGCATTGCAAGAGAAAATAAAGAGAAAGTCGAGATTGATCACGAGGATAAAAGTGAGATTTGTCATTTTCTCTACTCTTACTTACCGTTCTTCCTTTGAATTAAACGAATTTTGAATTTTCACATACCGTAAAAATTTAATCACTATTGTCATTGTGTTTATATTATGACGACATAAATTAATCTACGATTAGGGCATGGACCCCTACAAGCAATAGGCATGGCCACGTGAAGTTTGGAGATGTAAATGTTAATTAATGCTGACTACCTTATAGGCTTTTCCTCAAAGATGACTTCTTTAGTTCTTCCCTCTCTTTTTGGTAACACATTGGCTTTTCATCCTTCCCACAATTTTTTCTCATCTCCTTACAATAAATAATCATTCAATACAAATTTGTAGGGTTGCTTTATTAGTAACACGTAAGTAAAGATTGTACGACTCTAATTACTCGTTTCAAACCATGTTATACGTGTATAGAGATATTCGTCATGCATGACATGATAACTAAAAATGTAATTTATAAAAGTGAGAGATGTTCACATGCAAGCATTGCTTGATAGTTCATGCATAAGATACCATGAAAACTAAACCCGTGTTTGATGTAGATATTTAAATCAGTATTTTTAGTAAATTTAATAAAAAAAATTAATAAAATGTGTAATTGAAAAGTCGTAGATCTCCATGAAATATGTTATTAAAATTAATTGTTAACTTATGAAACTCGTTTTTTTTTTTTTTTTCTCCAAACATGTTTAGTCCGAATATTTGTTGATTACTCTCCCTTTTTGAAAGACCACTTTCCAATTTATGGTACTTTTTAAAAAAACCTCTTACCTAGAAGAAATAGCATTAAGAATAACGTTTGGTTTTATACTGGATTTAAATAATTTTAATGCCCTTGATTAGATGTGATCAAAAGTCTTCTCTCACTCTAAAAAGGCAAAGTAGAACTTCAATATTACCACGTGTGTCAATTGGGTCCCCACTTATTTTTAATACTAGGTGCAAGCAACGTGCAATGCACGTTTGCTTAGTTAATATTTAATAGTTTTGTTTAAAAATTAATTTGTTATTAATAAAGATGTAATTTTTTTTGGTTAATTAAATAATTAATGATGTAATGTTTATGTAATTGATAAATAATTAAATAAAGTGTTTCTCTCTGTCATCTCCAACCCAAAATCACAAACAGAAAACTCAAGGTATGTTGGGATAAGAAGATGAGTTTACTTAGTCTCCGTTTGATTCTCATTAATGTAGAATGAGAATGAAAAATATAGTCGTTATTGGACCCCACACAAGAGATAGAAATTCAAAATTGATGTGATGGATAACGATCATATTTTTCATTTTTATGGGTTTTTAATGAGAAACAAACGGAGGCTTAAACTTTTTGCATGACTTAAGTCTTTACTCTTTTTTAAGTAATAATACAATTCATTTTATCGCTAAAGTATGATATGTATTACGATAATATATGTATATCATGTGTTAGACTTAGTATTGGTAAGTGACGGGTAAATTTTCGAGGACGAAAATATTTTAAGGGGGTGAGAATGTAGTACCCCGAAAATTTTCATAAAATATAATTCAATTTTTATATACTATATTTAAATATTTTGAAAGTTAGGGACTAAATGATACATTTATCAAATTATATTTTGTTTGTGTCAAATGTTTAGATATTGATGGAGTTATGTAAATATATGAATATTGGTCTCGTTGGATAAATCGTAATTAGATACATAAATCAGATTCGAGAAAAAGTCGATTCGGATAAGTTAGCTCCAAGATATTTTAGTTTGAAGGAATTATCAAAAGCTAATTTATTTTTATTATTATTTAATTATAATTTTGAAAGTAAGGGGTGATGAAAAAAGATTTTCCATTAAAACAAGAAATTCCGTTAGTTTTTCCGTTAAATCAAGAAATTTCGTTAGTTTTTCCGTTAAACCAACATATTTCATTTAATAGCCACTTTTTATATATAGAAATATATATATATTTTTTCTATTTGTGTTCAAACTGTCCTTTTTAGTACATCTAAGGAGTCGAATGGTCATTTGAAAGGTATGTGTTACTCATTCTTTTAAAGATATTTTATAGAGATGACAAAAAAACTCGACAAATTCGATACCCGCGGAGCTCGCCCCGAACGGGGTGAGGACAACCCGCTTAATCAGGTATGCGAGGCGGGGATGGGGTGAGAAATTTTGCCACGAGACTGGTTCGGGGTGGGAACAGGTAATAGACGCCTCGCCTCGCCTCGCTTCGCTTAATTTTTTTTATTTTTTTTTAGAACGCAATACTTTAAATGAAAATTTGCATTAGTTCTAATAGGAAATGTCAATTAAAATTAGGAAAATTTGCAGCCACGATACCAAACCATTCACATTTTTATAGACTTTGTCCAAATCTTTGTTTTGTGCCCCCCACGGTACCTAACATTTAAACAATTCACACCCGAAGTCCAAATGGACGGTTTCCGTTCAGTTGACCGTTAGTTGACAAAAAAAATCAAAATTGACCAAATTCATTAAAGACAAAATGGTAACTTTGTATTTTACATTTAAAATTATTGTAAAGAAAAAAAAAACTATTATTCATCTTCTTCCACCTCTCTTCCACCCACCCCCACCCCCTCCTCCACCAACACCCCACCCCACTTCTTCTACACCCTACAGCCAGCGCCGCCGCCGCCGCCATCTCCATAACCGCCAACAACAAGTTCGAAAAGAAAAACCCACTACCAAGAATTGAACGATTGGCAGCATACCTTCCATGGCCTGCTTTGTTTACAACGTTTGTCTATTTCTTTTCGTTTGAATTCCAAATTCAAAATACCTTATAAGCCATAAAAAAGCTTTAAAAAGTTCAGATTTTTGTCAGATTTTGTTTTCCAAACGTTGAAGGTTTTTTCTCAATCTTGAACAGCATGAGGATTCAGGTGCTCTCATTCTTGCCTTCCCTTATTCTCCAGATTTATCCAATGAAGCCAATCAGATAAAGAAAAAACCCAGTTTTTATTATTTCTTATTCTAAGAATCTTGATTTTTTTTTTTTTTTTTCTTTTAACTGTTCTTTTGGTTAGAATACCAGATTCTTGTGTTGGATCCAGCAATATTCTTAAATTTTTATTTCTAACTTTTTTGTGATTAGAATACCAAATTTTTATGTTAGATTCCATGGAGTCTAATATGTAAAGGGTTCTTTTACGGGCATGCAACGACTACGTACAGGGGCGGACGCAGAGATTAAAAGTTAGGGGGCACAATCGAACTTGTAAAAAAGTTAGGAGAAATTTTTCAATTAAAAATTTACGTTCAAAAGAATCATACCTCATGTAATTTTGCATCCAAAAATTCAAATGGGATATGACTTTTTGGAATGTAAAATTTCGAAAATTTTTGATATCATATTTCATATAAAACTTCCTAATAAAATGATGAAAACTATATTGAAAAATTTGTATTGGAAAAATAACAAATGTTAATAAAATAATTGAATTTTTTAAAAGAAAATACGAATTAGACGTCTTTTTTAAGATTAACGTTTGGCGCATCTTTAACTATTTTTTATATCTGTTTTGACTATTCGGTATGCGTATAATATAGTTCTTGAAATAAGTTTTGAAAGGACATAAACAATTTGTAAATGCGATTAGCGTACGATCATCAGATGATTTTTAAAGTTAGCATGTTATCGAAATTTTCGAAATACTAATTTTGAACGGCATACTTTGACAAGTCGTAACATTTGCTACGATTGATAGTTTTGTACGTCATTAACGACGTAGAAAACTAGATCGTAAACACTTCAAAACGATATTAAGAAAGTAGTATTTCGATTTAGTTTTACATCCCATAATGACTTCGAAAATTGAAATAAAAACATAGAATATTTAATTGTGAAAAAAAATGGAAGCAATTGGGGGGGCACTTGTCCCGAGCCACCCCTAGGTCCACACATGGCTACATAGCTCTAATATCGAGTGAACTGTTAATTGAAAAGAAAAACAGATGGTGGTGACGGAGATGGCAGCGCCGGCGCCGGCGTCGACGCCGATGGTAGGGTGTAGAAGAGGTGGGGTGGGGGTGGAGGTTGAAGAAAATGAATAGTAGTATTTTTAAAAAAAATTATTTCTTTTTCTTTTATTTATAATCATTTTAAATGTAAAATACAAAGTTACCATTTTGTCTTTAATGAATTTGGTCGATTTTGACTTTTTTGGTCAACTAGACGGAAACCATCCATTTGGACTTCGGGTGCGAATTGTTTAATGATTTGGTTCCGTGGGTGGTACAAAACAAAGGTTTGCGCAAAATTTGTAAAAGTGTGAAATATTTGATATTGTTGCTGCAATTTTTCCTTAAAATTAGTTGTCTGTCTAATTAATGGGGATAATAAAAATAAATTATTAAAAAAAAATTTTAAAAAATTTAAATAGGGTGGTAAATGTGATAAGGGCATCGCCCCGTTGCCATCCCTGGTATTTCATTATATCCCTAACCTAAGCTCCAATCCTTTCAAGTGACTATTTGATACAAATTTAGACGATTTCCATCCATATGTCCCTACACAAGAAAAAAATATTAGTTTAGTATGCACCTGAAAAATGAATGAAGACTCAAGTGTTACAAGTTGTAATGTTTGGGGACTGTGGCTGAATATTTCCCTAATTGTTTGGAGCATTAAAATACGAGGCTATTTTCGAGATTTCTTGTGTAAAAACCTGTCATTACATGCGGCGCCCATTTGTTTACCATATATCGACAAAACAACATTATCAAAAAAAGTCAATTTCAAGAAAGAAAAAAAAAAAAAAAGAATCCCATTTTCTATTGCAAGAAGACATATGTCTATATATATATATATATATATAACCTAAGTTACATCGCCATGACCACAAAACCAAACTGAAAGCGGGGAAAGATAATTTTAAAAAAAAAAAAAAATCTGCATGGAATTTTTGTGAATGTTCAGTGTCCCCATTAGGCCTCAGAAAGCCAAAAAAAAAAAAACAGTTGTTGTTTACGGCAGAATATCCATTGATGGACAAACAAACAGAAACAAAAGCAGCGGTTTTTTCTTTTTCTGGTTTGTTAATGGGGGTGACTGAGACTTTGAGATTCACGAAAGCTACTAAAAAACAAGCCCATAATTCATTTTACAGATATTCAGTAGCTATCTTTTTCCGTTTTTGAATAATCCCATTTAATTATCGTCTTCAATGCACAGTTCTCTTTGATCATTGCATTTCTTTCTCTCTCCCTCTCTCTCTCTCTCTAATGGCTGAAAGACAGAGATTTATGGGAATCAACAAGCCATGTATTCTCCTCATAGGTAAACAATATTTTCTACTCCTTTTTGTGCTAATAAGTGATTTTTTTAACTTTTAAGCTACTTATTCCATGTTTATGTTCTTGGACTTACAGTGATTTCTGGGATGGAGAGATTTGCATTCAAAGGGGTGGCTTCAAATATGGTAACTTATTTAACTGATGTTATGAAGATGAGCAATTCATCAGCTGCCAAGACTGTTAATAGTTGGGTCGGTTTTACTTCGATGCTGCCGTTGATAATGGCCACACTAGCAGACTCTTACTTGGACAAGTATTCTACAATCTTAGCCTCTTCGGTCCTCTATGCCACGGTGAGTCGAGTTGATTAGGCAGTAATCAGTTGTTAAATCAACCGGTTAATTTGTTAGAGACGGATAAATTTATTCGTTAGGATGGTGAATAATTTAGTGGAAATATATACAGGAATCATTTGTTTTAAAATGATGGAAGCCAAATCACTAGCCACTTGTCCTTGTCTGACCACTCAAAACAAAAAAAAGATTAATAGTTTACTTTTTGTGATGTGACAAATAATTGGGATTAGAATTTGATCATAGTTCTTAGGATATAATAGTTTAGAAAAAAGTGCGTAGTAATTTTCATCTGTAATGTGTCGATTAACATTTGTACTTTGTACTATTAGGGGCTTTTAGCATTGACATCAACGGCTATACGATGGTCTTGGAATCCGATGAACAAAATCAGTTCGGCTTCTTCCCTTTCTTGGTCTCTATACATGATATCACTTGGCCAAGGGGGCTATAATCCGTCCTTACAAGCCTTCGGAGCAGAACAACTAGGAGATGATGATGGATTACCTTGTACTAACAATAATGACCAAAGTTCCAACAAGAGAAGCTTATTTTTCCACTGGTGGTACTTTGGTGTTTGTTGTGGAAGCCTCCTAGGTGTCTCAGTAATGTCATATATTCAAGACACTTTAGGATGGGGACTTGGATTTGCCATTCCCACTATTGCAATGGTAGCATCAATCGCTATGTTTTTCTGTGGAAACCGGTCTTACACGCACAAACAAGAGAGGAATATCGATGGCAAGTCATTTGAAGAAATAGTTCAGACAGTTAAAGCCGCTATATCAAAGATGACCAATCGTTGGAATAAGCCTACTAACGATTACAATGTAGTCGAGCTAGAGTAAGTGTTTCCTATTATGAAGCTTCCTTTTTTCCCTAGCCAAATTAGTATACTAACGAGCATATTACATTTATAGACTTCAGGAGAAAGCACTCTGTAGTCGAGATCCTGATACCATCGAGGGCTTTGGAGAAAATTCGGACAAAAATATTCATCCCTTTCAAGCTGCAAAAAAGGTACTACATCTGCTGCCGGTTTGGCTAATGCTTCTTATGTTTGCAGTAATTTTTCAACAACCTGCAACATTCTTTACCAAACAAGGAATGACAATGAGGAGGAACATCGGCACAAAAGTCAAAATCCCACCGGCCGCACTCCAAAGTGCAATAACCGGGTCGATTATTATTCTGATGCCATTGTACAACACATGTTTCATCCCTCTCGTACGTGTTTTGACAAGAAACGAAAAGGGAATCACCGTTATGCAGAGAATGGGAATCGGGATGTTTCTCTCGGTCATAGCCATGGTAATTGCAGCTGTTACCGAAAGAAAGAGGCTTCTAATCAGTAAAGAAATGCCAAAATCTGAATCAGTCCCATTTAGCATCTTTTGGTTGCTTCCTCAATACATTCTCTTAGGCATTTCAGATATATTCACAGTCGTCGGAATGCAAGAGTTTTTCTATTCTGAAGTTCCCGTAAGAATGAGGACAACAGGAATTGCTCTATACACAAGTGTTTTTGGGGTAGGAAGTTTCTTAAGTGCCCTTCTCATATCTCTCATCGACTATTTCACCAGTTCGAGAGGGATGAAAAACGGATGGTTCTCGGATGACATGAATGAAGCTCGCCTCGATAAATATTACTGGTTATTGGCTGTGTCGAGTGCAATAAGCTTGTTAACTTTTGTGGTTTATTGTAGATTTCTTAAAAGTAGAACATGAGATTACTTTGAAGGACTTGTTCTTACTATAAAATGAACATGAGATTAGTCTCCAAAGCTGTTGCTTATTTTTAACTTAAGTAGGTCGACGTTAAAAATAAATTACTCTTAACACGCTAGAAATGTTTAACTTTATGATAGAATTATTTATTTTGACAATAAAGAGAAGTCTACCGTTGAAATAAGTAACTTATTAATTTTTATTTTGTAGTTTGAAGAGTGAAATATTAGCTTCTCTTATTAATTTATCAATATCACGACTTATTTATGAACTATAAATAATATAATTATGAAATATAAAAGTATTTTTTGAAGTTTCAAACTGAAAATTCTTTAAAACAAGTAAAAAATGAAATATTCTTCAGATTTTTTTTTAAAAAAAATGTGAGTAATTAAAAACTCCAAATTATCTGAAGAAATCAAATATTTTTAATATAAATGGTAAAAAAAATATTGAAGTATTTTGAAATGAGATTATAATTTTTTTTTCAGTGTCAAATACTAGTCCACTGTGATGTATTAATTTTAAAACATAATTTAAACAAAAGTTTGATAATAAATAAATAAAACAAATAACTTAAATAATAAATAAAAAGATAAATATATAAGTCGTTGACATATTATAAATTAATTTAATATATAATATATCAAATATTAAAATATTTTTTTTGAGTATAATATTAGTTAAATGCATAACCGAAAAAAAGTACTGTGTAAATAAAATAAGTAATTTTTAAATTGAGCCAAAAAGAATGAGAACATTGCAAATAAAGCACCTTGACCATTACGTCCGATATTTCTCTAAAAGAAGGGGAATATACATTTCTATGTGTTTTCACATGTTCAAACAGGAATTTGTCCCGTCAATTTTTAGGTTTCTCCAAAATGCAATAACACACACACACACACACATATATATATATATATATATATATATATATATATATATATATATATATATATATACACACACCCCTCCTTGTATCACATTCTCATCCCAAAAACTTCAATAGAATGATCTTACATATACACGTATAATAAGACCGTTCACTCAGTACCAACCATGCCTATAAGCGGGTAGGCGATCGTCTAAGACCATGTTTTAGGAAGGGCCCCAAAATAATATTTATTATATATTATAATTATAAATAATAAATAAAAATTCTCACAAAAGAAGTTATATATCTATCTATAACCTTTTGTAAGGCGGAAGCCCAGAAAATGGGTTTCCTTAAATGAGTGATCAAAAGTATCAACTAATAGAAGAATAACGGTACTAGATAACTCTTCTCGTATTTTATTGTAAAAAGAAAAAAGATATGACTTAAGCCACTATTAAAAAAAAAAAAAAAAATTAAGAGCGCCAAGTTGAAAGTGTTGAAGCAAAAAAATTTCAATCACTAAAAATAAAAATCGCTTTCAAACACTTTGTTATATTTTGTGACTCAAATTCCATATGATTTGGAAGTTTGATTCATGGAGAAAGCCTAGATAATTTTGGTTTAGAGGTCCAATTTGATAAGGGATCAAATTCATCATAAATTGAGAGTTTGATTGGAAAAAGAACTTTGGAATGGATAAAAACATATTTGAAATGTTTTGGAATAGAACCGAGGGCGTCGGGGCGCAAGGCATGAAGGAGAAAAGCAAGGGATGGGTGTTGCGGCGCCTAGCAAGAAGCATGTACCAGCAAGGCCGACACCGGATAGATTGCATCGCGACGCCACCTAGCATGTTGGAAGATGACTTATATTTGATTTTTGACGTAGTTTTTGTTCTACTTAATCCATAACTTTAAGATTTGACTCATACAAATACTCCACAATGTGTAGGCTCTTTATAGACTTAAGATAATAGTTAAATCATTGTTGTATACATTAAAAACTTAAGGGAGTTATTTATATTTAGATTTAGATTTAGAGTATCAAATCTTGTAATTTTAGTTTATTGGTATAATAAATTCTCCTCCCCTTCTACAAAAATCTTGGTTGTTGTGTGATCTATTATTTTCATATTGCTTATATTATTCTCGTCTTAATTATTTGGTAGGATTCTCAAATAATTGCTATCAGAGCAATTCTAGTATCTTATATATTTCCGAACAAGTGATATCATAGCTAAGGTTTTTTGACGGTTTCTTGGAAGGTCCAAATTGGTTATTAAAGTGGGGTTTAAACAAAGTTGATTGTTTCAGGGATGTTAATTATGAAATTTGAGATGTAGCTTTTGAATCACAGCAATAGATTTTTTTTGTGATAGATCAAGATGTGAGCGATTCTTGCTCTATTGAATCTTGATGATGTTTTGTTTGGGATACATAGAATGCCCGCAATAGTGACTGCGGAGGAAAAGCAACACAATGATCGAAAAGCCCTATCACCGATACATTTTCATCTTTTTAATCAAATTTTTCAAGACGTGGTAAAAGGAGAAAAGTGTCGCTGGGTTGTGGTTAAAATTGGAGCAGCTTTGTATGACAAAGAGCTTAACAAGTAAGTCACATTTGAAGTAGCGCTTGTATTCTAATCGCTTGACAAAAAGTGCATCTTTGGAAGATCATCTATCAGTGTTCAAGGAAATCGTCAATGACTTGGAGATCATGGAGGTCAAGTATGATGAAGAGGATTTATGGTTGATATTGTTATGTTCGTTGGGCCTTCATATGTGACTTTTAGATAAATCATTCTCTATAGTCGGGATACTTTTACTATTGACGAGGTATATGATGCACTTTATTTTAAGGAGAAAATAAAGCATTTAATCGTCAATTCTGAGGCCTAGGAAAAGGGCCTTATTGTTCGTGAGAGCAGGATATGGTTGTGGTAGGGGCAAAGTCAGGGATAATAAAAGTGGTAAAATCTATTGGCATTGCAACAAGGGGGCATATGAAGAGGGATTACTATGAGTGACCGAACGTGTTTGCTACTATAGATTAGAAGGAACAACAAAAAAATTCGGTACTGTCAATCTTTCAGAAGAAGACAGTGATTGAGATCTTTTAGTGATTACTGAAAGTGACTCCAAACTTGACGAGTATTGAATTCTTGATTCGACTTGCACTTTTCATGTGTTCAAATCGAGAATGATTTTCTTCATATGAAACAGTTACAAGGGGTTTCGTGATAATGGAAAACAATAAGTCTTGTAAAATAGTTGGGATTGGTAATTTTAAAATCAAGATGTTTGATGCGACGGTTAAAACACTTGGCCAGGTTGACATGTTTTGGTATAAACAAAAATGTAATATCTTTGTGTACTCTTGATTTAAAAGGGTACGGGTATACCGGTGGAGGCGGAATTCCAAAAGTTAGTAAGGGTATCGGGGTTGTGTTAAGTGGGCATAGAAAATCTTGGTTATATGTGTTAAAAGGTTCGGTCACTATGGATGCAGTTGAGTAGAGTTGGTTATGATCGGGTTGTTCATGGTGATTTGAACAATAATACTGGGAAATCTTCTAGTAACTCAGGTGGAGCTTGTTGTGATCTTGTTGATCATGTTTCTCTTAGTAATTTGAGCAGTTTGGCAACTCAAGTAGGGTTAGTGTTGCTCGTGGTGATTCTGTTAGCCAGTATACTCAAGAATGACACGTAGTTTCCCTTAAGCGCTAGAGTTATATTCAGTTGAAAGATATATGTATCTATCCCTATATATGATTAAATTTGCTTTTATTTGTAGTTGAAAATGCTAGAAGAGAACTCCAATTAACTGGAATTGGAAACTGGAAAGGGTGCATACCCTCATTTGAAAGGTAATGGATTGGCATAAATCTGTAGACATCTTCTTGCTTTCTCCTGAAATTGTTTGCTTTCTTGTGTGCAGATCTGCCCAACTCTCTTATTTTCAGCCTCTTCAAATTGGAAGCGTGTTTATAATTAACCAAGCCACCGTCTCCCAAACTGAATGATTATCTTCGTTGTATAATGAATAAAAAACCGGGAGTGGACTTGGTATGGGCTTATGTGCCGGGTTGCAGTCCATCTTCGTAATTGGGTCAAGTATCCTACCTGGATCTGGTCTCTTTATGGGTGGGCCTTGGGCACACATTTTTATATTTAAAACTAATAAAATAAATTCTTTTTCTGTGCTCTATTTGATTTTCGTTAAATTTACTAATTGTTATGCTATTATATCGTACAAAATCATGTGTAACCATGAATTCCCGGTTTGTATAATGATAAAATAGGCAGCGTTAGGCTAAAAATAAGGTGGGGGGAGAGAGAGAGAGGGGGTTGGGAAGAACAATTATTCTACTTTTCCTCTTAAAATCATGGAACAAACTTGCCAATAAATATTTGTCATGGCTGGAACTGGACCATCCATGTGACAAAAAGACAAGATAAAATGAAAAGTTGTAACTAACATGTTCAAATTCATGTATACAGTTATGCAATTTGCAAATATTTTAACAAATCAAGAAACCATATATACAGTTCTTCGACGATATCTTTTATCATCTCATCTCATCTCATCTCATCCCGTAGTCTCTTGGCAAGAAAACAAGCATGAAAGTTAAAAGGGCGTTGGATTATTCTGTAATTGCATTGATCTTTATTTTTGGGGTATTTCAAGAATGTGTAAATGGCCGCGCATTTCTTCATTCTATCCCTAGGCCTCACCCAGATGATGCAGCTAACTTTGCTCGATGGTTGGTTTCCCAAAGTTCATGGGGTGTTCTTAAGTGAGTATTTTGCATATTTTATAGCTAGAAACAAACTCTTCAAAAAATAATTTATAGCACAATGATAATACGACGGATTCAATTTTGCAGCACCATATCAAGTGATTGGGGAGGTGCACCTTTCGGGTATGTCAACTCAATCCAACTACTTACCGTATTTTATCGATCCTTATGCAACATTGATCATTCTTGTTGAAAGTAGTGGAATTTTTAGATATAAATAAGTAGCAATGAGTCTAAGTTAACTCATACCATGCAGGAATGTTGTTTCATTTAGTGATGGTCTGCCGGATAAAGGCAAAGGCATCCCATATTTCTATCTAACTACCCTTGATCCAACTGCAAGAAATGCATTAAAAGACCAAAGATCTTCCTTAACATTAAGTGAATATAGCCTTGGAACATGTGGCAAAACAGATCCCGAGAACCCAACTTGCTCGAAAATTACACTCATTGGAAAGGTACACGGTTCATCGATTCACTACATTTCACTTTATGCTTCTGTCAAATACTACGTTCAAATCATGCACTAATAGTCAGAAATATGTGTTTTCTTTAGTTAAAATTAGTCGATGGGAATTCGAAGGAAGCTGAATTCGCTCGAACTGCATTGTTCGATAAGCACCCTGAAATGAAAGGTAAGTATAGGCTGCAATTTTCTTAGACTCATTTCTACCTTGTGTATTTCGAAAATGTTTGTGTGACACTCTTTTTTCAATTGTTTGGCAGGCTGGCCTAGGAGTCACAAATTTGAGGTCTTCAAATTGGAAATTGAAAATATATTTATGATTAATTGGTTCGGCGGTCCTAAGCCCCTTACAGTGGATCAGTACCTCCATGCCAAAATGTGACCGAAAGAATTTACCAACTTATTATCCCCAGCAAGATATAATAATTACTGAAATTCAATAAAAATATATTGGTTTTTCAAGATATTTTGAGCTTATATCTATTTCTTATACGCGCATGATCTATTCTGATGTTTTCCCCTCATTTTCTTATCCATTTTGGATCTAAAGAAAGTTGTCAAAAATTGCGCACCCCGTCCCTCCACAACTGATCACACTACATTACCTGGTACAATAAATACAGCACCATTACTTCAACTTTAGCACGAAGCTACTCATCCATTGCTCAAAAATGTTAATTATAAATGAGATTTTAACTTATAATTTGAAGAAGATAAAATTGACATTCTTTGACAAACCTGCAAACTAGAAGGCTAACATTTTAAGGCTGGTGATTTTGGTGCAAAACTACTTTATTTATAATTATAGTATAAATCTAATTAAGAGTGACGAACTTCGTATAATGGAACCATATGAGACTCAAGGCAAGCTATGTGGTTTGTTAGATTCAACTTGATGTAGAATAGATGGCCAAGTAGATTGAGGAATGGTTGGATCAAAAAGGGAAAATAATAAATTGTAGGTTTGGCGTTCGAGCTCTAATTTGGGATCATAATACCTTTCGTTTAGGACTCGAAAACTGCTTTTAATGTGTTAGTGTTCTTTTTGTCATTTAGATTGTCTCTACAATTCTAGTTCATTTAAGCTATGTTTTCGTTAAAACGCCTATAAAAAAAGGGTTAATTCATTGTTTTTGGTTATCTTCAAATTAATAAAAAATTTCGTGAGTTCAATTTTCATTCTCTAGTGCATTCGAATTTCCAATTTTGTATTCGTAAAATTTTCGCTTGAATTCCCTATCTTATGCTAGGTCACAATTAATTCCTTCATGTATTCTTTTTCTTAGAATTATTTAGACGAGGTTGGAATAAAATAAGGATGACAAAAAAATCCGTTCAATTCGAAACCAGTCGGTCCCAACCCTGAATGGGGCGGGGATTACCCGTCTAATCGGGTAAACGGGACGAGAGTCATTGCCCCGAAGAGGGTACAAGAATCATAGTTCCCATCCCGTTTAAAGTTAGTTTTAAATTTAAGTTTTTTATCGAACAAAAATAATACATTTATCATATTTTTAAAGAGAACATAAGTTGTTTCTAATAAATTGGGAAAAACGTAATAATATTTACTAAGTAAAGACATAAAAAAAAGTAAAAAATAAAATAAATAAAAAATAAATGAGGCGATAAATGGGGCAGGGGACATGCCCCGCCCCGAACCCGTCTCGTCCCGTTTTAAACGGGTATGGGGAAAAGATAAGATAACAAAAATATCCGATGGGATGGGGGTTTGAATGGTCGACCCATCCCATACCCGCCCCGTTGCCATCCCTAGAATAAAAGTAGTACTTTCAACTTTATTGTTTTTCGATATTCTAATTCTTTCGTTCTTGATGTATATTGAGGCAAGGGAAAATAATTATATCCCCTTTTGCTTGTACTTGAATTTTTTATAGGTAAAGGGAATTTAAATCTCTATTGGATCTTGATGTATATTGAGGCAAGGGAAAATAATTATATCCCCTTTTGCTTGTACTTGAATTTTTTATAGGTAAAGGGAATTTAAATCTCTATTGGATCTAGGTGGACTAAATTCTCGTCTAGACTTTTGAAAAACGTGTAATTTGACCCTAATAATATCTAGAGGGATGTGAATGATATTTTATACAGAATTAAAATTATTAATTAATAGGCAACAAGTCACCAATTAATTATCTCTAGATGGTTATTCATTCAAGATTTCAAGTCATTTTACATATATTTAAATACCGCAGATCATACAAACAATAAATAAAGCAATAAAGAACAACAGTATGATCACGGAGAAACCCAACTGAAAAAAATTTCAGGCACTTTGTCAGTCAATCCACTATAAACGAATTTAACAACTTACAGTCTACCTGAGCAGACAACTTGTACTATCTAATTACCCGGATGCACTCTTTACAGCTCTTCCTGGATCACGTGCTCCCCTGCACCAATCCTTAGCTGTAGTTGCCAAAGCTATCTATGTAATATGCTACCTTGCAGCACTCCAAGTCTTGTGAATTCGGCTATCTCCAGTGGATCACGGAGAACGACCCATTCTTCACAGACAGGAACTCCTGTCAACTCCCTTAAATCTACAAAACTCTTATTAGATATATAGAAAGTAAGGGTACGGTATTTGGATTATGAAATCGATATTTTTCTCACCAAAAAATCACACACGGATGAAAGTTGAAGGATATGATATGGATGAATCACTCTCTGATCTGTTTATCTCAATGTTCAACCTTGAAAAATTTGTATAGGTGAGTTTTGGTATTTATAGGTAGGTTAGAAAATGAAGAGACCAGGTAAAAAGCCTTTAAATCACGAAACAAAATTTTCTCGGATAAATATGTCGCTCTAGAGCTCAGCGTGGTCGAGCAACAACATGTCGCTGAGCGAATGTGGGACGACAGTCTAGCTACGATGTCTCGATTTTTGTAGCTTGAGTCAAACCTTGGCGATAGTCTAGCGAAAATTCGCACTGTTTTCCTTCTTTCCCCATTCTCGAAACCCTAAACCCAAACACCTACATTTTCAACTATTTGCACATTACTCCTTGAATTTTTACAATATATCAATTTCAGCCATTTTGTTTACAGAATCGCCAATTACAAAAAATTTAAAACCTAATAAACTCCCCATTTGAGATTCTGTGACAAAACTACAATCTAAGTTAATGTAGTAATAAAATGAAAATTACAGACACAAAATGTGACTCGGACTTAAACTAAAATTGTTTTGAACAAACTCTTCAGTTCATGTTTCAGTTCACGTTTTCTGAAAAAGATAACTCAAATACCAAACGTAAAATGTGTGAAAAGCAGGATCAATATCAAATGTAGTTCAAAAAGTCTAAGTGTAAGAATCAATTAAGCAAATGTAACTCATAAAGCATATTTTTCAGTTTGATAACACAAGCTAAACTAAGACATAGTATCAATGCAACTCAACATACCAAAA
Organism: Fraxinus excelsior; assembly: GCA_019097785.1. Taxonomy (NCBI): domain Eukaryota; kingdom Viridiplantae; phylum Streptophyta; class Magnoliopsida; order Lamiales; family Oleaceae; genus Fraxinus; species Fraxinus excelsior. Next base: position 1,478,361 of record CM032628.1, on the reverse strand, counting down.
CGAAACATTGGCACTATAAAAATATCAAAAATTTAATTTAGCGAAACTGAAATAAAATATGTACAATCTCTTCCTTACTACAAACTTCCAATGATTTAAAGTAGTAGGCAAAATGTATCAATGTCTCTCCCCGACGACCCCTCAGACATAAAATACAAAACACAATGATATGCAGTTTGATAAACTCTTTGATTTTTATTTTTATTTTGATTTTTCTGCTCCTCATTTTTGTCACAAAATGACAAGAGATAACGAATAACATACAACAACTTAATAAAGGAAGCGTAAATAATCATAAGTATATGCAATAAACAATAAACTTTCCCACAAATCTAACTCAGATTACCCATGTAGTAAATGATATAGTTGACACATGTGTTAAATGTCACTAATCCTCTAATAGTAGGACTCAAAACCTTAATTTTGTGATAAATGACTTGCAAAACATTACTGTTAATAAGTATGTTCTTCTACTTATGAAAGTCAAATCAGTAAAACACATTAGAATCTACATATGAAAGCTCATTTTTATGGAGAATGTCTTTTCTTCCCTTGACTTGCGGAATAAAACAATTATCTTATATCACAACAGTAAGCAAAAATGCTCATATATATTATTTTTCATCTTAAGTTTAGGCTTCTTTTCATTAAGCGACTCTCATGACCCCTGCAACGAGTTTTAGACCGATTAAACCAAGTCAGTTGACCATAAGCACCAGGTTATGAGGAACCCTGCTGGCTTAATTACTCAAGTCAAGTAGGTTTCGAAAAGTAGTATAAGATATTAAGCTTCATTTATATATATATATTTTTCATATAATCGCATAAAACAATTATCTTATATCACAACAGTAAGCAAGAATGCTCATATATATTATTTTCATCTTAAGTTCAGACTTCTTTTCATTAAGCGACTCTCATGACCCCTGTAACATATTTTAGGCCGATTAAACCAAGTCAGTTGACCATAAGCACCAGGTTATGAAGAACCCCACTGACTTAATTACTCAAGTCAAGTAGGTTTCGAAAAGTAGTATAAGATATTGAGCTTCATTTATATATATATTTTTCATATAATCATTTATAATTGCAGGGATAATCTCGAGGTTATGTCTAAATAAGATGGTCAATTCATATTTCAAGTCACTCTACTAACATGTGATTGTCACCCCAAATTTCACACATACGGTAGAGTCCCACTAAAAATTCATAGTGTGTGCAGTGCATATGGTATATGGTATATGAAGAGACCTATATCAAATAGCTGTTCTTAGAGATTCGAACAGAAGCTCATCCAATGGTTTAGTGAATAAGTCAGCTAATTGGTTTTCAGTGGAAATATGTTCAAGAGTAATCGTTTGAGTTTCCACAAGATCCCGAATAAAATGATGTCTAATATCAATATGTTTAGTACGAGAGTGTAGATCATGATTTTTTGAAATACTAATAGCACTGGTATTATCACAAAATACAGTCATAGTTCCATGTTCAATTCCATAGTCACTTAACATCTGCTTCATCCAAAGCAGTTGAGTGCAACAACTTCCTGCTGCAATGTACTCGGCCTCGGCTGTAGATAATGAGATAGAATTTATTTCTTACTCATCCTAGCAACAAAATTAGAACCAACATAAAAAAACCTCCAAAAGTACTCTTTCTATCGTCTGCATTTCCTGCCCAATCAGTATCGGAATAGCCGGCAAAATCAAGGGTAAAATCCCAGAGTAAAGGATCTCATAATCAACAGTGGCATTGACATATCTAATAATACGTCGTACAGTGCTCAAGTGTGATTCCTTGGGATTTGCCTGAAAATGCGCATAAATTTTAACATTAAAAGCAATGTCAGGTCTACTAGCAGTGAGGTAAGAGTAAACTACATATCATACTCATATACAATGTTTGATCAACACTGGTACCTGTGGGGTCGAGACCTAACTTAACACTTGTGCTCATAGGGGTTCTCGTATGTTTCTTGCTATCTAGTCCAAAACGTTTGACAAGATTCTTAGCGTATTTTGATTGAGATATGAATAATCCCTCATCAATCTGCTTAACTTGAAGACCAAGAAAGTTTGTTAACTCTCCAATCATGCTAATCTCAAATTCTTGCTTCATACACTCAGCGAACTCATGAGCAAGAGAATCAATGAGAGAACCCAAGATGATATCATCTACATAGATCTGAGTTATGGTGATGGTATCCTCAATTCATCTTATAAACAAGGTTATGCCTGCGCCACTTCTCGTGAAACCACGTTCTAGGAGATATGTAGTAAGCCGATCATACTAAGCTCTAGGAGCCTGTTTCAGGCCATACAAGTCTTTATTCAGCCTATACATATAGTGAGGATATTTCAGATCAATGAACCCTTTAGGCTGTTCCACATATGCTTCTTCCTGTAGAATTCCATTCAGGAAGGCACTCTTGACATCCATTTGGTATAGTTTGAAACCTAAAGTATAGGCAATCGCTAACAGGATTCTAATGGATTCAAGCCTAGCTACCGAGGTAAATATTTCATCAAAATCAACATATTCAACCTGAGTGTATCCTTGGGCAACTAACTGAGCCTTATTCCTAGTTGTGGTACCTTGATCATCAGTTTTATTCTTGAATATCCACTTAGTACTTATAAAATTGCAATAATCAGGCTTAGGAACTAAATCACATACTTTGTTTCTCACAAACTGATTTAATTCTTCATGCATAACATTTACCCAATATCCGCATTTATCCAATATTCATCCATAAGGACTTCTTCTACCTTTTTTGGTTCAATCTGAGACACATAGCTCGCATATGACAAGTTGTTCAAAACTCTCTTGCGAAGTCTCATGCCTTTTTCTAAATCTCCAATAACATTATCCTTAGAGTGATTCAATTTAACTCTGGATGAAAGTTCTTTAGGTGGTTTAACTTCGTTATCAGAAGTAGACTCCTTAGTTGAAGCAACTAACTCATTTGATGTGCATGGGGGATTAGGAACCAAAGTGTCCTTAGGTTCAGTTACTTCGACTGGATCAACACTCAAATGTTTTAGTTCCACACAATCTCTGTCGATCTCCTCATCACTACAAGAATCATCACTACAAGCATCATCAACCACCACAATAATAGATTCCATCACAACACTGTACGATTATTGCTAACCGGTAGTACACTCGATAAGCATGACTATTTTTGGAGTGTCCCAAGAATATACCCTTATCGTTTTTGGAATCAAACTTTCCCAAGTTTTCTGTCTCTCAAGATGTAGCACTTGCTGTTAAATACGCGAAAGTACTTACAGTAGGTTGTTTACCCTTCCAGATCTCATAGGGTGTCACGCTAGTTTTAGGTCTAAGATAACCCTATTAACAATGTGACATGTAGTGTTTATGGCTTCACCCAGAAGTGCATAGCCAATCCTTTACCATGAAGCATATCTCTAGCCATTTCTTAAAGCACACAATTTTTCCTATCTACTACCTCATTTTGTTGTATAGTGATCGATGAGGAGAACTCATGCTGGATTCCCTCTTCTAGACAGAAATTCTCAATATTTGAGTTTTTGAACTCTTTTCCATGATCACTACGAATTCTAGACACATAATAACCTTTTTCATTTCTAAGTCTCTTACACAATGAGATGATAAAACTGAACACTTCAGTTTTATCTCTCAGTTCAATCCATGTAAATAGAGAAAGTCATCAACCACAACCAAGATATATCTTTTATCATCAAGACTTTCGGTCCTAGATGGTCCCATTAAATCCATATGGAACAATTCAAGAAGCGTGCTTGTCAAGACCTTAGAAGTTTATTTGTGGGGTACTCTAATCTGTTTATCTTGTTGACAAGGACCACAAACAGTGGTATCAGCATTATCCAGGTTAGGTAGGCCATTGACAATCTCCTTTTTGGCAAGTTTAGACAGACTGTTATGGTTCATATGACCTAATCGTTGATGCTACAACTCAATGACGTTGATCTTGGCACTACCTAAAATGTAATTGGAATTAGGTAAGACTCTGTAATAATTTTCAGAGGTTCTCACACCTTTGAAAACAATAGTACCATTTGAGTCATGCACAGTACACCTTTTCTGGATAAAAGTAACCTCAAAATCAGCATCACAGATGTGACTGATGCTTAACAAATTGGACTTTAAACCCTTCACATACAGCACATCTGAGATGGCAAGTAGTCTAGCAATAGACACAACTTATTTTCCCAGTAACGGTGCAGTAGCTCCATCACCAAATGTAACTACACCGCCGTTCCATTCATCAAGCGAAGAAAACAAAGCATTATCACCACATATGTGTCTTGAACATGCACTGTCAATATACCACATGGAGTTATTTTAAGCTTTGAGAGTAAGATGAGCCACACTATAATTTATTTGTTCTTCAGACCATTCACTCTCTTCCTTTATTTTCCCTTTCTCAATCTCACAATCAGATTCAATTGCTGCAATCAAGGTGAAGGCCATATAATTTTGTTCCTCTTCACCACCAAATGTCTCATCATGAGAATTGGAATCAGAATCCTCATCACTCATGGTCACAGCTAAAGCTTTACGCCATTGTTTACCCGAACTCCTCTTCAAATTAGGACATTCACTCCTAATGTGACCACACCCTTGCACTCGTGGCATTGGACAGATTGAAATTTCTTAAAGGGAGTTCTAGAGGTTTTTTCTCACGTCTACCTCTCGAAAGTTTACTAGGGACATCATCATTCCACTCATGAGGCTTTTTCCAATTCATCATCACATTCTAGAATTTTTTAACGAAATAAGCTATTTCGTCGTCCCTAAGGGTTTCAGTGTTAGTGGACTCTCTCCCTCTTCTCTAACAGTGTTCATGGCGATGGAGTTAACCTTTTGTGTTGTGAAACAGTGAGTTTATAAGTTTGAAGCGATCCTACGAGTTCTTCAATCTTAACTGCATCTAAGTCTTTACTTTCTTCTATCGCAGTGACCCTGGGTCTAAACCTATTGAGCAGTGATCTAAGGACTTTCCAAACAATTTTTTACTCAAGGATCTTTTCACCTAAGTTAAAACTAGAGTTAACTATGTCATTCAACTTCGTATAAAATTAATCGAACGATTCATCGTCCTTAATTCTAATATCCTCAGACTTAGTGGTCAACATTTGCAGTTTAGAGTTTTTAACCATTTTAGTTCCCTCGTGTGCTATTTCTAATATGTCCCAAACTTCCTTAGTAGTTTCACACATCGACACTTGCCTAAACTCCTCAGTAAACACAACCATGAACAAAGCATGAAGACCCTTACTGTTTCGATTATATCCATCAAGATTAGTTTTCAACCAAAGTGAGATATCAGTGGGTGTTACAACACCTACAACAGTAGCTGTAGGTGGAGCCCACCCATTTTGAATGCTAACCCAAATACGTTCGTCCAACGCTTTAAGGAAAGTTCTCACTCGAACTTCCCAGTAAGCATAATTGCTTTCATCAAAGAATGGAGGCACAGACAAGAATTGACTAATCTAGAATAACAAACTAAGGGTCAGGAATCGAATTAAGGCTATGATATCAATTGAAAAACGCTTAGTTCGACCCTAACAATACCTAGCGGGGATGAATATGTATTTTATGCGGAATTAAAATTATTAATTAATAGGCAACAAGTCACCAATTAATTATCTCTAGATAGTTAATCATTCAAGTATTTTACTTATGTTTAAATATCGCAGATCATACAAACAATAAATAAAGCAGTAAACAATAGTATGATCACAGAAAAACCCAACTGGAAAAAATTTCGGACAATTTGCCAGTCAATCTACATAAATGAATTTAATAACTTACAATCTACCAAATCAGACCACTAGTACTATCTGATTACCCGACTGTACTCCTTACAACTCTCCCTGGATCCTTGCTCCCTTGCACCAATTCTTAGCTGTAGTTGCCAAAACTCTCCATGGAATCTGTTACCATATAACACTTCAAGCCTTGTGAATTTGTCTATCTCCAATAGATCACGAAGGACGACTCGTTCTTCACAGACAGGAACTCATGTCAACTCCCTTAGATATTTAGAACTCTGACCAGATATATAGAACGTAAGGGTACGATATTTGGAATATGAAATCGATGTTTTTCTCACCAAAAATCACACACAGATGAAGGTTGAAGGATATAATATGGAGGAATCACTCTCTGATTTATTTTCCTCAATGTTCAACTTTGGAAAATTTGTACATGTAAGTCTTGGTATTTATAGGTAGGTTAAAAAACAAGTGGGTCGGGTAAAAAGCCTTTAAATTATGAAACATAATTTTCTAGGATAAACATGTTGTTCGAGCGAGAGCTCTGCAGGGTCGAGTGACGGCGTGTTGCTCGAGCGAAGGTGGGGCGACAGTCCAATGACGATATTTCTGTTTTTGTAGTTCGAGCCAAACTTTGACGACAGTCTAGTGAAAATTCGCACCGTTTTCCTTCTTTTCCCATTCTCGAAACCCTAAACCTAAACATCTACATTTTCAACTATTTGCACATTAATCCTGATATTTTACAATATATCAATTTCGGTCATTTTGTTCACAGAATCGCCAATTACAAAAATACTAAAGCCTAACAACTTTGATGGTATTTAGACTGATTGTCATTATGAGGAGAAACTGAAGAAAAATAATATTTTGAATAGTAGTTTTTTGGAAAATGTGATAAAAAAGTGGAAAAAATTTTGAATTTACGTAAAAAATATTTTATTATGTTAATGTATGGTTTAAAATGAGTATGAGAAATAGGGAGTTTTGTTTTAATGGGGCTCAAATAGGGCATACAATATGAAAAATGCAGATTAATTACTTATTTTAATCATTTCCTTTTGACACACAAAATGAGCGAGCAACGGGATAATTCAAAAGTATGGTTGAAATTAGAATAATTACGACATTTTTACTTCTATAAAATCTATAAAATTCCTTTCAATGAGTATTTTTCTCACCTTTGTTTGATCCCCATTTTTTTCAAAATATATTTTTTCCTCTTTTTTTTTATTTACACATTTTTCAATAAAACAATATCATACACAAGCTCAAAACTTTTCTTTATACTTTAACTATACTTTTTCCATGAATCTACTATTTCAAAATACATTCTACATAAAAAAAAAATGACTCAAACAGGCTTGACATCCAAAGTTTTATTATTTATTTGGAAAAGGTGATGAGCTGAGGACTATAGTTGAGTAAAAAGTTACTTGACAACTCCCAAAAATGTAAATGAATATGTGATAGTATATTAAGCCCATGTTTGATACAAATTAAAATTTGATTCTAATTTTAAGTTAAGGTCAACAATTAATTTTAATCACATATTTCATGAGATTCACAACTTTTCAACCACACATTTCATCAATTTTTATCAAAATCTACTAAAAATCTGGTTTTAATCTACAACAAACCGGGGAAATAAAGTTTAAATATTAAGTGCTTCTTTGGGAAAGCTTATAAGTTGTTAAAACGTTAAGATCAAAGGCAGTTTCAATCACACATTTCATCATTTTTTATTAAAATTTACTAACATTTTACCAAAAGTTTTGTCAACGACCCCTAAATAAGTCTAGAGGATATTCATCAATTGAGGGAGGCTCCTTTTATGGCATACACGTCCACTAACAAAAAGATCTAAAATATGTAATAGATAAACATATCTAAACATGTCCAAGCGTTCGACATATCTATTATGTTAAGGCTGTCGAAATAAACATCATATATAGAGACGTCAATGAGCCGAGCCGAGCTGGCTCGGGCGAGCTCAGATCGTGCCTGAGCTCGCCCAAATTTTTTTTTTTTTAAAGATAAGATAAGCTTTTTTAGAGGGGAAAAGAAAAAAATATATATTTCCGGCGAGCAAACGAGCCGGCTCGTGGGCTTGGCTTGCCACCCACGAGTGGCTCGCCTAACGAGCCTGCCTGCCCGAGCTGCTCGGGCTCGTCTAAAACGAGTCGTATCGGCTCGTTTGCCACCTCTAATCATATACATACAAACTACTGCGAGTCAAATTAAGGGAAAGACGTAATAAATTCCTTTCACATTTTGTCTTATCATTCAGACTTGTACACACAAAATAAATACATTTTTTCTCCAAAAAAATCTACGGAAATTCTCTGTAGAAATTCAGAAGGATCCTTGAAGCCCTTATGTGTAGTTATTTTCATACAAATTCGTAAAGCCTTCATTCCCTTTTGGGTATTTATTCTATCCAATTTCAATGTTCAGGACAGCACAAGGGCACAAGTTTGGGGATCGTATTCTATATTATTCTTTTTTTTTTTTTTTTTTTTGGATCGGATATTCTATATTATTCTTACTCTTGCCATTGAGTTTTATTCATTGTCCTTTGCTTGCATTCTCCCAACCCTAAATGAAGTTTCTTATTATTTCGTATCAGAGCATGTTTGGATGGACTCATTATTAAACTGTTTTTTTTTTTGCATGGTGAGCTTGATAAAAAAATTATGAATCAACTTCAAGATTTCAAAGATGAACAAAAACCCAATTATGTATGTTGTCTTAAAATATTATTCCATAGTTTAAAACAAACTTCTAGATAGCGATATAAAATGTTTGTTTAATTTGTTCTAGGTATTGGTTTTCAAAGGAGTAAATTTGGTTATTGTTGTATTATCAACATAATGATGCTAATTAATAATGATCGTGCATTTTAAAATTGTATGTTGATAATATGCTCTTAATTGGTTCTTCTATGAAGTTGACAAATGAGATAAAAATAGTTTTGAGTGGTAGTTTGACATGAAAGACTTACAAAAAGTTAAAAAGAATCTTAGGGATGGAGATAGCAAGACATATATCAAATTCTTTGTTGTTTTTACATCAAACTCGATATTTGTTGAAAGTGTCAAAGAAATTTGGCATAAATGAATGTAGGTGTGTTACATTGTCTTAGCAAATCCTTTTGTTTTCGATTAAAGATCAATCACCTAATAATAATGAAGAAGTAGAATATATGGGTAAAATTCTATACTCTAATGATATTGGCACTAGACCAAAAATGACATTTTGCAACACGCAAAAGGCAACATTCGTTGATTAAATATTGTTAATAGAATCTATTGCAACATTTTAGCAAATGAATATTGCTATTGGCTAACATAATTGAGCGTTTGCAATTTTTTTAAATAAATGTTGCTAATGTCGCATTTTGCACCGTTTTATAAATGTTGTGAAAAGTTTAAATTTTTGCAACGTTTTTTGAACGTTGTTGAAATCTGGTTCTATAGCAACGTTCATAGCATGTTGTTGAAACTCTCAATATAAAGCATTTTGTAATGTTTATTAACTGTTGCGAAAAGATTACTCTTTGCAACATTTTTTGAACGTTATGAAAAGTTCACTTTTGACAAAAAAAATTTAACATTGCGAAAAGTTCACTTTTTGCAACGTTTTCTGAAAGTTGCAAAAAGTTTTGTACATTTTTTCCAAATTAAATTATATACAAGCTCAAATGATTGAAAACAAAAATAACTCAAACCCTAAATTAATTCATGCCTCCCTTCATTCATTCCTCTCCCGCCCTCCGATGCCAATCTGTCGTGGCCCTATCACTGCCGTCGCAACAACCACTTTCTCCCGTCCCCTCCTTCATCTTCCCTATCATTTTCTTCTTGAATTGGATCAAAGAAATCGCTAAGCCGTGGAGAGGGCCACATATGCTTTGATGGGTTCAGTTATTCATTATGTTTCTCTCTCTAAATCTACAATTTTCAGCCTAATTTAATTTCTTTTGTTTTGAAAAAGAACACATAAGGGAAAATCACTTAAAATCTGGGTAATTTTTTATTGTTAAATTGGATGGAACCACGTGTGGGGAATAAATTCCAGCTCGATTGGAAAATTGGTAGCGGCTCATTCGGAGAGATCTATCTAGGTCTGTTTCTTTTTTCTTTTTCTTTTTTTCCTTTTTGTGATTTATGGTTTTGATTATTGGGTTTGTTCGATATGATTGGCATAATATTTTTAATTTGTTTTGTATTTGGCAGGTACTAATAAATAGACAAATGAAGATGTTGCTATTAAGTTGGTGAGCGAATTGAATATTCTAATTGAAAAAATAGGTTTTTGTGAATATTTTATTTCCTTCAATTTTGGATTTTTTTTTCTCTGAACTATTTACTACTTGTGCATTTCTTTGAATTCGACTTACTGTAGAGAAATAATTAAGAAATTAAGGATGATCGACTCTCATTTGGATTATGTTTCTGTAGTTGTGTAATGGTGTTAGTGATTTAGAAATGTTCCTTGATATGTTTGATAGTGATGTTTATTGTTTATACTAGCTAATAAATAGGTTGAAAGAAAATTATATGGTAACATGTAATCCTATTTATGTAGTGCTAGGTTTTAGTTGATTTTTTTAATTGGTTTATTTTGTAAATAAATTGACTTAAATTGATAGTTGATGAAAGTTCAGGGAGTAATGTGTAAATAGGTCAAAAGTTAGTTGAATAGGACTAGAGTTTCGAGTTTGGAACAAATGAGAAAACGGCGCAGATTTTCGTTGGACTGTCGTCAGTTTATGGCTCGAGCTACAAAAATAGAAACACTGTTGGTGAACCATCAACCCTCCTTCGCTCAAGCGATAATTTATACGGAAAATTTTATTTTCGTATTTTAAATGCTTTTTTCTTGGCTCATGATTCTCTTGACCTATCTATAAATACCAGAACACGTCCATAACGAAATTCTGAGGGTTGATAATGGAGAGAGCTCCATCTGTGAGAGATCTATTGATTACTTCTTTCAACATTCATCTTGTTTGAGTGTTTTGATCAGAAAAAACATCAGATTCAATATCAAAATATCAAACTGTCACTTCCTACACATCTGTTAGAGAGTGCTGAAGATAGAGAAATGCGACTGAAGTTTCAATCTGTGAAGAACGGGTTGTTCTTTATGATCCACGGGAGATAGACGATTCTACCCAATTAGGGGTTGCTGCATGATAGTGGAAATCTAGAATAGCGTTGGTTATTATAGCTGGAATTGGTGCATAGGAGCACAGAATTCAGGAGAGCTGTCAGAATTGTAGTCAGGAGATTAGATAGTTCGTGTCGTCGTCTAGTCTGGTAGACTGTAAGTACAGAATTGTTTATAGTGGATTGACTGGCAAAATACCCGGAGTTTTTCTCAGTCGGGTTTCTCCGTGAACAATTCTTGTGTTCTTTACTGTTTTATTATTCATTGTATATGATATACAAATTGCAGTAATTCAACGTAGGAAAATTTGATTTGCATGATTAATTATCTAGAAAAGAATTAAAAGTGACTTGTTGCTTTTTAATTCGTAATTATTTTTTTAATTCCGCGTTAAATACCTATTCACCACCCTCTAGGTATTGTTAGAGTCGAATTTGCGTTTTTCATGTAGTATATTGTTTATACTAGCTTTGTTAAGGTTCACTTTTAAATTATGTTGTTAGGAACTCGAGTTGAAGAAATAAGTTGAATTTGAAGTACAAGCAAAATGGATGAAAGTAAAGAAAGCCAAAGAAAAAGCATATGATCCAATGTTTAGAAAGGTAAAAGAGAGACTAAACAAGTTGGAAGAATCTGTAAAAGAAATTGTCATTTTTTGAAGATTTATTGGATTTTTAGACAATTCAGAATTTTGAATCTGAATTTTGTATAAATATTTTTACATTTTGGAGTACAGTTAATAAAGATTATTGGAGTTGTTTGAAATTGTTATCTTCTATCTTATTACTGTACAAATAAGAAAAATATAAAATTAAAAAAAAAGTTGTAAAATGAAATGTTGCAAAAAATAAAAATATAAGAATAAACGACAAGTAAAAAAACGTTGCAAAAGATTATTAGCAACACTAAAAAAAGTTGCAAAAAGGTTATGACAACACTCGAAATATGTTGAAAAAAAGATTATTTGCAACGTTCAAAAAACGTTGTAAAAAAGTTTTGGCAATACTCAAAAAGCGTTGTCGTATCCTTCTACTCTACGACAATATTGAGGTTTGCAACATACTCAAAAACGTTGCAAAAGATTTTCGACAACGTTTTTTGAACGTTGCAAAAGACTGTTTTATTATAGTGTGGTTCTATTGTGCATTTGAAGGTGTGTACTAGGCCTCACCCAATCTTCGTTGTTAGTACATTTAGTAGGTTTATGTCTAATTTGGGTCCTAATCGTTAAGAGGCTTTCAAGTGGTTATCAAGATATATGTAGGGCTCTAAATGAATCAGGTCTGTCAATATTCGATTCGATCAAATAAGAATAATTATCCAATGATCCAATCTGATAATTAACAGATATTTGATTGTTAAATTCATACATGATTTACTATGTTATCGGATATTCAATTCGATAATTGAATCCGAAAACGAATAAATTAGGAAGATAAAAAATTTGTATTAGTCAACTTCTAATCCTTAGAATTAAAAGTCCCAAATAGGAGTATTAGAGGTAGGAGGTGGGAAATTGGGAACAATGTTGTATTGGTCAACTTCTAATCCTTAGAATTAAAAGTCCCAAATAGGAGTATTAGATGTAGGAGGTGGGAAATTGGGAACAATGAAAGCAATTCCAACTATTAGCCCCTTTGGTTGTTTGATTTAGAAAATAAATTATTTTTTTATCTTATTTTAATTAATAAAAAAATTTAAAACTCTCCAAATATTTCAATTTTAATATTATTTATTAATTGAAAATTATGAGTAAAGTATAATGTAAGTTTCAAAATGAAAAAAAAAAAAATTATGTGTAATAAATTATGCGATAATATATAAAATATATTACATTAATATGACAAATCGGATCAAATTGTTATCAAATTGAATTGACATATATTCATATTTGATTTATTTAGTTAACGAATTATCAAATTCAGATTTTGATCGGGTTATTGGACTGAGATCCTAAAACCCATCTTTCATTAATTTTATTGGATTCGAATTAAATTCAAATCAAAATTCAATCCATTGACAGCTCTAGATATATGAAAGGAACGAATAATGTAGGTCTAATATTTATGTTTAGTACATGTAGTTGTGTACAAGTCAATTCACAATACACAAAATGTAAGAACTACGTATTTCATGAGCGTATTAAACATATTGATTTTACATTACATCTTATTAGAGATATTATGTTTCAAGGTGTTTCCAAGGTAAAGTCAGAATTCGTCTAATTAAGTGTTTTCAAGCTAGTTGTACAAGGTTTCTTTGATATCAAAGTTGAAATTTGTTGGACTATGAGGACCAAATAAAATTTGGGGACAATGATCAAAAAACAACAACCCGATTAAACTTCATAGGCAAGATAAACTAAAATCCGACTCCAGAAAATAAGTCCATGTTATGCCGGGACCAAGTCAAATGAACCATTTGGAGAAAAGCCACCAATTTGTTACTTAATGGCTTAATCTAGTGTGATCAATCTGGATCGTTAGATGAGATTGAATGAGAGATCAATAGCGAGCATTGGCGACGGCTACTTCTCTTCTTGGTTGTGTATGTGTCATCTCTTTGTGAGATAATCTCCTTCATTCTTCTGTGAGTGATTTCGAGTTAAAAGGAAACTTCTTCCTTGTAAGTCATTTTTTGGAGCAGTCACGCTAGAGGTTGATAGTTTGGAATTGGTCCTTGGAGTGGTTCTTGTGATACGAGAGTACACTGAACTCTTGCTATTTTTTTAGCCATATTTGATTTTGGGAACTTGTATAGATTGTTGGCGATTTGGTGGTGTTGTTCGATTGGAGCTTCGAAGGCATTTCATTTGGATGAGTTGATTTCTTTGTATGCTGTGCTTCAATCTTCGGATTTTGTTTTTTATCTTGCCCTTTTGGTGTGAGATTTGTATTATTAGAAGGTATCACTAAAGGTTTTTATTTGGGAATATATGACTCTGTCAGAAAGAATTGACGGATGCAGTGACACATGAAGTTGGGACAAATGATGATTGAATGGAAAAGTTGATTGTTTTAAAACTGTTTAATGATAGAATATCCGTGGCATTGTGTCAACTTTTCTGACAATGTAGCATAATTGTTTTGTTTGTTTGAAAAAAGAGGGCAAGGAATATATGATGATAGCCTTTATAAACTCTCTTTATAAAAAATTGAAATTTTAGAAATACAAGTTTCTTAATTTGACAACAATTAGGGCTTGTTTGGGAGTTTTGAGATATCGGTTATGAATATTTTTTTACAGTACATAATTTGACCATTTATGAACGGATGAATTGTGAGTGATTTTAGACTTTAGTAGCTAGCGATTTATAAAATAATCTAATACATTCTTCAGAAAATTTACACGTCTCTTAGCCCCTGTTTGAGCTACATTATTTTTTCATTCTTAAAGCGTGTCCAGTGGAGATTAAAATTCAATTAAAATTGAAAACATAACCGTTATTGGGTGTCACTCGTCTAATAAAAGTCAACAATAACGACTAGTTTGTCAATTTTAATCCGATTTTAATTTCTATCAAACACACTCTTATTCTTCTACTACTTTTTAACCACACATTTTTCAATAAAATAATATTTTTCATCACATCAATGTCTTTTCCTTATTTTTCAACCACATATTCCCCATCACATAAAAAAAATGCATTCTTTGGGAAAAGATGTTAGATGTGCACCAAACAAGGGCTTAGTTTGATTTTCAAATTATCATTTCCTTTATGAAATTTTTTTTATTCATAATTGATATTTTCTTATAAGTAATTTTTTACATATAAGTTAATATTTAACTTTAAAAAATTAATTATTAACTTAAAATGCAAAGTTAGTATTATTTACTTAATAAGTATATTTTATAATCATTACTTATAAATAATTTTTACACATAAGTAATTTTTTTATTTGTAACTTTTTATATTTTATTAGTTTTATCTTGTTACACAAGTGATTTTTATCTTATACGTATTTTATTAATTGTTTACACTAGTGGTTTTTTACTTATAAGTAATTTTCAAAATGTATTAAGTGAATTTTTGTATTATTAGTAGTATTTTAATTTATGAACAATTTTTTACACAAAAGTGATTTTTATCTTATAAGTAATTTTTTTTTTTTTTTTACTTGTGTAGTTTCTCAATTATAAAGTAAGTTTTTTTCTTATAAATTTTAGTTAATGTATTTTTATTTACAAATAATATTGAACAACTTATGTTAATTAAAAATAATTATTTTATACATGGTAAAATAAAAAAGGCATAAGAGAAATATTCAAAACTCGCTAATTTAGTGGGTTGAGAGAAAATATCAAATTTATAATACATAGAATTTAGGTGATTTTTAAACCATTCAAAATTGATGATCAAAAAATTAATAAGTATCAATTTTTTCAATTCCTCAAAAAATGTGCCACCTAAAATAGGTTAAAATCGATGAAAAAAAAACTATCAAGCACGCCTTTGGGGGGCATTTTGGAAAATTTACTTCAAAGTATATGCACGAGCTAAAGAGGAGGGTGTTGAAAATTAAGCTCATGTTTGGTTTTCATTTTTTTCAAGTTTATTTTTAACTACGATCGATAATTTTTATCAATTTTTTAACAACAAATTTTATGAACTTTTATTAAAAATTTGAATTCTCACAAAAACCAAACAGGGCTAAAATGTCAACTCGACACAACATCATTATTTTAAGGTAAAAAGAAGTCCTAAATTTGATGAATGCTAATAATTCTTGCCCCAGCGTGTCTGTCTCTCAGCAGAAAACACAGCAAATTTTCTGAGCCAAGATAAATTAAGAAACTGCACGAAAAACATTGAAAGATAGAGCCTTCTCTCTTACTTTCTCTCCCACATTCTACGCCACAACTCAAAAGCAACCATCATGGTCACCATGTCTGTTCCTCACATTCTTCGCAGCCATCATTATGCCCACAAACTAAAGTCAGCACCATCATCATTATCATCCCCAAAGACAAAAAACAAGAAAAAGAAGGACTATATGATGACGAAGAAGAAAAAGATGCAGGAAAAACTCGGGGGTTGAAGTCAGGGGCTTTCCTTCACTCACGAAATTCGAAGTGTTTTTCTTTATGGGGAATCAAGCATCATGGTCCGGTTTGTTTGCTAGATCAAGCAAATTAATGAGTTACTTTCTTATTTCTACCTTTCTTGCCTAAATTAGAGTCTACCTTTTCTTTAGTGCTTGAAGGTAATTTTAATTAATAGATCTTGTTGATTCGAGAGTATAAGAAAAAAGAGTTATGAATTAATCTTGTAGACAAAGAAGTGTGTGTCAGTGCGTGTGCGTGCGTGTGTCTGTAGCAGTTTAAGAAACAAAGATCTCTCTATTTCTGGTTTGTATCTTGCTTAGTGTGGGATTTTTACTTCGTCTGGATGTTGTCTTTATGGATCTATGTCTTTTGTTTGTAATAATATGAAAATATTTATTTCCTTCTGGAAACCGTTTCTCCTGTTCTTGTTTTAGGGTTTGCTGATATTTTTAGGGTTCGTGGCTTACCAACCTTCAATTTATCACGGTTTAACAGGATTTATATTTGATCGCATAAATATGTATTGTGCTGATATATATTATACTACTTGCTTATTGATTCTCGTGGATTAGCAGATCTTTTTGCAGCTCTCACAGGAACACTCGTTTTCACTGATGGTATTTTAGCTTATTTTTCTTCTTTAATATTATCCCTGTAATCCATTCCCCGTGTTGGTTTTGGTACATTCCTTTGGTATATATTTACTATTAAATTTGTGTTCTGATTTCATTTTCTATTAGCGTCACTACTCGTTTTAATTATTTGACCTAGCTATCAGCACTCTCCTGGAGCATTGGTCTGGCATTAATGGAAATTAAATATATATAAACTTGTATGCTGGACCTACACAACACCGAACACGTTAAGAAAACATTATATCTATGCTCGTGAAATATTTGTCCGTTGTCAAATTCAGTTTCTTTCTTTTGGGATTTACTGTTTTGCAAGCACTATCACTGTGATAACATGCTTGACAGCAAAGTATCATCTTAATTCAAATTTCGTGCTTTGACTTGGATCATTTTTCCTTGGCATGATTTCATTCCCTGTAGACATGATCTGCGGCATAGATTTTGCTTATTTCTGTTCATTTTCATCACTTTCAACAATGCAATTATTCAATTATTTCAATGTGGTTTGACAAACAGATACACATCCCAAACTCGACAGCATGCAGCTGACTTCGAATGTGTTTAATTGAAATATAAAATCTGATGTGGCTTGTCACAAGTTAACTTTAAAATCTAATAATATTTGTACCCAGTGAATTAACATAAATTACACCGAAACCTGAATTTCGTCTGATGTTTTTATTTGTTTCATTTTTTTGGTTTCTTGTCAGAAATTCCATGTAATCGAAAATAATATAAGGTGGAAATACTAGGGCTACAGCACAATTGTTAGGTTTGTTATGATTTATGTATTGAGTTTGTACGTTAAAGGACAAGATTTCACGTGGCAGCGGAGCCAGAAAATTTTTATCTAATCAAACATTCAAACTGCAGCGAGGGCACTTCATATCCAATTTTTATTTTATTTTATGGATTAAACTATTTGTAGACTTCTTGTGTATATTAACTTTTAACATTTCAAAATGTGTCAAAATCTGTCGTTGACGGTTTAAGATGTTGTTAAAATCAACGTATAAATAGTTGTCACCTCACAACAATATCAAATTTGACGTAACAGTGGCAAGACTATTATTTTATATTTTATTATTAATTTTTTAGAATTTACTAAAGACACATCATTCATACCTAAATTAATTTTCAATACCACTGGTGCTAGTCCGCTAGATAACATTATTCGGGTTTGGTGGGGAACATGAGGCAAATTTGAAAGCCTTGTGGGACACATATGGCTCTGGGGAATATGGTACGAGACCATTAGACTAAACATAGAAGTTCTATTGCTCACTTTGCAGAGATCGGCCTGGACCTGGCATTCTGAGTTGTTGGGCTTGATTGAGCTGGGCTAAACGTAGAAGTTCTATGGCTCACTTTTTAGTAGTAATTACATAAAACCAGACATTAAGTTTGACATTCTCAAAAATCAGGTTTTAGTTTCACAATTAATATTAATAATAATATTTTAAATTAGATTAATCTATATATCCACCATACCACCTACCCCACCAAATTTAAATCTCATTTCCCAAACTCTAATCATTTCTCCTCCTCCCTCCCCTCCCCTCCTCTTTGTGACGCTACCGACTGCGTCGCGCAACGCTGCCAATAGCGCTTCTCCGTTCAAAGCAGTGTCGTGCGACGTTGCTTTGAATGGAGCAGCATCGCGACGACGCTGGCACTTCTCCGTTCAAAGTAGCGTCGCGCGATGCTGCTTTGAACGGAGCAGCGTCGCGCCTATGGGTGTGTGCGTGTGCTGTGGGTTCGTGTGATGTGGGTTCTCAGTGAACGACGGTCGATGGAGTGGAGTTGTGGTGATGGTGTTGCGTCAGGGTGCGGTGGTGGTGTTGATGCTGGTTGTAGTGGTGTTTGACTGCAGATGTGGTATGTGGTAGGTTCAGATCTGGTGAGTGGTGGTATTGATGTTTGTGGTTGGATGCTATGATGGTGGTGGGTGTGTGTGATGTGGATGCGGTGCGGTGGTATTGGCGACGTGGGTTTGTGCTTTTTGACTAATCGTGGAGTGTGTGATGGGTTGGTAGGTTCAGATCTCGTTTGATGGTGGTGCTGATAGTGGTGATGTTGTGTTGTGTTGATGTGGCGGTGGCGACAAGTATGAGACGATGTGTCCGTGACCAACTATTTGGTCAATTTGTGACTCGTGACCAAGTATTGGTGGTGTACTAGGATAGGGGGACGGGTGCCGCGGATGGGATGAAGTGTCTGTGACCAACTATTTGGTCGATCTGTGATCAGTGACCAATTATTGATTGTGTACTGGGATTGGGTCTGTGACCTTAAAATTCGTTAATCTGTGACTGAAAATATAACTCGTGACCAACAAATTTGAAATAATTTTTTAAATGGTGACCAATGAAAAATCTGTGACTTCCATTAAAAAAATATATATGTGACGTATAATTTTTTTTATCAGTGACCAATGAACTGAATTGTGAATGGCTCAATTTTTTTGTCTATGACCTCGAAATAATATGTGGCCAATTAATTTAGAGCATGTTTGGTACGGCTTAAAATCTAATTAAAATTGAAAATATGATCGTTATTGGGTCTCACCCGTCTAATAAAAGTCAACAATAACAACTATATTTTCAATTTTAATTTGGTTTTAATCTCTACCACACACCATCTTAATAAATTGTGACTGAAAATTAAATTTTTAACTACTTAATAAGATATCTATGACCTCGAAATCGGAGCAGTTACCGAAATTAAACGGCGGCGAAACGGTCATTAGAATAGTTGCCGGAATTAAGCGCAGTCGGAAAACAGTCACCAGAGTTGTCGTCATAGCAATGGGGGTGGTGGAGTGGGGTGGGTCAATTATATTATATTAATGTTAAATATTTAATTTAATAGATTAATTGTAAAATAAAATTAATTAATTCATGGAAAAACTTGAGTTTTGTAAATTTAAACATTGGGCCTGATTTTTTATTTCGTGAAAGATAATCCATGACCCATGAATTTTTCCCCATTTTTTAGTAGGTAAGTACTAAGCCTTTTTTAATTTATTTTCAAATTAATTCATTTATACAGGCTTGGAAAAAAAATTTAAACTAAACCACGGTTTAGAAATTATAGACATGTTAGTGCATATTTAAACACACAAGCAACATATATGTGAAATTTTTATTGACATAAATTATATAATAAGTAAAGATGCAGGTCAAATTAATCTTTAATTCAAAAATAACTCAAATCACTTTAAATATAAAAATCTAAACCAAATTGTTTTGTCGTATTTGGTTTGATTTAAAATCATATAACAAGTTCACGTGAACTCAAGCCAATTGTTTCGAAAACTCGATTTCAATTCGATTTGACGATTTTTATTTGTACCCCTAGTTTTATAAGTGAGAAGGGTCCACATACCTTTTTTTAATATCATGGGATCATTTTATCTTATGGCAACAAAATTTCCTACTTTATATCATATCCTCAAGGTTCACGGGAAATGGTTCTTAAAATTCAATCAAAATTCCCCCATTTGATAAAAATTTAAATTTTTATTAAAGTCAAAGTCAAATTTAATAATTAATTTTAATCACATATTTCATGAGATTCACATTTTTTTTTTCAAACGTACGTTTTTTATTTTTATTAAAATTTACTAAAAATATAATTTTAATCTGCATCAAACGGGAACTACCCGTCCAAATTAAAGTTAAAGATTTGACCCACCAAACGGTCCAAACCACAATGTAGCATGGTTGACAACAAATTATTGGACTAAAAGGGCACTGGTGCATGTTGCGAACAGCAAACAAAAAGGTAAATGCCAATTTGTAAAGAAGAATAATCTACTTTTATAAAGTTCGAAGTATAATTTCTCAGTTGTTTCCTCTACTTTACTTTTTCTCCCAAATCAAAGCAACTTTAATTACCCCTTTTTAGCTTATATATTATTAGATTGTTTCGATATGATCCTCTATCTTCCAAGAACACTAACATCGAGCCGAGCTCACAATCTTTAATCCATCGTTGAATATTAAATAACTGAATTTATAGTTTTAATTCGACCCCCAGAACTATTGTGAATTATTGCTTTAAAGGTAGGCTTTTCTCATTTGTACAGAAGGATAAGCAACAGAAATGGGCCAGAATATATTAAAACAGTGGACCCCACAATGTATTTATATATTGCAAAAAATGACAAGCCCCACCAACTTATGTGTGGTCTGGTGTGTTTCTGCGGTGTACAGTTTCT
The DNA here is from genome assembly GCA_019097785.1 of Fraxinus excelsior. NCBI lineage: Eukaryota > Viridiplantae > Streptophyta > Magnoliopsida > Lamiales > Oleaceae > Fraxinus > Fraxinus excelsior. The sequence goes on along the minus strand of CM032628.1, from coordinate 1,457,497 downwards.
GTACACCCAACAAAATTCTTATTGATAAGGGATGTTTGGCGAATTTGAGTGAGAGTGAAATTCTTATCACCTTACGGCGAAGAAATAAACTCACTTATTAGGCCAGTTAGCACACGGTTTTTATTCATTGCCTGCGACAAATTTTCTTAATAACTATATAATTGATATATAAAACAAAATGAAATACAGCCTAAACACCAAGTAAACTTAGCAATTAAGCAAGCAAGCATGCACCACTTGGTTGACATTTCCATGCAGCCAATCACCTTTTGGCTATCAAACTTTGGGGAAATAAATCAAATGATTAATTAATAAAAATTAATGATGTGTTAGTTGAAAATTTAGGTCTTCATCTACCAAACACAACACCTTTCAAAATTTCATAATTTTCTGAAGGGGAATTGGCGCAAAACGTCCCTACCTATAACGGGTTTTGTGGAAAACGTCCTTACGTTTGATTTTTTTGGTGCAGAACGTCCTTAACTTTGCATTTTCTTGCGCAAAACATCATTTTCACCAATTTTTGACCTAAAATGACTATTATACCCTCCTATATAAATAAATAAAAAAGAAAAGAAAAGAAAAATAAGGAATAAATTGCAATTTTACTCCTAATATTTTTAAAAAATGCAAAGGAGTCCAAAATTTATAAAAATATTAAAAAAAGAAAAAAAATCTCTCTCCTCCACATCCTCCACCGCCACCTGAAACTTCCCCTCCACCTCCAGCTGCTAAACGACCCTAAAATTGACCTCCACATTCGGCATCAAGCATCCAGAAAGTTCACCCCTTTCAACTCTAACTCATTATCTCCACCATATTTGAATTCTCAATAACAGAAAATCAATTTAATATCAATAACAGAAAGTCAATTTAATCTCAATGGGGTTTGTAAATGGAAGGCACCAAGGATCGTTAGGTCGGTCTTGATTGAAACATTCATTCTCGCAGCTTCAGCCTTCAGTTGCCATTTCAATTCAGCCTTTTCCACCTCCCTCCGCCTCCTCCGACTCAGGTCTCGCAAGCCGCAGCTGCTTCGCCACCTCCGTCCCTGAGTCCGTGAAGTTCCACATGATAGCAGTTGTTCGATTCGAGCCCTAGACCAGTTGACCAGCTGCTTTGCCTCCATGACTGCCGACGATTCTCAACCCTGAAGAAGAAAAAATAGAGGCATGCCTGATTCCTTTACTCCCGAGCTCAAACTAGACAGTTGGGCAGACGTTAAAGGCCCTAAATTCTTTTTTAGAAACTCGTCCCTGTTCTGCAGCTAATCAGGAGAAGAGAGTTGGAGGAGAAGAAAGATTTTTTTTCTTTTTTTTAATATTTTTATAAATTTTGGACTCATTTGCATTTTTTAAAAAGATTAGGAGTAAGATTGCAATTTATAATTTATTTTTCTTTTCTTTTCTTTTTTATTTATTTATATAGGAGGGTATAATAGTCATTTTAGGTTAAAAATTGGTGAAAATGATGTTTTGCGCAAGAAAATGCAAAGGTAAGGATGTTCTGCACCAAAAAATCAAACGTAAGGACGTTTTCCACAAAACCCGTCATAGGTAGGGACGTTTTGCGCCAATTACCCTTTTCTGAAGACAAATTATACAACAGAAAATTTGGAAAAATTAGGGATAGGCTCCCGAATGTTTCACGTGGTATGATTATGAGCCATCAATTTTTAAAATTGAGATTTTAGGTCCCAACATACAACTAAAAAATATGGACGTAAAACTCACAAGCAACTTTCAATTTAGCCCTTGTTTCGTCCTCATTATTTTTAAAATGCATTTTTTAAATTTAATTTTTAATCACACATTTTTCAATAAAATAATATTACACGTAAATCCAAAAAAAAATTCTTATTTTTTAACCACACATTTTCAATCAAAATACTATTCCAAAACATATTTTTCATCAAAAAATGGAATTCAAACAGACTCTTAAGTTGGAGAGAAATGTTAAGTTATTTGATGATTTTATCCTCCAACTTCAAGTCACGTGAAAAGCTGATCGATTTGGTCATGAAGAGACCTAGACTTATAGATTTAAATAAGTAGAGGATTAGAATCCCACTTTTGAAAATTGAAGATCCATAATCACACAATATGTAAAAGATTAAGGAGCCATAATTTCATTATTCATTCATCTTATTCTTCTTCCGTGAATCACCCTCTCAATGAAAGTAGAAAGTTTCAGTTCCTGTATCCGTAATCCAAACCCTACTCATTCCCTTCCAAAAACATCCCATCACGTTTCCTCTTATTTACATTTATCCAATCATAATCACAAAAATGGCCATGGTTTCTTTCATATTCCACTTTAATCTCTTCAAAGTTTACAGACTAACGTAAAGCTTTGCTTTGTTCTTGAGAATTTGAGGGAGAAAATCATGGGGAGTGGAAAACAAAAGTGGAAGATTTCCTTTCACAAGTCAACATCAACTCTACTGTTACTCAAAAAGCAATCTCCCCCTCCGAAAGAGTTTCTGTGTCCTATTTCAGGCTTGTTAATGGCGGATCCTGTTGTAGTCTCGTCCGGTCATACTTTCGAACGCAACTGCGTCCGAGCATGCGTTTCTCTTTCGTTTAAACCTGCTATGTTCGATGGGTCAAAACCTGAATTCTCTACTGTCATTCCGAACCTAGCTTTGAAATCGACTATTCTTAATTGGTGTCGTGATCACTTCATCGATCCCCCTAAGCCCATCGACCACTACACTGCTGAAGAGCTTGTACATAAGTTGTCTGCTGCTGAGTTGACACGGACAGCTAGTCAGTTGTCCATAACGAGTTCGGAGGAATCAGTTACTCCTAGAAATGTCCATAAAAGTACTCTTCTAGCTCTAACTACCCGTCCCTCCTGTTATTCATCTTCATCGTCATCTGATGTTGAAGCCTTAAATTCTTTAGAAGAGGAAGAATTCATAATTAAGCTGAAGAGTTCACATGTTTTTGAACAAGAAGAGGGTCTGATTTCGCTTAGGAAACTGACTCGAACAAAAGAAGAAAAACGGATTATTCTCTGCACTCCGCGACTACTCTCAGCCATTAAATGGCTAATCAGCTCGAGATACTCATCTCTACAAGTAAATGCCGTGGCAGCATTGGTGAACCTGTCATTAGAGAAGCAAAATAAGGTGAAGATCGTACGGTCGGGAATTGTTCCGTTATTGATCGAGGTTTTGAGGGGAGGATTCCCCGAATCGCAGGACCATGCTGCTGGTGCACTCTTCAGTTTAGCTCTTGATGATCATAATAAGACTGCTATTGGTGTTTTAGGAGCGTTGCCACCGCTTCTTCAGTCGCTCCGGTCTGAGTCGGAGGGCATTAGGCATGACTCGGCACTGGCTTTATACCATCTTTCGTTAGTACAGAGCAATCAGGTTAAAATGATCAAACTCGGGTCAGTTCAGATTTTGTTGGGCATGGTGAAATCGGGCCAAATGATGGGTAGGGTTCTTTTAATTCTACGTAATCTGGCCGCCAGTGTGGAGGGAAGAGCTGCAATGCTGGACGGTGGTGGGGTAGAGTGCTTCGTGAATATGCTGAACCGCGAGGAGTTTGACTCGGCGTCGACTCGAGATAGCTGCTTAGCGGCGTTGAATGGGCTGAGTTATGGAGGGCCGAGGTTCAAGGGGCTGGCGAAGGAGGCCGGGGCGGAGGAAACGCTCGAAAAGGTGGCGAACACTGGAAGTGAGCGAATAAAGCAGAAGGCAAGTAGGATACTTGAGGTGTTGAGAAGGAAGGAGGAAGAAGAGGAGGACGAAATTGATTGGGAGAAGTTGCTGGAATCGGAGGATGATCTGAGTCGGACTCGGTGTCTACTCGGTGGTGGGGCGTCTAATTCATTCTAACTTTTGACTTTTGAGTATGAGTATCTCCTTTTCCTTTGGAAGCTAATTTTCCATTTTCATTCTTCTTTTTCTTTTTGTGGGGATCGAAGCTTGTAATTATGTGTGAATTTTACAACCTGGGTGTCTTTTTCCTGTCTCAGGTTTTTTATTTGGTTCTTTCTTTGTCTTGTTTTATTGATGGTAAGAAAATGCTAAGCAATGTAATTAAAATTTTCTTCTTCTCAATATCTATATCATAAAGTAGCTTGAACTCTCTTTTAAACTTGTAACCTAAGTGGCCTATGTAAAGAGTTAGTGTTGTCGGTCAATCCACTTTTATGGCTGACCAACTTATATCGATTTCATTACATAATTATGTAACGAGTTAGATTGTCCTCAAGTTTGAATCGTTTTGTACTTTCAGACACCGTTAATTTGTATCATTTATTACCAGTTATCCTATAACGTTCAAATAAGCTCAACTCTAAAGGACTTTAACTTCATTCATTAGTTAGCATAAATTAGCTTCTTCTTTTTTTTGTCTCAATCTTATTTTCAATCTTTAATCTACATATCTTATCACTAACAATTTTATGTCAAAAATATATGCTTCTCATTTTAAAATCGCAATCTTAATATTTGGATAGAAACCCTTACAAGTAACTAAACCTCCGTTTGTGGCCATTTCTTTGAAAAAATCATTATTTTGGAGAATGTGTGGTTAAAGATTAGAGAGAAATTTTGAATTTACAAGTAGAGTAGAATACTTTATTGTGTGAGTGAGTGGTTGAAAATGAATACGTAAAAAAAAATAGAATTGTTGGCTAAAAGAAGAGACGCCGAATTTATATTTGTTAGAGATTTCTTTTTTGTAAATTTTGAATGAACATCGAGATTTATCCTCAAAAATTGATCCTATCTAAGCGATATATGTCACGGTTTCTTTCGCCAGTCTACCTCAATAATTTGTGCAAGCCAACTCATTTGCAATTGGCACATTACCCCTTTTTGGTGGTCAAGTCCATTATGTGACATAATAAAATATATCAACCTAGTGATCCTTCTTAATACGAGAAAACTACTAAAAAGAATTTAAAAGAAGAAAAGAAATAGAAAAGAAAGCATTTAACGATCCACAATCTCTTGACGTTCAAGTGATAACATTCCACAATGTCCCAACACTTAAAAAAGTTTGGAGGCACTAAAACTCAATCACAAATGTCCATTCGACACTCCCCACCACACAAATATTATTTTTTTAACATGTACGAAGATTCTGAAAATTGTCAATACTTTTAACACGTATATATTCTCTTCCAAAATATTTCACTTTTTCTTTCCACGACATTTAACGATATCGAACTTTAAATTTGATAGAAGAAATACTCGTAGTGAACGATTCCATTAAGAAAAAAAAAGGAGTTTAATGTTTCATTGGCCACTGAATTTTATATAATGTCACGACTTACTCACTAAATTTCATCAATTATCTGATTGACCACTAAACTTTGATCCGTCCAACTTCATCACTCACTTGATGAAAACCGTTAATAGAGGAGCCTGCGTGGATGACGGTAAGATGATTTAGCGGGCTAAATCCTTCCCAAGTGGTGTTAGTATTTCCACATCAGCAAAACTAAAATTCATTTAACCAAACACGACTTCACCATTTCTTCATACACGACTTAACCAAATCGATACTTTACAACAAAGCCTAGACTAAAACTCACCGAAGAATACAATCGTGCTGAAATTCATTGGTTTGTAGATTTTGATAAATCTTTGAAAAAAAAAATGCCTGAAAACTCTGAAAAACTCGTAATAGTTCACTAGAAATGATGAGTACACTTCACAAATCAACCAAAAACCGTAAAATCAAATGGTTTGGGGAGACAAATCTTGGAGGTTCTAGATTTCAATTGCGGACAAGTTTACCTTCAATGCAGTTCAAATCACGGTAGCTCTCCAATGAAGACTTGAATAATGTATCCTGTAGGTCAGATTTTGGGTTTCTCTTCGCATCTATTGAATTGATTTTGGGACTTAGGGTTGATAAAATTAAATTGGGGATTGCGACATGGAAATGGAGGAAATTGATTTCACGTCTAGGGTCTGGGTTTTGTTTTATTTCCAAAGTCGTGCTCTCCTTTGGTAAGGCTTGTTTGGTGACGTGGAAGCTAATTTGGCAAATGACTTATTACGTGTAGACATTTATATGGCCAGATCATCTTACAATCATACACGTAAGCTCGTATATTAACAGTTTTTTATCGGGGTGAATGACGGAGTTGGATGGATCAAAGTTTAGTAGCCAATGAAATAATTGTTGAAGTTCAGTGAGTAAGCCATAACATGATATAAAGTTCAGTGACCAATGGAATAATTAACTCAAAAAAAAGCATTAAAAGTGGTTGTTCTTCGCCTAATCTCTGATCATCTGCTAAAATGTATATTCAAACGTAATGCTGTATGCATATAAATTATGAGATTGTTACAAAAATGTAATTAAAAGGAGAAATAAAAATCTATCTCAGTTATTAAAAGCGTCACATCTGCGCCTGATCTCACCCCTTCTTCCAGTCTTGACCCCGTACATACTCAACTTCTCCATTGCTCTTGCAAATGCCACAAAAAATGCATTCTGATTCTTAGCATACAGTTCCACATACCCTCTAGTTCTTGGATCCGAATTCAATGCGTGGTCCGACGAAAGAATCCCCAATCCTTTCTGCAAGTTCTGGTAATAGATATTGTCGAATTTATTTGGACTCATTACGTCGTTGAATACTGAAAGTGTTGGGTTTTTGTTGTAATCTGCACAAGCATTTCTCAGTGCCTGAGCAAATCTGGGATTGTAGGATGGGTCAGATTGAGCACTTCTGCTGTAGTTGTATAGAATGGAGCTGAATTCTTTGCAGTGTGAAAATCCAATGGTGTGGGCACCTGATAAAGCAACTATTTCTTGAATGGAAAATCCTCTGGATGTGAAAATCTGGATTATTTGATTCATCGGCATAGTGGGTCTTGGTAAATTCCCTTCTACATAGGAAGCTTTCGAAATTGAAGAATCCTTGCGGCCTAATTTTACAGAGTAATACGGGCCACCCATCATTAGGACTAGATTTCGGGTTGCAAAGGCAAGGATGTCGGCGCAGGAGACGACGCCGGGACAGGCGAGTTCGATGGCGGTCTTGGCTCGGACCACCACGTCGAAGCCGTCGCCGGGGAGGGAGAGGTTTATGTCGGCATCACGCTCGGCTTTGTTGAAGGGCGTGGAAGAAATGAGGACGGAGGCGTCACAGCCACCCAAGAAGCAGTCGTGGAAGAAGAGGCGGAGTGTGGCGGCGGCTGTTGTGGGGGAAGTGATCTGCTTGTTTGTGGTGGTGTCTTGCATTATTTGCTCAAATCTTGGGCATTTTTTCTGGTAATAATTCGTGATTAAGATGGGCTGCCGCTGCGGCGACCGCTGGGAATGTGCGGCGGTGGAAAATAGCAATAAAAGTGATAGCAAATAGAGTAATTTCAAAGCCATTATTTGTCAGATTAGTCTCTGCTTTTTCTCCCTCTAAAATCTTTTAGAAAAATGAGTTGCAGTGAGAAAATGGAGTGGGGAAGTGGAGTTTAAGAGGGGAGACTTTTACTATGGGTGATGAAAGTATTAATTTTGAGTTAGTGAACACGCACTACGGTAAAATGTACATGGGTTTTCGGTGTGTGAACAAGACGCGCCGCTGTCTATGCCACTAATGCCGGATGAGTGCTGGGAACAGTGGCGCGTCGCTGCTGTTATATGTCTGTCAACTCTTGATTTTAGGGATTTCGGGAATAGGAATTGGGGGGGGGGGGGGGGGGGGAGCAGGTGGTAAACCAACGGTTGGGATTTGGAGGCACATGGAGTTGCGTAAATATTTGGTTAGGGGAATAAAATTATGAAATTTTCGCTTTAAAAAAAAAAAAAGGATTCGAATTCTTTCATGAATTCCTCCTAAATCGCATTTATTTATCTTTTAAGATTTCATTTTCATTAAAATTTTGAAATTAGTTACAACAATCACTAGTTTAGATGATATTTGACAATGCACTACTCTAAGAGTGATGATTATAACTACTCGTAGGTTCAATTCTTCCTACGTTGAAATTGAAATTACACTTCGATTCTTAGACTATAACCAAAGGATTGAACTCTATGCAAATCGGGCAATTTACTGTATTGCACTATGATCCATTAAACAATTACTTTTTTTTCTGAACAATTTTATTATATTATTACATTAACTGTGACTACCAAAAATCTTGTTACATCTGTTTTGGACTAAAAGCCGGAAAATTAGTATGGTTGGCATGTGCAATCTGGTCCCATTGCTTTTATTTTCTCTCTGATAATTTCTAATTTTATATTTGATCCAGCTATCAACCACAAATTATTGATTAGTACGTGAATACAATAGACATGTTTGACAAAGCGACGGGACAATATTAAGAACAAAGAAAAGTTATAATTCTACTCGAAGTATGACTTACGGTTGATCAAATTTCGTGATTCTCGAATGCTAATCTTAACACAACACGGGTGTTCATTTCTTGTAGAAGAAACCCGAATGAGTAATTGAGTACATTCCACATCATTGAAGTCGATCATGTAGAATGCTAAACGGGAAGCTCAAATCATCTCTTTTGTCGCAAAGAAAGAAACGACAGCAACAACAAATCCAAATATCGTAGTGTGGAATGAAGCAATGCCTATAGTTGTAGCATCTTATGTGCATCGCCTGGATTCGGGGTCTGGGCAGGGGCAGATCCAGCACCTGGCCAGCCCCCGCGGCCGCCCGTGTTGGATCCGCCGGAGTAACTTTTGTTTTTCACAATTGATAAAATTTTCAGGTTATATTATTCGAATTCATATTTGTTTCAAATATACTTTGCAGCTCAGTTGGTAAGAAGTCGTGTTTTTACGTTTTAGGTCACAGGTTCGAATCCCTTCCAACCTATTTGTTTGAAAAATATTTTGAGTTCTACTATTTTTAATAAAAATTAATGCAATAGGGAAGGAGAGTTGGATGAGATTCGAACCCGGGACCTTGTGTTAGGTAAGGGAAGATCTGACCGCTAAGGCACTTCTTTATATTGACCCTACTTTTAGCAAAATAATATATGTTTTCTACAAGAATTATATATGTTTAATATATTTAATTAGTTAACTTACTTTAATTTATTACTTTTTTATTTTATTTCAATATTTATCTTTGACTAATTTATGAAGTGGAACATTTTGTGAATTTTTGAATTAGGAAAATTGTGAATTAGTTAATTGGTAAATTTAGGGATTTGAAAATTTGTTAATTGAGGAATTTGTGAATTGAAAATTTTGGAAATTTGTTCTTGTGCAACAAAATGGGGATGACTGATTAAATGACAATTTGGTAGTATACATTGAACAATAAGTTTTCTAAAAAATTGATAATGAGACAATCTTGTAGCACTTTCAAAATATGAGATCACGGAAATTCCAATTATCTAAGTATACAGTTACGAAGTAAAGTTATATTACTTATTTTTCTTTTGGGTTGTACTAGATTATATTTCATATTATATTATTCCTACGTTTTAGTGTATTTATACATTAATCGAAAAAAAATTAATATTATTTAATTAATAATTAATATCGTCATTCCTATCATTGCGGTCAACATTTAATAATTGTTGGCCGCCTGTGCTGAACTTCAGGACTGGATTCGCCCCTGGGTCTGGGCCCACGTTTGTGCACTCGCTGCCAATGCTGCAAAGGTTAAACATATCATAACCAAATCAGCAATTCTATTGACAGCCATTTTTCTAACAAGTACTGTTAAGTGTTAAATTGTAAAAGTTAAGGTGATACTAAATGAGTTTGTTCCTTGGCCTATATATAAGCCCTTATTTGGTAGAAATTAAAATCGGATTTTTAGTAGATTTTGATAAAAATTGTGTATCCCAAGAAATGTATGGTTAAAATTAATTGTTGACTTTAACTGGAAATTTTAATTGAATTTTAATCCAAATCACAAGGGCATAGGATTTCCTCTTGGGAATGTACCAAAGTTATTTTTTCGATTGAAATTACTGTAACAATGACATCAAATGGTAGGAAGTGAATAGTCCATAAGGCATTATGCTGAGAAATTACAAAAAATCAGGTGTTTTAAGATTGATTTTAAAAAATCAGGTTGAAAGTTAAATTATTAAAAAATCAGGTATTTTATTTTACATATCAAATCTAAATCTATCCAAACCCTAAAATAATTCATTTCTCTCAACTCTTCACTCTCTCCACCGCTCACCGCCTCCACTGGCTTCTCTCCCCTCCTCCCCCTCCCTAGCAGCGTCGGGTAGGGCTTTTCTTTCAATTGCGACACTCAAATTCAATCCACCGACAGATTGGGAATTAAAATTCTTAGAATCTTGAGCTTCGAGAAGAATATCTTCATCATCACTATTGACGTTCAGATCAATCAAGTGACCCTGGAACGATGTCGATTTTTTCCCAACTGTGGGCGCATCATTTTGCGGCTAGGAGGCTTGAAACGTCATTTGTGAGGATGTCCATGTACAGATCGTCGAATTCACCATCTTCCATGTATTTGTGCTCGCAAATGAAGGCGGAAAGCGATTTCTGATGTAGGTGCTTGGTAATGGAGATGGTGAGCACTTATAGGTATACATTGTGGCGGGTCGGAGTTGAGGGAATCAGAGAGGCGGCGGATCTATAGGTGTGGGTTGGATCTATGTGAGTGGCTGATATGTTTGTGGCTTATGTGTGTCTGGCTTTTGTTGGTGGCAGATGTTTGTATATCTGGTGGTTGTTGTTGGTGTTGGTGTGTGGCTGTGTGTTGGCTGATCTGGTGTTGGTGGTTTGGGCTAAATTGTGGTAGTTTGGGTGGTGGTGGTTGTTTGGTGTCTGTACCACGGTTGTTGCTTGTCAGATCTGCTTGCGATGGTGGTAGCACCGTTGGTGTGCAGTGGTATTTGACCGCATGTGGTGTGTGGTGGGTTGACAATGGTGGTGGCAGTCGATGGTGATGCATGTGGAGGATCTACGGATCTGGTGATTTTGATTTTGTGATTAAAAATATAATTCGTGACCAACCATTTTGTTATCTGTAACCTAAAAATTATATAATATGTGACCAACTAATTTGGAAATCAGTAACTGTGTGACCTATAAATTTTGATCCGTGATCAACGAATTAATTGTGACCTATAAAAATTTTGAACTGTTACCGCCGGAATAATTGTCGGAATCGGAGCAGTTGTCGGAACGATCGTCGAAACGATTTTCGAAAAAGAGTGGTGGCTGGAACGGTCTTCGAAATAGTCCCCGGAACGGTAGACGTGGTGGAGGTGGGTAAGTTAATTATATTATATTAGAATTAAATATTTAATAAATCTATTAAATAATAAATAAATACCCGAGTTTAGCATTTTGAAACTTGACACCTGAAAATTTAATTGTGTCAAAATTAACACATGACTTTTGAATTTTTTCCCCATTATACTGGCCGGCGATGTTAACAATGAATAATATTGCACTCTTTTGTTTCTTCTTTTTGTGCTCTTGTGATATAATATGTGCTAACGTTGCTTGTATACATGTGGTTGAGGAACCTACAAGGGAAACAGGATCGATCCTAATACCTAAATCAAAACTTGCATTTGAAGGACAAATTTCTTAGAAATTATCTGTCATGACAGTGAAATCATTTTAAGAAATGATGGATGATTGTGTAACCGGTCCACAGGTGTAAACCGGTAGTGCTTACCCGGCACAAGCACGTTTCTCGACGAGCCTAGGCTCCGTGCAACTTCGTACATATTTCAAAAGTATTTTTCATTGCTGGGTGCTTTTACCTTCTATTTTAGAAAAATGCTAAATGTACACGGGGATTGACCCTCACAAGAGGGGGCTCCAGGCTAATAAAATAATATGTGTAGCAAACCTCTTTATTTTAAGGAAAAAACGAAGCCTGTCCGGCGTTGACCATGGGCCCATATAGTCAAGCCCCACCAAAGGGGCACAACAATACATAGCATGTAAGTTGGGGTTTTCAAGTGTAGGCCTGTTAAGGTCTGACAGTCCAACACATTTTGACATCCCCATGAAGATGCCACTATCTTTATTTTCTAGCCATATTGTCCTGGTGGCACACATTTGCATCGTCATGCACGCTCATGGAGAATACTTTTATCCGAGAATGCAACTTGCATCGTACTAGGCATAGAGGAATGCACTCTGCCAACATAGCAAGCAAACAAACAGTTTTAAAAAAATTACATCTTATGTAATTGACATAACATAGGAGTGAAATTTTACCTTCTGTTTCCTGGTGGTTTGACTGGTGGAGGTCATGGTGGTGGTGCCTTGAGAGTCGGATTATGGTTGATTTCTTATAAACTGGTCTTGGATTGGTATAGTTAAAGCTGCGAACTGTGTTTGCAAGTGCGTGCCGTAGCTCCATTTTGATAGACATTCAAGAACTCAATCAAAGAAAAGATTCAAGAAATATAACCTCGTATAGGATCTCCTTGTCCCACACTAATGAAACCTACAAAGACAGACGATGTTTATGCATAGAACTGAAGTGAAGAATCATGTAAAGTTCCAGCACATGTACCCAATCTAGTATATCCTATTATAAAGAAGAAAGGGATAAAGAGAGGCAGCCATACACAGATACACTGTTGGTACTTGGAAGAAAAAAGGCCAAAAGGAGCACGTATTTTGATTCAAGTACAGAACTCTGGTATACATACAGAGTCGTAAAATCTTGGTAGTCTAACAAAATTCCAGTTTCACAGTATTGATGAAACATAACTCGCGGATTTCTATGCTGAATCGAGATAAGTGTCCAAACCCACATGATACAAGCACAGTCGTATAAGCTTAGATTTTCTATTTTCATCATTGTAGTTTGGTTTGTTTTGTGTTTCTTTCTGGTGTAGAGAAACACATTTCAATGTGATACACAGATAAAAGGACTTACAAATGTGAATAAATCATCCAGTCCATGAATGCAAACAAGAAAATGAACAACTGGGTGAAATAGATATCAAAATATTTGCAATGACTCATTTGTATTCAATAGTATATTCATTATTTGAAGCACTGATGGTTCAGGTAATTATACAATAAAAGAATCAATCCTATTATGCTACCACTCAATTCTTGAGTCTTGCCTGTGATTATCTCTGATCAAGTCCAGTTCACAATACAACTGGAAATTAATCTTCTTTTCTTACTCAAGTACATGTTCAAAAACATCAAACTTGAATCGAGAAATTCATTATCATTGAGCGCATATCTCAGCTCACTTGCTCCCCAATTAAATCTAAGCCTACTACAAGGAAGGACAACCCCTGAAACAGCAAGTAATAGAAATGAATTCCATGTGCTGATAATAGACTTCTTGTAGCTGCAGTGAGTAGAAGAAATGCAAGTGCAAGTTCGGGTTTGTAAATCCTGTTTTTCTTCTTTACAATAGGGACCTTTTCACTTTGCTCTTTTAACTTGCCGAGCATTTCTAGGCCCGATTCAGAAAGCCGTCTCTGAATTTTCTCTTCGTTCAGCATTTTTTGTTCCCTCTCAGCAAGGCTTAGCAAGTCTGATTCTGACGCTCTGCCTGTTTTCTTCGTTACTACCCATTCATAGGCACTTCCTAGCTGAAATAGCCCGGATACCATTGCATTAAATTTGGTCACGGACATTGTGTTCTCGAAGAGCAAATATGGCATCAGAAAGGGGAAAGACTTAGGTGCTGGTAAAATGTTCAGAATGGACATGACAATGGGGACATAACAGATCACCCAAGCTGGTAACTCAGCCTCCGGTATGAACATTGTCAATGGAAGTATGATACAAAATAACGTAAACGAATAAAAGGGAAGTATAAGTTTCCTTAGGAGAAAGAAAAGGAATATCAAGTTGGCCTTTTTCCAAACTGATATCTGCAGAAATAGCATCATAAAAGGGATAAATAATTAGTATTACGCAGTCCACTTTAACAAATAAGCAAAAGTTAACGAAAATAAGATGATATACTTTGGAGGTTATAATGTCTGGGAGGCATAGTCTGAAGAGCTGCATAGGGCCAGAATGCCATCGATGTTGTTGCTTCTTATATGCTTCATATGACTCCGGTAATTCGCAAAGAACTCTCACATCATTGAGGTAGATAAATTTCCACCCCTTCAAGTGGGCACGAACAGCTATATCCATGTCCTCGACCGTAGTCCTCTCAAGCCAGCCACCTGAATCCTCTAAGGCTTTAATTCTCCAGACCCCGGCTGTTCCATTGAACCCGAAGAAATTGAGGAAAACGCCATTTACTTGCTGCTCGACTTCAAAATGGAAGCAGAGATTGATGTTCTGGAGTCTTGTAAGCAAATTTTCATCCTTATTCACAAAGGACCAGCGAGTCTGGACAAGGCCTATTTCAGGATTGTTCTGAAACGAGAAACGAGAGTCTTAAAATTTTGTCGAACAACAGTAACTGAGGCACACAGGTAGGTAGTTTTAAATTATTACCTTAAAATGAGGGATTGACAATTTAAGGAAATCCGGATTTGGTTGGAAGTCTGCATCAAATATTGCAACGAATTCATAGTCTTTGACGTAGTCACAAGCCATTGCTGATTTAAGATTGCCGGCTTTGTACCCTGTTCTGATGAACCGATGTCTGTAGATTATGTTCACTCCTTTCCCTTTCCACGACAAGCACTCATCCCTTATCAAATTCTGTAAAAGTTCATCATCTGAATCATCCAACACTTGAACCAAAAACCGATCCTTTGGCCAATCAAGCTGGCAAACTGCAGCAATTGATTGTTCGTACACCTGAAATTCCACACAATTTTCATCGAACTAAATTAGGCGAATATGCTTCATAATCAAAAACAATCAATCAATCTTGAGCACAATTATGAATTGCACATGAACTTGAAGAACTGACCATCAAACATATTCAAATCAAAAGGCAATAACCTTTTAGCTACTCAATTATCCTATTTCCCATCTGGTTAACTCGCAAAGGACATTTTTTCACTTGACTGACCATAATTAGACACTACGCCAAAATATTGAAGAATTATAAGTCAAAATATATTCCACTACGGTCTACAATTGTATATATACCGAATTTGCAGCAAAGGGATCTTCAACTAAAAAAAAAAAAAAAGGACGCGTGACTTTTTGAATTACCTCTCTTTCATTGCACATTGGAATCTGAACAAGAACCATGGGATAACTCGATCCACCTTCGATGTCATAAGGTTCGCCTTCAGTCGATGGCTTCAACTTCTTGTACTTAATCCAGAAACACCCCAAACATTGCACAAGGCGATCCAGTGATTGAATCATGAAGAGTACAATGCAAGATTTGGAAAGTGTCATTATCAGGGGAGAAATGTAATCAACTCTAAAAGAAAGCCAAGCCATATAAGACCACTGCACAAGATTATTCTGAACCTCCCATGGATTATGAACCAAACTCAAATCCCATTTCTTGAAATAAGCAATAATTTCAATAATCAAAGCTACAATTGAAATAGCAAGAAATGCTTGTATAAACTTGTACATTTTCTTCCCTCTGTATGTGGGCTCTTCTTCCCTCGCATCCGAAGAAGTGGCAATTCGTTTCTTGATCGAACCGAAAATTGTACACAAACTCATTGCCAGCCATGGAATAAAAGACACTACCCTGTGTGCTTTGAGAAGAAGAACCCAAGTAAATTGCTTGGGGCTTGCAGCTTTTTGCTTCTCCTGGAAAATTAATCCCCTTTGGGAATCATTTGCTTCAATTAAAGAAACATTCTCAGGCTTCTCAAGTGTAATCACTACAGAATTTGGTGCCATTTTTATGAAATATGAAGTGATTAAAGAAAACCCAGATCAAAAATCTTGGAAAAGAAACGAGGGGTTCACAAATTTGTACAATGTCTGGCCAAGGCCATCTATTTTTCACGCGACTTTTTTAGTTTATATACTACACCCTTCAATGAATTCTGGAACTCAGACAGAAAACGAATGTCACTGAGAAAACTGAGCAATGAGATTTGCTCATCAATTTAAAAGTCAGAAAGTATAGAGAGAGAGAGATTATGCTAATGAAGAAGCACAAACACGCAATTATACAGGCTTCCACTGTTATAGCCCTAAGAAGTAAGAGCTGAGGCAAATGGAAGGTTCGGACTTTTTTAAGGAAAAAAAATCAATTGATGAAACCTATACAAATAAACGTACATATATATAATCAATCTTTAAAATTTGATTTCAGATGAGAGCCCAAGTCAAACACAACAAAGTCTAACGGGCTGTTCTCTTTATGCAGTGTTTGGTAAACATTAATTCATTCTCATTCTCGTACTTATTTTTAATTATATGTTTTTCAATAAAATAATATTTTTCCATCATATCAATAAATTTTCCTTCTTTTTCAACTACAAATTCTCCATCAATCCATTATTCCAGAATACATTTTTCCAAAATAATGTGGGTCAAACACATCCTATATTTCAGTTTTGTGGTGTGAGTTTTGAATTTATTTTGGGTTTTGTTTTTTGAATATCCTTTTTGAGATTGTTGAAAATAAGTTTTTTTTTTTTTTTTTTTTTGTATTTTGAAAAATTGTTTTGAAAACACCCAAAACACGTTTTGAAAATTTTAATTTGATTATAACTGAAAACACTCAAAACGACAAATTTATCTTTTTGAGTTTTCTTTGTAAATTTTTAACTTGTTTTCAAAAACGCGTTTTCAAAAATAGGAAAGAAAACGCGTTTTCATTATTTTGAAAAAACGAAAACAGAAAATAGCTTGAAAACGGTAAAGAGAATACACCTTAATCTTTTGAGGATTTTCTTATAAAATAATTCAAAATTTCTTATTGTGATGTACAGGACCGTCAAGCATGATTGAAAAAAGAAATGGCTTAAACAGGGGATAAACTTCTTGAGGCTGCTTCGTGAGCTTCCAAGATGCACCATACTGTCGGTGTCAAGTGATAAACAGTAAATGACAACCAAATTACAGCCAAAATGCAGATATTATTATCATAAGATTTCTGGTCTTGTCTGGTGATCTGGAATCTGTCCATTTCTTGAATTTTAAAATTTAAATTTGACAAAAGCTGATGTGCCCACCCCACCTTATTGCTCCGTGTTATTCTTGCTTAACAAATTACTACACAGTTGGATTTTTATTTTTTATTTATTTTGCTAGTATTTACCTTCCAAAAATATGAATAAATTGACCACAGCTTAATCATGTTTTTGATGAAGTTCATTGAATGTGTTCTTTTAAATTTTAATGAGAAAAAAATAAATTTCATCCATTTATAGTCTGAGAAGGAAAATGGAGCGAAAATGCAACAGTAGAAACATGATTGGCGTATTTGTATAGCCTCGACCTTGGGAAGCTAAGCTTGGTCACAGCCAAGGCTAGGCGGGGTTAGCAGCAGCCCTTGATTTGGGACCTTGACGAAGATATTTAAACATTTCTTTCAGTGAGTCGATTTTTGGTTGAATTTTGATAAATTAATAAAATCTTGAAAATTTATTTTTCGACCTTTAGATAACAAACTTAAATCCGTGTGTGAATCACTGTTTTGAGGTTGTGTGTTCTTGCTTACGCTTCAGTCTATGTCAAGCGGGCATCAACTTACCGATTGAAGAAATCACAAACTCTACAAATGAAATAAATATTCAAGCATTAAATGAATTGAAGATCAAATTAAGAGAAATCACACACAGAACCCTACAAATGAAACAAAAACTCGAGTAAATATTCGTCATCTACATTTTTAAGCGTGAAAAGTAATAGCCACGAGCACAAAAATGACTAAATTAATATTTTTTGGGGGGCTGCTAAAATAAATGACCAGATAAATAAAGATATTTATTTTAACTTTTAAGTAGTATGAAGTGTGACAAAATATTAAGCTCTTGTTTGATTCTCGTTTTTTTTTTTAAATATATGTTTTTTCGTTTTTTCAAACACATGTTTTTCTATAAAAGAATATTACATAAAAATTCAAGAAATTTTCTTATTTTTTTAACAACATATTTTCTATCAATCTACCATTTCAAAATGTATTCTTAACATTTTAATGGGATTCAAACAGTCGACAGAGCGAGTGAGCACAAATATTAATAAAACTTAGAGGGTGTGTGGTAGAGATTAAAATTGAAAATATAGTCTTTATTGTTGACTTTTATTAGACGAGTGTGATCCAATAACGATCATATTTTCAATTTTAATTGAATTTTAAGCCGTACCAAACAGACTCTTAATTTGTGAGTTGAGATAGACTTTGTATAGACTTGCCATGCAATCTTACTTGTTCACACGCTGTACTTTACCCTCCAATCATGCCTGTAGGATGATTCATCTTGTCAAGTTTCAACTAATGAAAATAAAGCCATTTTTAGCCTTTTCTTCTACCACAAAGAAAGATAAGATTGCATAAAAGGTGAGCACGTTTCTCGGTTAAAACTTTATTCGAAATTGATTGACACCTCGAGTGATCGATCTTCACATTGCGGATGGGTTCCTCGTGAATAAAATAATGTCCGACCCCTGAAGTGTGTGTTCGGTCATCCAAAGTGTCAATCGACATGTTCGTGTTGCGCGATTCTTTTGTAAGTTTTCTTTATCTTTTGAATTTTTTACATTTCTATTTTTTGCTAATTTTCTGTCTGTAGACTTCTAAGTTTAATATGTTTCCTTTTTACGCGGCCTTGATTATAGAAAACCGTGTAATTACCTGCTATAACGAGTAATTCCCAAGTCAATAAGGACAACTATATTGGGAATTTTTATTTTGTGTCAAATTATATAATAGAAAATGACAGAACCTTGTTGCCAAGTACATTTCACCAAAAAAAAAAAAAAAAAAAAATTCAAATTCATATTAGAGGTGGCTAATGCATCGAGTTGATCAAACTTGTTTCTGAGGATTCATGGATTTGGTCGATCAACCTTACGAGCTGGCTTGTTTTAGTAATTTTGTTTAGAAAAAATAGTTTGGGTCATTGGCTTGCGAATGGCTCGACTGACCCACGAGGCTCACAGTTGAACCGAGAACACCTTCCTTTTTTTGGGTGCAAATTTAGTCCTTTATCCACTAACATCATAATGTAACGATTTAGATGTTAAAATTTGGTGTCAAAAATTTGGTCATTGTTTGAAAAAATACCGTTAAAATTAATGTATGAAAGCCAACTCACATTAGTGTCAACGAAGTGTTAAGTTAAATGTACGTATAACATGATTCTAAAATTAATGAACATTGCCCCCCGGGGCACAGCTGAGTTGGTGGATCAATTGCATCTGTGGGCTTGCAACCTCAGCGTGGAGGGTTCGAATCCTGCTTCCAGCAGTGAGGAGGGCTTTCTTGAGGCCATGAGTTAAAGTAATGCAGGAACCTGTGATCCAATTTGGGCATATCCCGCGGTTTACCTTCCACCAACCAATGAGGGGCCGGAGGTTGGAGGTCCAGGACTAATCAGGTGCAAGCCTGGAACATGGGTATTAAAAAAAAAAATCAATGAACATCCGACATGTAAAAAGTACTTTTAGTTCATGAGTTAATTTGAAAAAGTTTTTTTTTTTTTTTTTAAAAGATGGGTGATTTGTATTATTGTGTAATGTAGACATACATATCAATCCTTAGTTAGTTTTGACATCCATATAGATATATTACGCTAGCTAAATTTACGGGCAAGTTGATAAAATAATTTTGTACTTAATCTTAAAAATCGATAAATTTTTCAATTATTTCTTTTTTCTTTTTGCATTTTGGTTGTGGGGTAGGGGTTCCCAACTACAAAAGAAACAGCACAGAAATTTCATATGATAAAGACGACGAAAAATCACTAGTTATTTGTCACAAGAAACCTTATATTTTGAAGAGCTGTAGTAGGTGTAGTGTACACCAAGACTTAAATCATGTGATTTGATAGATGGTGGTTCCTACAATGTTTGACCATTTTCGCTTAGTTCTCGCCATGATTGAATCCTGGGTGCACCGCACCAGCTAAATCACAACTTTACATTTATATATTATTTTTAATTATGAAAATTTATCAGCGAATTTGAAAAATTAAAAGTTATATTTCAAAGTCATTAATTACTTCTGAACCACTTGATATTAAAATAAGCACCAATTAATTAGTTTAATTAACGTTCTTGGGATTAGCATAATAGAATGATGATCCAAGTACCAAACGAACCAAAAAATGAAAATCAAAGTACTCTCATCTCAACTTTAAACTATACAATTATATTTCAGTTACACTAACATATTCCCAAGTAACATACGACGATACAGGGGCGGACCCACATGGGGTCAGATGACCCCACAATTTTTTTTATTTTTTTTATCTTGTTTTGAGTTTTTTTTTTTTTTTTAATTTAAACATTTTTGAAATCTAATTTTTGACCTCACAAAAAATTTGTCTCGGTCCGCCCCTGCGACGATACATCTTTACATAAATTTCTTAAAATTTTCATATCATAGAGAACTTGCATGTTGAAAATGATGCCGTGTTCATTATAATCATCTCCGTCTACGTACTAGTCTCTCAACCACTTTACATATTTCATTTGACCATTGTAGATTCAGATTCTCGAATTAGATGAAAACATATATACAAAAACCAGTCATTTTCACACATATATATAAAACAGAAGGGGCTTGAGATTTATGAGGCTAAATGGTGATGCGCCCTAGCCACCTACCAATGGTTATTGATATTTCTTAGAATGTGGCCATAGTGTCCTATTTGGATGCCCCCATGTGATGAGCTACCTGTGCAAAATAATTTAAGATTATTATTATTAGACAATACATACACAAAAACTACATAGCATTAATACACCGCCATATGCTCCACATGCAAGTGCTTTACTAATTTATTCTAGTGCTTAGTTGGTAAAATCTAGCTAATCCCACCTCTTAAAAGTTAGGTATAGAAAATTAGATCCTTCTCAAATATGGCCGTGCCTATGTTGAAGCAATATAGCAAGACTCTTGAGGGTTAGATAGACACAGTCAACTATATGCAGATGCTCGAAGATGGCCGGTTACAACTTTAAAGACAAAATGAAAAATTTCACATCAAACAAGCCATGCATGTAGAGTAAAACTTAACCACAAAGATGTGAAAACATAAGGGCTATGATCTATGAAGATGGCTTCATCAGAAGAAAATTTGCCCTACATAGTATAAGTTGGACATTTAATTAATGATGGATAAGAAACACTGAGTCGAAACAGAACAAGAATGTGGCGCTGCCTATGTAGTTGAGATGTCCAAATCTTTAGCAGTGCTAAAAGACATCTGGTTATGTATGTTCGAACCATGGTTGCCAACTGATACTGGTACAATTGCTAAAACTATGTGGACCTATCAGTTCTCAGCACAAATGTCCCTATTAGGGGAGGATTGTCCTCATCTTGTTAAGTAGATCGTGTAAATATCATCGGTCAATGTGGGACTCTAATATGCCCCCTCATACACAGTGTGGGCCATGCCAAACAATTGTGAACAAATCGATATTGAGTGCACCCAACATTGCAAAACTGTGCATGCTCTGATACCATGTTAGGAAGGATATTGAGCCTAACTTAACCTAACAAAACCGGCTTGTTAGGGGAGGATTGCCCACACCTTATTAAATGGATCGTATAAATATCATCGACTCTGATACAAACACCTCCATAGCTTCACTAGTATTGAGACTCTCTAAAGGTTCATCTTGGAGAAGAAAATAGGCGAGGCAAAAGGAAAATCAACATTTTAACTGAAATAAATTTGATCATCCTGATGCTCACCTGAACTGACTGAAACAATAAGAATAAGCTTCAATTAACTTGCAAAAATAACAAAGAGGCTGGCTAAGCTTAGATCCACTTCTACCCTGAAGATGCAAACGATAAGCATGCTAAAATGAACTCGGAAACAAACTTCAGGTACACTTGAAAATAAATGGCAGAGTATACACAAGGCAGCATAGTGGGGCCTCTACGCTGTTAGGATATAGCCAAGAGGTTGCCATATTTGTACGATGCACTTCATTAGTATACATATACATGAGCAGCAATTTAAGTAGATGAGCAGAAACGCGTGAGAATTTCGCAAAATAAACACTTTGAAGTTTAGAATCAAAGCCAATGCATTGAAAATCATTCAACTCTTAAGCCTTGGCCTGATCTACAGCACGTTAGTTGTGTGTCAAATATGTGTCAACAAATAAGGTACATGTGACACGACATACAATCTATTCATCTTTGCCCATGTTCGTGTTCCTATATCTACTATGAAATATTGACATCACAGTTAATTTATATCTTCATGGATCCGGAGAATCTATTAAGAGAATGTTATTTTGAGACTAAAGATACATGGTACATGTTAATACAAGAACATCAGTTGTGTGTCAAATTTGTGTCCAACAGGCAGCACAAACTATTTATCTTTTACTATGTTCGCGTTCCTATATCTACTCTAACATCCTTGTTAAAATGTATGGCTCAGAAGAATCTTATTATGTGTCAAAAATTGGAGTTCCATTTTAAAATGTCAATTTTATTAAAATGAGTAGCTCAAATTCTTATAAGTTCATCTATATTTTTATTTTTATTCGATGTGAGATTTTATTTTTATTTTCATTTTTAGCCCAAACCCCCTCAAGATGGTAGCATGTTAAGAGATAAAATGCAACGTCTAATAAATATGAAAGCATAAACCAATTTATAAGGATTTTGACTACTTTTCTTAATAAGGTTGACATTTTAAGATGAAACTCCAAGTCTTAACATTATGAGATTAAAGACCCTCAGCTGTCTCAAAAAATAAGGCGCAGGAGGTACAAACTATTCATCTTTTCCTATGTTCATGTTCCTATGTCTACTTCGAGATCATTGTTAATTTGTACATGTTCTAAACTATAGTATTAATATATTGTATAAGATTCAAAACTGTAACAGGTTTGCGAACCAGGGTCGAGCAGAATGAAGCAAACTTAAACTGGTGATATTAACCCGAACATCAAAATTTTCCAAACATTTTGAACTCTAAGATCATCAAGATCAAAACAATACTCATATTGCAGAAAAGGGGTAAACTTTACAGGAAAAGTAACATATAACTGGCCATTACTACACATCAAAATCTTCCAACCTGACAACGAAAATTCTATAAATATTTACTTGTCACAAGTTATGCAAGTGCTCTTATCTAGATTCAAAAACCCAATTTAGCATCCAATTTTCAGCATGAAAATCTAATAACCAGATAAAAAACAAGTAATTTTTACTCGGAAAAATCTTCGAACACGTTGCGTGCAAATACACTATGATATAATGTGGTACATATCAAAGATGTAACATTCAAAATTCGATCTTTTCAGTACCAGAGGCCATGGGGTACCCGTTATACTCCATTTTCACATTCAGAAATAGCCCTGAACTTGAGCCTCAAGGAGTCCGTGGTATCTGATAAGGGTGGATATGGGTTACTTCTTCAGCAAGTCATCCATACGCATCCGCCCACTTGCTTGGCTTTCTGGATACTGGAAGCCCAATTTTTGGCCCGTTTCGAAACCAGTTTTCAGGCCCACCTGGCAGGCCTCTTCTTTTTCCAAGACTAAACCGTCTACATAGCCCTCGTTGTAGGCTACTTTGTAGCTGGTGGCTTCTATGTTGAGCGAGGTTCGAATATGTCTTTACCAGAGTCCATATGTCCATGCAATCGTGCTTCCGCCGCGGTTGGAGTTGTGAAATGTCAGAGCCGCCGTGTATATCCCGGCACGGCCCGTTTGAATATACAGGCCGTATTGGGCCTCACATACAAGTCTGTGACCTGGATCGGATGGGCTTTTAGGATTAGAGTTTTAGACTTTTAGTGGGCTCAAGTCTTTTTAATAGGAAGGGGAACTTTGGGCTTGGATCTCTATCCTTCCACGCTATAGGTCCCCAAACATCAAAAGTAACAAAGGATTATTCTCAATTCTTTCACTTTCACTGCAAAAAAAGTGTCAAATTTTGTTATGTGAGAGAGCTAGGTGAAAAAAATGATCGAGAACGTAAAAGATATAAGAGCATCTCCAATGCAACAATTTGCATTGCTATATATGCGGCAAGCAAAATGAAGGAAAGAGAAGATCATCTCTAATTCTGAACTGTGGATTGCACTCATTGTGGAATTCGCACCATAAGAGCATCTTGAGTCAATAATCTTCTACTAGAGGAACACTCATGGGTCATACAAAGCCCCTCTTGTTAGCATAAAAGACATACTCGATTGCACAATGTAAGCGTGTTAATTGGCAGATGGATCATACTACATGTATCGAATTTTTTTACCGACTACTCACAATAGGGATGAGGACCACATTGTCGAAATTTTTAAATACACGAGAACCCCGCACATTATGTGAGAGGGGGTGATCAATTATGTACAAATGGATTAATCCTTGACAGATTCTATATAATTATGGTATGGAAAATAAGAATCTAGAATAAAATTTATATGATTAACTATGTCATGGGGCTGGAGATATAGTCTTATATTTAATTAAATTAGGCAAAATATTCTAACATTAGTAATAGTCGACTCGAGTAAGCTTGAATGTCCACAATTCCTCCACACTATGATTTGTGTCCAATATTAGGTTGTTGGTGCCCATTACGAAAATTAAAATTAAAATTGTGGGCGTGATTATATATATTAAAAAGCAATATTGTAACATGCCTTCACGTTTGCAAATTAAAAAAATATATGTGCAAAAAAGTTTTTGTTTTTCTTATTTTGCAATTATAAAAAAATATAAATAAAAAGGTGATGCTGTCTCTCTTCTAGTTCACAATAGATTCCCTTATATCTTTTATTCAAGCAACTCATCCAAACCACAAATATATTATAGAAAAAAAAAATCAATAAAATACAAAAAGTAAACCATAAATGCAGAAATGTCCACAATATTGATGTTACATCTAAATTGACATGTAAACTTTGGAATAGTAATACGCGTAAAAGTACAAATGAGTAATTGTCTTTAATTTTCATAAAGGAAAAAGGTGAATATATGAAATAAATCTAATATTCTTAGATTAGGCCATGTTTGGTGGTGCTGGTGGAGACGACGGGAGACGGGCTAGGAACCAATTTTGAAGCTATACAATAATTGGAAACAAAAATTATTATTTTTTTATATGGAAAAGAGTCAGTCATGTTTTTTTATGTAAAAAACCTTAGTTTATTAAGTAGATCTACCTAATTCCTAAATCATGAACTGGCAATAATTGCTTAAGTTGACTAATAATTTGTAGCTCAATAAGCACATGAGAGAGCAATGAGAGAAAATTAATGCCATAACCATGTTCTTCTTCACTTAATCTCTCTCTATCTCTCTCATGGCCACGGCATCACACAGTAGAAATTACATCTTCAAGAAGGAGAGATTACAGAATCTGTTTAACGCAGCTTCAGTATTGTTCTATACTGTGTTTTTAACAATACTTTTCAGTTTTTATCTCCTTTACTATCCAAGAAGTACCATCAACTACACGACAAATATTATTCAAGAATACAATCAAACCACCATTTTCATTCAGCCTTATAAGAATGGTAAGTGAAACTGATGATCCATTGATTATCCTTTGATTATTGAATTTGTTTTGAAGAGTTTTTGTATGTTTATGCAGATAGCAGAAGCTGTAACTTGTTTGAGGGTCGGTGGATTTTAGACGAGAGAGGTTCTTTGTATACGAATTTTAGCTGTACCACAATTCCTTACAAAAGAAACTGTTTTCTTAATGGAAGGGAGGATAGAGATTTTTTGCATTGGAGATGGAAACCAGACCAATGTGAACTTCCTCGTTTCAGCCCCAAAGCTTTTCTTAGTACGGTTCGAGGGAAGACAATGGCTTTCGTTGGTGATTCAATAGCCCGGAATCAGATGGAATCCCTTTTGTGTCTCCTGTCTACGGTTAGTCCCTCAAAACTCATATTCTTTAACATGAATGTAGAATAAAATTTGGATGAAGGCAACGCACTGTTATGAATTCTGTGGATGGTAAAGCAGTAATTTAGTGGAGTCAAAGTGAAACTCCAAAAGAACCCGATTAGGGCCCAGCCCGCCCCCTATAACAGGGGACCGTGCATGTTAGACAATATGAAGGAGTGTTCTAAAAAGTCCGTCTAGACTTAGGTTTTGAAGAAAACGCCCCAGCCTAGGCGAGAAAATAGTCACTCAACTCCATGTTGAGTGCCTAAGATGCGTTTAGGTGGAAGTAAGACATTTTTTTTGGTTTGAAGTCCAGCTCTATCATTATGAAAACTTAGGGTATAAGTCCAATAAAAATGCACCCTATCCCAGCCCAAGCTGCTAACATAGTTTTCGATTTTGAGAATTGTGATTTTATTGAAAACTTGAAAAATATGATGTTCTTATAAGTTTGTAAGGCATGTGTTATTCTATTTATTTATTAGTCTCCAATAATCAAAATAATTTTGAAAATAAGAAGACGTGTTATTAAAGTTTAAATTCGCAAGATTTTGAGATTTGGTGCCAACACAAAATATTTGAACGAGATGGCCTGTAAGAATATAAAACAATAGCACATCTGTAGGTCTGCCCACCTCGAGATGGCCTAAGGGTCACAACGGGCCCAAGCCTGTAAGTGGGACTATCTAGGCATGTCCATGGACAACTATAATAATGTTAGAATAACATAGGATTTTAACTTATTTGTCTTAATATTGAAACACTAGATCCGTCTCTTTTTCAACACATTCAGACCATGTTTGGTCCCCATTAAATTAAAATTTATTTTTGAGAAAATTATCTAAAACTCTTCTTTTCAAGATTACAATTCAAAAATAAGGAGATAACGTTTTACAATTCAAAAATCAAGTGATAAATAGGATTATTAATTAATATTATAAAACTAAAAATTAATTTATATACACCCCTCCCAAGCCCTAATTCCCTTCTCTCTCAATATCCTCATTCACGTCTCCCTTCTCTCTTCCGCCAGCATCGCTCTCCGCCATCAGGTAAGCATTGTTGGGTGCTGCCACAGGGAGCTACGTTGTCGTCGCAACAGCGCTCTAACAGTGAGCACCAACGCTTCGCAAGTTTGGCACCTCTGTGCAGCGGTGTAGGATCTGTTTGGGGTTGCTTTGGGTGTTGATTGTGGTGATGTCGGTGAGGTGGTGGTGAGTTTTAGCAGTGGTGGTGTTGGTAATGGTGACGCCGGCGAATGTGAGGCGCATTAGTGTTGGCAATAGTGGAGCATGTGGTAATGGTGCGGCAGTAGTGGTTCAGGTGGTATAGCGGTTGTGGTAAGATGGTGTGATGGGATCCTTGATAAGGATGAGGATGAAGGTGATTTGATTTTTTTGGTGGTGGTTATGATGTTGGCCTCGATGGTTAGAGTTGTGATTTTGGTAATTGGTGATCTTAATTTTTGGTGCTCACACTCAAGTACAAACTGATTTTGGGAGAATATTAGAGAAGATCTAAATGTTGAAAGCTTATTGATAAAGAAGGAACAGCTGTCGGAGGAGAAATAGATATTTAAATAATTTCACATGGTTACCAGTGGTTGGGTGCGGTGACGATGTGCTCAGATTGTCCATGGTGGTGGTCCATGAGATCTGCAAACGAAGGAGATATGTGATATGTTTTGGTCAGGATGTGGTGGTGATTCTGGCAGCGATGGTGGCGAAGCGGGATAGGAAGAAGAAGCCCGTAGCTGTGCCCACAAGCAGATGCAATACAACCGCCGCTTCGTCACTGTTGTGGTTGGCTTTGGCAAGAAGAAGTCACCAAATTTATCCTCAATGTAATTGGAGGGCATCAATAGTTTTCTTAGAAACATGGATTAGTTGTTTTTCTTGTTTGTGATTATAGTGTTGTTAGTACTATAAACTGTCGTTTCGGATTTTGATTGTCGAACACCATTACCTTACCATCATTTGGGTTATTTAATTTTGGAATTTGGATGCTCATTATACATGCATTTCTATTTGAATCATGCATTAATCAGTACACAAATTGAATGCATTTTCACATTTTGTGTGGCTAGTCGTGTTTTAACAGCTTCTTCTCGCATTGTTTTAATGTAAAATTGAAAGTCCAAACAATCGGATGTGGTGTTAGCATTTGAATCTGCAATTTGAAATTCAAGAATGTTAAAAAGGTAATGATCCCCTTAATGGATGTGGTGTTAGTGTTTGGTGTGGTGACTGGTTGTGACTTGATCACATATCATCACAATTAAGATTAACTTGGTCGTAGACATTCACAATTATTATAAATTTGGTCATAATTAGTCACGGATGTCACGTCAGTGGCTTAATATTTTTAATTTTTGAGAATTTTTTGCAAGGTAGGGGTGTGGTAGGTGGATCCATGGATTGGGAGTGTGATTTCCAATTTTTAATATTTGGAAATTTTTGGGAAGGTGTGGTGGGGTGGCTCCTTGAGGTGGTGTAATTTCATATTTGAATTTTTGAAAAATTTTGGCCGTATGGGGCGAGATAGGGATAATTAATTATATAATATATATATATATTTAATTGGAATTAACACCTGAATTTTGAAATAATTTAACAAATTTGTTAATTTTGAAATTTGATTATAATATGTAGGATTTATGTATTGTTCCCATTATTTTTCTCTACTTATCAATCACATATTTTATAATAAAGGACATGTCTAGTGCCGATTTTCACCAAATTTTCAGTCTTTTTTGAACCGTTATACAGTAATATGACAGTTGCAACCTTTGACCAGATTCTGCATAATTACACCTTCACCCTTTTGCCATTGAATACACCCTTTTGAAAGGAGGACATTTATGGTATTTGACCTACTTTTTAGTCAAAATATTACAGCTGGAAAGACTACCCCATTTTCCCAATTTTTTGTCCATATTTTGCTTATAATCTGGTGGGAATCGGCGCCAGACACAACCAAAATAATATTACACATAAATCTAAAAAAATCATTCTTCATAATCACACATTCTTCAAAAAATTACTATAAATCTCATTATAATCTAAAATAATGGAGTCCAAACAGGGGCTTAACAAACAAGATACAACTAGAAATCCCTGTCTATAGCCCCTGTTTGATTAGCATCTCTCGACTAGAAATATTCAAACCTTCGTTTGGAAATGACATCTTGAATTAAAAAATCGTATTAAGAAATATAAATTTGCCTGGGTAGTTAGCACATTGTTATGTTTACTTATAACCAACAACAATTCATTAACTCATAGTCTCATAGTGTTAATTCTAACGTAATGATTAAATTAAGAACTTACTGTAATAGATTAATAATACTGTCTGCAAATTAATAGAAAGAAACAAGAAAGCAAAAGCCAAAAAAAAAAAAAAAAAGAGACTATCATGACATAGTCACATTCTTCAACATAGCATAATTACCAACACTAAGGGCCTGTAGGAGAGTTTCGATGTATAGATTTTGAACGTTTATGAACAGATCGATTTTGAGTAGTTTTAGTGAACTTTGCTACATTTATACGATTGGTTCACATTTAGTTTCACATCTTAAAATCACGGGCCACACCCCCTATGTGAGAGGAATGTGAAACTAAATGTATACTAAGGTGTGTACATTTAGCATTTTTGGGTTTTAGTAATGATTTTTAAAGTTCTCCAACATATGATTGAGAGTTTACTATTCATCGATTTTTTTTTTATCAAAAAAAAAAAAATATTCATCAATTTTGAAAGTATTTTAAAAGAATAAAAGTATGTATATATATTTCTTAGTAAAATTTTCTTTTATATGAATTTTTTTACATATAAATTAATATTTAATTTAAAAATTAGTATTTTTTTTCCTTATAAGTAAATTTTACAATTATAAGTAATTTATACTTCTAAACAACTTTAAGTGAACTTTTAAAATTATAAGTAACTTGTCTTATATTTTATAAGTGAATTTTTGTCTTATCAGTAGTATTTTTATTTCATAACAATTTTTTTTTAACAAAAAAGTGATTTTTTACTTACAAGTAATTTTTAATTATATTGTAATTTTTCTTATTTTACAAGTAATATTTTAACTAAACAGAGTTATGTCCATAGTGCTTGTGCTCGTAACAAAATATGACAGTAATGCGCATAACCCTGTCTAAAAGTTTGTGATTCTTTGAAATAAAAGGAATATCGATGAAACAAATAATATGAATTTGACATATTTTTTAACAATTAATCGTCAAACCTTTTGCAGGTAGAAACTCCAAAAGAAGTATACAAGGATACTGAAGATCAATTCACGACATGGGAATTTTCGAAGCATAACTTCACCCTGATGGCCCTCTGGTCTCAGTTCCTAGTCACTGCAACTGAGAGAGTAGTAAACGGTTCAACTACCGGAGGCTTTGATTTGCAACTCGACAAGGTTGATCAAAATTGGTCCGAGAAACTACATGTCATGGACTACGTAATTTTCTCGGACGCCCACTGGTTCTTCAGGCAGAACTATTTATACGAGAGCGACAATCTTATAGGCTGCGTATATTGTCAAGCAACAAACGTGACAGATCTTGGGCCAAGTTTTGCCATTAAAAGAGCCCTCCAAGCTGTATTTAAGCAAATCAACGAGTGCAAGAACTGTAAAACACTATTTACCGTTTTGAGGACATTTTCACCTTCTCATTTTGAGAATGGCACGTGGAACACGGGAGGTGGGTGCAATAGAACTCGACCGATAATGAAAGAAGAAGTTGTCGGGAGGGATTCGGATTGGGAATTCAAGAAAATTCAAGTGGAACAAATTGAAATGGCAAGAAAAATAGGAGATTATAGAGGGAATAGGTTTGAAATTCTTGATATTACAGAAGTTATGGTGATTAGACCAGATGGGCACCCTGGAATATACTGGGGGAACCAATGGATGAAGGGTTACAGTGACTGCATCCATTGGTGCCTGCCTGGCCCCATTGATACATGGAATGAACTTTTGTTGGAGATGATCCAGAGATAAAAAAAATTCTTGAATTAAAATTTCAAAATTGTATTTCAATGTAAATGCTCATTTTTATTTTTACATAAAAGAAACAACATATGCATCTTCTTTTTGCTAGAAACTCCAATATTTTCTTAAGATGCTCCTCTCTTTAAACCTCTGGTGCAAAGTGTTAAGTTGGACTAGACTGTACAATGAATAAGATTTTAACTTATTTTTCTTCTCAAATACTTTATAGCGTTATTTAGTTTCATCTTCGTACAAAACATGCTCTGCAGATAAAGCTTTCAGAATTGAACTTCAAATTTTGATCATATCATAAGATTCTTGTTCTTGAAATTCCACACTTTTCCAAATCCAAAAAACAGACGGAATTAGAGAATTGTTTCGTTTAGATTGTCAATACCATTAAATAAGGGTGGCAATGGCTTGCTCGTCCCCGGCCTTTTAGTAAATAGGGCCAGACCGGTCCCTATTTTCAGAAGTTGGGGCCATAGGCCACATAAATTAGACCATGTTTGATGGCGAGAAAATCATGGTGGTCCAGCATGGTTCGGTGGAGCTGGCAAACAAAGATCAAAACTGAAAGAAAATTCAATGGCATCAGTATCACAATGCAGTTGAAATCAAATGTTGACGTGTTATGTAAACTTCACTATTTTTCTTTTTAACCATTTTTCTCAATTTCTACACCCTTTACACCAATACTGTTTAGGAATACAATCAAACAAACATCTTTGACGTGACAAAGTGTAAATGATGGTGTACATCATAATGTGCACCAAACATGATTGATGTCCACAATATTGA
This sequence comes from Fraxinus excelsior, assembly GCA_019097785.1. Classification (NCBI taxonomy): domain Eukaryota; kingdom Viridiplantae; phylum Streptophyta; class Magnoliopsida; order Lamiales; family Oleaceae; genus Fraxinus; species Fraxinus excelsior. The sequence goes on along the minus strand of CM032628.1, from coordinate 1,425,817 downwards.
TGTTACATCTATATTGATATGTAAACTTTGGAATAGTAATAGGTAAAAGTACAAATAATTGTAAACAAATTTATTTTGTATAGAAAAAAAAAAGGTCACGTTTATGTGGAAAACGCTATAGTTTATCATAGAAGTAGATCTACCTAATTCCTAAATCAAGAACTGAGAGTTAGTATATGTTCATAAATTGGGCCATGTTTGCTGGCGAGTCCAGCATGGTTCGGTGGAGCTAGCAGACCAAGGTCAAGGCTATATAGTAACTAAAAGAAAAATTGGAAAGAATATTCAATGACATGATTTTGTTACTTGTACATAAAAAATGTATATAATGGATTACATAATATGACATGTAATGAAAATATTTGATGAAAAAAGTTGATTGTATTTTAAATTGAAAAGTAGTAGAATGCTATGTGATATTATGTAAAGTTTTGATGTACATATAGTAATATCCTGACAACATTATCACACTGCAGTTAAAATCAAATGTTGATGTGTAATTAGCTTCACTATTTTTCTTTTAACCATTCTTCTCAATTTCTACACCAATACTGTTCAGGAATACAATCAATCAAACATGTTCATGAAAATAGAAGATGAAATAATAATCCATCTTTTTGTTTGAAGAGTTTACATGTCTTTGCAGGTAACAGAATTTACATCTTGAGTGGATTCCAGACACTAGGGATTGTTTGTATACAAATTTTAGCCGTATACAAATTGTATTAGTTGTAATCAGGGACAGAGAGGGGGGGTGGGGGGAGGGGCAACATTGTCCGCTGGTCCACTATTCCTAGTTAATTTGTAATATATTTTTCAGTTTCGCCCTCGCAAAAATTGTGACTCGCTCTCGCAAAATTTTGAAGTTTTTTCTTCCATTAATAAATATTGACTCAATAATTTACACTTTAAAATTCAACAATACAAAAATTTTAGACCTAAACAAAAGATCCAACAGTTACTTAAATAAATAAATAGCCAAAATTCAATCAAAAAGCAAAGGACCCATTCAGAATATTTGCAAGCTTGCAGATAAATTTTATCCCACTGACTTTACAGATCAATAGAAGTTGCATTTGAAAGATCAGTTGGAGCTATATCAAATTGAAGTTCAGTGTGACTCTCAATTTAAAAATTTGACAACACTTCCCGATGTGTGCCAACTGTTGGCATTGACAAGAAAACCAATGAATTATAATCTTGTTGATAGATTGATTCGTCTTGTCTTGACTCTTCTAGTTTCAACATCAACTACAAAACGTGCATTTTCAACTATAAGTATCATTAAGACAATGTTGCGTAATAGAATGGAAGATGATTATTTGTCCAGTACCATACTTGTGTATATAGAGAAGGAGATTGTTGATATTTTTCCATTAAATTCTCTTATTGACGAGTTTGAAGTGATGAGGATAAGGAGAAACCAATTTCAATGTCCAAGCTATTTTTACCACGTTATATAGATAGACATTTTACTTTTTGTCTTTTTAATGTCCATCTGACATTCATGTTTTCAATTTGTATAGCGTTAGACACATAGATGGACATATTATTTTTGTATCGACAAACTAATTGTCTTTTTGGTCAGTCAATTTAACTTGCATATTTTGGTACTCAAAATCGTCGTTTTCAATCCTCTTAATTAAAAATTAAAAAAAATTCAGGGGCTCCGCCCCCCAGGCCCCCTCCACCCCCGTATTTTCGCCCCCGCAATATTGAAAATCATGACTACGTCCCTGATTGTAATAGCCAAATGCCTTAAAGTACTGCCTCAATTTGACAATAATTCATGGTGCACTAAAAACATAAACAAATTGTGTTGGTAGGTAATAGCGATGAACCTATTGCAAAGGCTATGAACTTAGAAATGGAGAGCAATTTGTAGACTATACACACAGCTAAAAGATAGTTTCTTCGTAGATTTTTTTTTATTTGTTTGCACACAGAGACGAAGCTAGGGAGGGGGGGGCGAGAGGGGGCGACCGTCCCTCAACATTGTTCGTTGGTACACTATTCCTAGTTAATTTGTAATATATTTTTCAGTTTTGCCCTTCCAAGATTTTGACTCATCCCAAAATTCTGAATTTTTTTTTTATTTTTTTTTCCATTAATAACTATTCAGTAAATAACTTAACACTTTAAATTTCAATCATACAAAGATCTAAATAAAAGATCCAATAGTTACTTAAATAAATAAATAGCTCAAATTCAATCCAAAACCTAAGTTTCCAATTCTCAAGCCCAACTAATTTAAACCTAATTCCTAAGCTGGTTTATGCATAATGCATGTTTACTTGTTCTTAAATATTTGAATTTAAGAATTAAGTTGAATAATTGCTGCTAGTTTATGTAATTGTGTTAGTTATTGAATATTTGAATTTAAGAATTAAGTAGTAGAATAGTCAGTAGTGATTGAATTGAACATTGAATTTCAGTACTATTTTGATATTCAAAATCGTCATTTTCAATTCTCTTAGTTAAAAAAAAAATTCAGGGGCTCCGAGAGGCGCCCCCCCCCCCCACCATGTATTTTCGCCCCCCCCCCCCAAGATTGAAATCCTGACTACGTCCCTATTTGCACACTTTGAGTTTTTATATGATAAATTTTGAAAATTATTTATGTTGTATTAAGAGCTTATTTAGCATTTTAATTTTTTTCGACAGTTTATTTTGTTTTACACATCGCCTTATACAGGAACAACGCCTCAATACTCGTCTACCACTTTTTATGAAATAAACCTATTGTTTTACTAGGAAAGTCACCCTGAAGCATGCTTTCATTCTTTGGTTAGGAGTTTAGTCCAAATAACTAACTAAACACAAGCTACAACACATGGAATTGGACAAGAATTACATATTTTGCAGAGAGACGGAATAAACTGCACATTACTTATTTTTTTTGTCCGTTCAACAACTCAATTTGGAGATAGATTCGAGATTAGCTAGCCATCTCGCACATAAGATGTTTACTTTGTCAAGCTCATTGAAATGGATTAAAAAGGAAGCCAGAGGAACGACTTGGCAAAGTAAAGTCAAGAGAATTGCACTCGCTACCATTGTTTATCGCATATGGATGACACAGACTATGAGGATTTTCGATAATTTAAGACCACAAGTTGAGTGTAGACATGCAGTGTAAGACAAATTAAAACATACGTATACAAAGTTATGTTCTCTTTGTATGCGAATATTTTGATTCATTGGGAGTCATTAGTTATGGGTCACTGGTCCATATCGTTTGTACATCTTTATTATTTTGTTTGCTCAGGTATGCTCGGATTAATTGCGTATCCCACATGATTGATGTTTCGCCTGAGAATGTACATAAGGTTTTGATCTATAGTAATTTACATTTATCAATAATAAAAATAAAAACTAGGAAGATAATATTTGCAATACCCTCAAAAATCACAAACAAAACCGGTACCTCTAAAACCCTCAAAAAAGCCCAAAAAACAAAATTTTATTCTTTTATATCTTATTTTAGCATTGTTTTTTTTCCTTATTTTAGTTGGTTTTGAGCCAAAAATTGAATTTGTTAATCTTCCTCAGGAATCTACAGGTACACGTGGATCAAACACAAGTTAAACCTTTGGATCTTGATGGATCAGCACAACTCGGTTAGTATGTGTTACAATATTTGATCGGAATGATATTTGGTGTCGACTATAGAACAACAATTTTGCTACATGTACATTAAGTTTGACATTAAAATCAATTAAAAAATCAAATTAAAATTAAAAAACTAGCCGTTATTGTTGACTTTTATTAGACGAGTGGGATCCAATAACGGTCATATTTTCAATTTTAATTGGATTTTAATTCATACAGAACGTGACCTATGTATGACATTTTTTGATGTGACAGCACTTTGATAATTCACAGAAACCCGACATAATAAAAATCATGCATTGACCAAAATACCCCCTAACTAGAAGAATTCATTTTGATAGTTTGAGTTTTAAAATAAAACGGGCTACTTGCTACTACGCACGTTCATCTCCTCGTTTGGTTGAAACAATCTGGTGACTTAAAAGAGGGACATTTGCATTGGTCGATGATTCTGCATTGTATTCTTCTAATTTCTCGCTGACTTTTTCCTTCATTTTTCCCCAAGTCACGATATAAAACCCCACTGATATAATTATAGATCCAATGACACTGCAAATACAAAAAAATTAATATGTTTAGAGTCCGTTTCTCAATGATTTTGAAAAGTCGAAAGCTGATAATAAAACTTAAAAGATACTTTTGAATATATTTTGATAATTTTCTAAAATAACTTTATCTAGTCGAGGCTTTTCTCGAAGAATGAGAAGCAAAAGCAGAAGTGACCTTTAGTGTCAAGTGTGATAAAAACTACACTTGAAATAATTTGTTAAATATGTACCTCCCGAGATAGAGATTATCGCCAAGAAATATGACACCCATGATGGCTGCAATGGCAATGGACAGTGGCTTGAACAATGTTACATAAACAGGTCCCTTCACGTGCAAGCCCCAAGTGAGTACTACGACACTAAATGCCATCTCCATTATTCCCTAATTAAAGTCGAGATTAAATGCAACCTCCAAATCCTCAAAATAATGATTAAAAAAATAAAAAATAAAAAGTTTAGATTCTTACAGAGTATAGAATAGATATCAACTCTACATTAGGTTTCACCTTCCATGCACTTGATTTTGGTTCCAAAACTAAGCCTACAACCGCAGATATGATGCCACAAAACAGGCTGTAGAAAAAGACTATCACTAATTCTGCTGGGTAGTCCTCCACGATTTTAGTCTACAAAATAGGTTAGGTTACACATTGATTAAATTTATGGTACATTAGAAAAAGTTTTTGATATACTAAGGCTCGTTTGACAAGCTTTTGAAAAGTCAAAAACTATTTTTGAAACTAAGAAACTGCTTTTGAACGTGCTTGAATAATTTTCTTGAAGTGCTTTATTGAATTAAAAGAGCTTTTCGTGAAGCTCTTCTGCAAGAAACATAAGCGAAGGTAGAAACTTTGTCAAACGGCCTTAAATTGTCTACGGTATACCTGATAAACACACCAAATGGAGAAAATCACATAGCACGCGGCAAGGAGAATACCACCTACTATCCAATTTGATTCGGGAGAAGTTGCGAGAATGGGTGGTTTTTGATAGGTGTGCATATCTATGAGTACTGGTCCGCTGTAGAAGATAACCACAAAAGCACCCGTCATCGACACCAACGTTCCTACAATTTTTGCCTGGCTGCTGAAATTTTTCAATACAAACTTCTCCATTCTGACATGACCAAAACACAATATTTGTATAAGTCAAAGTTCAGAACCAAATTCAGATCCTTCCAAGTAGTTTATTAAACTTCTATTCTAGCAAGTAAAACGTTTTTATTGTACAATAAAACAACATTAAAAGCGTCCAACAACGTATGAACCTCCTTTACATTCATCCTTCACAGCGCCACTTTTTAAATTGTGCTTATGAAATTTCATTTCTGCCGAACACGCTGATCATATGCATCATCCGACACTTCTCATGTTATGAATTAAATAAGTGAATTTAGAAAATATTTCGAAACAAAGGTGTTCGTGCCGATCTGAAATTCACACCAATCACTTGAAGTAAGTTCCTCCGGACGGCTGCACCGTCCACGGGTAGAAGGAAAATCATGATGCCTAAGGTGCTAGCCTGTGACTTAGGTATCATGACGACCCTTTTGCAATCTAACTCTCCAACCATTAGAATCACTTCAAAATGGACGGTGGCACACGGACCTAGGTCGCTAACTGCAGGGTACAAGTCCACAACCTAAAATAATAAGAACAAGGAAAAAGAAGAAACCTTAGGAGGATAACGAGGACAAAGGTAGTCGCGGGTGTGAGATTGCTCATGGCGGACCCAAGTATCGGACTGCTGTAAGCCATTCCTTTATACCCGACAAATTGAGCCATAAACCTGAAAACTTCTTCACAATTTTCATATTCCATGCAAAATTTCCATCAAAATCATTTACACACTTCATGCAAATCGACTACTTACCTAAGAAGCGCAAGGACGAAAAATCTAGCCATGAGACCGACAGTAAATGGAGGAAGGACTGTATTTCTATGAAATAAGTAGGAAAGGCACAATAGAAGAAGAGATGAAATTGCATAAGAATACGCCAAGAATACATGGTAGTTTAAACCTTTGGATACTGCAGCTTTGTAGAGTGTACTTTGCCCTACGTTTATACATTCCACCATTAACATCGCTATAAAAGGAAGCACTTCCTTCAAAAAGTACATCAACGGTGCCGCCATCTCTCTCTGAGACTCAATGACTCTGTTTTCAGAGAGAGAATGAAGAACAGTTTGATGTTAATGATTGAGTCGTGACTACCATGGCTAAATTAATAAATTTTATTCTTGATTTAAAAATAATCTTGATTTGCATAATTGAAGTCAAGGTTGAAACGGATTAGAAACATGAAAAATGCTAAGCGAACATAGATGGCACATAAGGATGTCCATAGTGGACACCCTTATGTGCCCCCCGTGTGAGTGTAGCACAACCCTAGAAACATTGTATGATAAGAAAACTTGGGAAAATATCTTGTTGAGTGCATGTTTTGGCTTAAAAAATATATATATTAACAAGTTTATTCGAGGTAACAAGTAAAGCTTAAACTAAATAGCGTTTTTTGTATTATTTCAAACTTCAGGGGAAAAAAAAGGGAAGTCAAATGCAATGCTTGTTGCATAATTCTCCCACTTTTTTTTTTTTTTTTTTTTTTTCCTGTTGCATAATTCTCTCACTTGTGTTATAAAATTGGTAGTGGAGAATTATTCCAACTTCCATCAATGGAAAGAAGAATCAGAAAGCAATTGAGTGCCATAAAAGCTTGAATTTTTAAAGCAATTGCGTTTGCGTGCAGATTTATTTAGGCTAGAATTAAGCATGTTTGAAAATAATCAACTATATTTAATGATCAGACCAAAAGGGAAAGAAAAGCATAACACTTATCTTTTGACACTTCACAATCAAGAAAATTAAACCCCGTTTGGTTTGCGTTTCAGTTTTTTATTTCGACAGTAAGTAAACACGGAGTGAATAAATTGTCCTAAATAAAGACTCTGGTGTCAAAATAATTACCAACCATCATATGGCACCTAAAATAAACTAAAAATGCATTAAATAAAATTAAAGCATTTACAGAAATTCAGCATATTATATTTTTCCCTTTTTTATCCATGCAATGAAAAACCTTCAAAAATGCTGCTGAAAACTAAATGCATTGTAAGAGATGAACTGCAGCTGCCAACTTCTCTGAAAAATTTACAATTTCAAATTTTCCTCCTTTTTCTTCTCAAATTTGGCATTGCTCGAAGAGATCTTGAGGGACCATTCCTAGTCTCGTCCTCCTCGGTATCATTGAGCAAAGTCGATGCCTTGGAACAGTCACTTCGTATTGCATCATTCGTATTCGGCTCAGTATTAGTAGCACCAGTACTTCCACACTCGACTCCATCTGATGTTCTTATTGGGGTAGAAATTGACTCACCAATTTGATGATTTTCTTGCGCATCATCTAACATATCAAAGGGATCAGAGTTCACAGTGATTGTTGCTCTCATAGGGCTCGATGCAGGCTCAACGCCCTCCATTTCTTCACCTTCCTCGTCCAAACAAAATCCACCACCAAATTTCAGATATTCATTGGACGATTGTGTCTTGATGGAAGGAACATCATTTTGACGCACATTTATCTTATCCATACTATTTTCATGCTCCATCTCATCCACACAAAATCCACCTCCCACTTCAAGGCCTCCAACTTCATTCGCGTTGCTCTTGGTCGGAACAATATCTGCTTGATCAACGAATGACTCTTTGGCTATTGAATCTTCATCACATTTTTCACCCTCCTGACCTTCTATGTCAGGATCATGAAATTCATCAGAAACAGTGTAACTGACTACCTTCCGAGGGCGTTCTGACTGAAAAATACATAAGAGCATTGGAAATGATTGAAGGAACAAGTACAAAAATATTTCAACACACGGCATGAGTTAAAGGGCGTAATTTCTATGGATTATTTCCATTCCTTATTTTCCATCTGTCCTTTTTTTTGTTCCTTTTTTGTTTTTTTGAGGGTTTTGGCCCCACCACATACGGGTTTCCACAAGGTAACAATGATAAGCGCCAAGTTTATCCTACCAACTCCACACTTCTTGTTATGTAATCAAGAAACTGAATACAAGATCAGAAGAGTTTCAGTTCAAATTCCAATTTGATTCCCCAATCAAATCTTACTATGCTATATGCACATATCTATTTTACAGAGATGCTGATGTACAAAAGTGAACTTACCCTACGAACTTGATGGGACTCTTCTGATTTCCCGAACTGCAAGTCTTGCTCCTTCTCACTAACATTTTGATCATCAGAGCTAGTTTCAATATCTCCCGAACAAAAATTATTTTTCCTCCTCCCTCTCCCATTTTGTCGTCCTCGTCCTCGTCCATATGATTCTTTAATAGTCCTACTCTTTTCCTTTGTTTGTCTTCCTTTTGACTGCTTACCAGTTATTTTCTCTATGCTGTCGATCTGATTCCCAATATCGACTTTCTCTAGTCCAGTCGAACCTTCTCCTGATATGTTTGCCTCTTCATCAGCGTAGTTCACTTTTTTCTTCTTTCCACTTCTAGATTTTTGTTGCATTGTGTCATCCATCAACCCCGAAGATTTATTCCCCGCTATTCCTTGGACAGCTTTTTTTATCCTCCTACTTCGAATCTTAGCAAATCTTTCATTGAATGTGTAAAATGCTTCCAAGCGCAGTTGTGTCTACATCAAACCACAAACGAATAAAGATAAAGGTTTATGTTGGTGATAACTCTCTTGGTCTCTGACTATAATTACATTTTTTGAAGTGAAAAAATTGAAAAGACAGAAGAAACAGTACACAGAAACAAGAAAAATTGGTAAAACAAAGTGTATCAACATTCAGAACATAAATTTGGTTTTAAGTCAAAATAAAGCAGAGCCATCGCCTCGGGTTAAAGTGTAATTCATCAGAAGATCGTATTTAACTCTCAGTCAAGCTACTTGCTTCTTTTCTTCAAATGTTCAAAAAGAATATTCTTGACATCCTGACTATTTCCAAATTCCAACATTAGCCATAAACTAAAAAAAATACATCCCAACTTCAATGGAGGATCACAAGATTAATGCTTGCTGGGCTAAGCTTTTAAGTGCTTATAAGCAATGGGTCCCAAAGTTAAATAGTAGATAAAAGTTGTGGGTCATAAGGATTGTGGGGTTAAAAATCATGTTTGACTAGCTTATAAGAGCTTAAAACCTAGCCAAACATAAACTTAAGCTGATTTATGAGCAGAAATCCACCAAGTCCTCATGAACAAGAGGTAGAATGAAGAAATAAAAATGCAAGGGTTAAATTCCAGGGTAGCAGTAGCACTGTCCTCTCACTCCATGTAAATTTCCACATCTATTCCAGAGGAAGAAAAAACAAGCAATGAAATGAACTAGGAACATGGCAGGTATTGTGTCTCGATATAGTTCCCAACTGTCTGCAATTTGTATCTCTCTTTGTATCTTTTTTGGGAGGAGGGAGAGTAAAAAGGAGGAGAAAACTACCTCATGCTTGTTATACTCCTTTAGAACTGGTAACAGCAACTCATCTGCTTTTGAAGCTCCCCAACCAAACTTCTCCAAACATAATCTACATGCAAACATATCTTGTCATGTTCTATTGGAGACTGAGAAATGCAGGTAATTTGATTTGCATTTAAAGGAACAGATATTCCAGTAAACAGGCAATTGACGAGACCCAATGTGGCTGACCCCTCTTACATGAACAAAATGCTATGCACAACCCTTGCTACCACTTAAAAACAGCATCCAACCATAAGTCATGAGAAAGCCCGTGTGTTATAAAAAAATTTAAAGGTACCCAACCCTGAGGTAGAAACTAATTATTTAACTCTCATATACATGGAATGGTACACTTCAAAGGCAGAGTTCAGAATACCAATACCAACTAGTTCTCTCTCTTGCAGATCAATTTCGTAAAATGATTTTGGCCCCGTTTGATCTATATTATTATCTCATTAAAATGAAAAATATAACTGTTATCCATCACATCAACATTTAAATTCAAATTTTCTATCTCTTGTGTAGGCCCTTATAACGGCTATATTTTTCATTCTCATTCAACAATAATTTGGCTCAAACAGGGGCTCTAGACAATAAGATGTCATTGTAATTATAAAGGATCGCTAATAGGAGCAAATGTTGTAGTAGGTGCAATTTCCGTGGCAAAATCAGGATGTGGAATATATGCAAAATGAAATATTTTCATTTATAGACATGTAATTTTACTATATAATTAAGCTATATTAGAACCAAAACATGAGAACGCTTCAATGCTGACCAGAACCACTTAAAACCTTACAAGGAAACCAATCTCAACAAACTTACTTGCGAAGAACAAACAGATCTGGCTTTCCCCATGAGAAAGGCTCTGTTGACTTGTCTACTTGCGGAGAAGCGTATGCTGAAATAACAGCATCACTTGGGAAGGAAGAAGGAATATGCCAGTTTTTGCTCACATTTCTCTACAGAAAGAGAGAGGTTGATGATTTCCAACGTGAAAAAAAAATATTGGAAATCATGCCAGCATAATGAAGTAGCATCTGTATGGAAAAGTAAGGAGAAAAGATGTTACATGCTTATCCATGAAAATCTGCTTTATCTTTTGAGTATCGTCCACAGATTGTGGACCATTTTGATCAGAAGTAGAAATCCCTTCTGCATTACTGCTTGAGTCGCCATCTTTAGACCCTCTGTTGTTTAAATGACTCCCTTCTTTCACTTCAAATTTTCCTAGAATGGTTGGATCAGGTGATTCAATCCACTCCCGAAATTCATGAAGGCCGTCTTTCTCCGGAAATGCATTTACAACCTCAATTGCATTAACAATGCCAATGCCACTGTACCAATCAAAGAATCACGTACTAAGGGTTCTCACTTCAAATACTGATGAAGAGGTCTCCAGAACAGAAGTAAAATGTATTCAAGGGGGACAAGGGGAGAAACAGATTGATATTTACCTCACACCTTCAGTGTAATCACTCCCAAGAAGCAGGGCCATATGGATTAGTTTTTCTCTATCCAACCCAAGCTCATTCTCAATGTCCTGCAAAACAACATGAATAGCATCAAGCCCACAAATAATAAAAGAAATAAAATATCAATATTACTTGAAGAAATGACTAGAGCTCCTTACATATTTTATTTAAAGTTAAACATGCTACAAAAACTAGAGGGAGAACTATAAAAAAAAAACATATCATTCTCATTTCAATAAATTTCCATTGATCAACTATAAATTCATTATAAGCTGGATTCAAACAATTACGTCTAAGACTTTACTACAACTGGAATCTTAGTATAGAGTAGCTCAGCAGTCAAGTAGGTTTCATACCTTCATAAAATACGTCTCCACGTATTTACGATCATCAAAGATATTTTTGTACACACTTCTTGCTCCAAATAGTAACACATCAGAGTCATCAGTAACAACACCATCAACAAGATTGGCAAGTTCCATGTGTGCACATTGAGCTTCTGCTTCCATTGGAGCAATAATATATGGTAAACCAAACATCTGAAGCAACTCCTAAAATTAATAAAAGAATGACATTGTTAATCACCTGTTCCCATAGTTCACACTAGATGAACATATATAGCAAAAATATGATTATGAAAACTGGGAATACAATTGCCTCAAAAGAATAGAGCACGAGTAAGAGAGGATAACATCTATTTTGTGTGTGTGTGTGTGTGTGTGTGTGTGTGTGTGTGAGAGAGAGAGAGAGTGAGAGAGAGAGAGAGAGATGAAACTACTAAAAAGATAATCAAACAACAACAAAAAAAAACATTCAGGGAAGTATATTAGTAGGTATCCTTAGATCTCAAGTGACATGCCCCAACTATCTTAATGTGCCAAGTAGACCATGAAACCAAGGAACCACATCTGACACAAAAATAAGTTATGATAACCAAAAGTGATAAAGGTTTTGCACACATCTCCGCCCACCATGCAACCCATCCATCGTTACATGGAAACCTCAAGGCCATACGTATTTTCGGTCCCGGCTCCCAAATCCTTGCTTTTCTCCTGTTTTTCAATTCTTTGAATTCACAACCAGATCGATGTTCCAGAGACAAATATTATCTCGACGTATAGATATAAGATTCAGCACTTAACAAAAAAGATTAAACTGATAAACCAAAGGGAAAGTGGGCTAGTGACGAAGTAAGGAAGTTGAAAACCACATATAAAACCTCAAAACCATGTTATAACCAGAGTACTCCCAGAGACAATAAGTTATAGGGAGAGAAGCATACGAGTTTGTGCATTTGCCTGATTACCACAAAATATTTTAGTTTTGTGAATGCGACGGTTGGACAAAAAGACAAGTAATTACCAGTAATATCCACCCAGGAATAAATATAGAAGTGATCATATGCACAAAAATGATTCATACACTAGACCTTGTTGATAGCGGGGACAAACACAAAGTAACGTTCTATTTTCCTGAATGCATGACCCAAAGTATAACTGTAGGTTTGGTGGAATAATAAAGACCGCGTGACCAGTAATGCTGATTAAAAAAGAAAATATGGCATGCACAAAAATCCATGATTAATTCCATAATTATAAAGATAAGTAAATTTTATAGTTGAAATCAAACTTTCCTAGTTGTAAGGAGACCAAGAAGAAAAGAAAACAACACTTCTTAAACTCTAACCAACCCAAGAAAAGGGAAATGTGTAACTCACAGGTCTGTCACAAAAACCAGAGGGAATTGTGACACACACATAAGAACTTCAGGACAAAAAGCAGATCTTCATTGTGGCACTATTTTCACAACCTTCTACGTTAATCAACTACTTCACAATCTTAAGAGAGATATTCCCTTAGATTTTCTAGAACAAACTCTCAGATCCAACCACAAGGCCAGTCCCCTTCCCTTCACCCATTTCTCTTTGCTTATGCCTTCTCCCACTAGTCCTAATGAATTTTATCTGTTACAGTGATCTGAAGTTACTTCAATAGGGTATTCATCAGTGTCATAGCCAAAATTCAATAAAAAATGTAGTACCTGGCTTTTGGAAACATACCTGGCATTCAGCAAACATTTCACTGCTCACAGATTCTGCATTTCTCTCAAGCTTCCGTTGCTCACTTCCTAGTTCTTCACGCTCCTTACCTAAAAACATCAGTTCATCCTCCAATCGTGCCTTTGTAACTTCATGCTCCTCCTCATCCTTATCCGTAAACGCAGAAATTAATTTTATGTTCTTCCTTTTCCACTGAAAAGTTATCATAGACCAAATTTCGTGCAGCATCTCCGTCAGTTGTTGAATCCTTAGCAGAAACCTTTACATGATCTGTTGAATCACAATTTTCATCCAATGTTGTTTGAAACACACCATGTTGAGCATCAGGAAAACAAAATTCAGGCAATTCATTGGGCAGTAGATTATCAAAGGTCGAAGTAACAGCAGCACTACTACTATTACGACTACTATGTGCAACACCTCTGCTATAGATATCCGATAGCTCATTCACCATTTGTTTCTCAGCACCTTGTTACAAGTAGTTAACTGTTTTTCATTCTTGCACATCTTCTTCTCTTCAAGTGAAGCGTCTGATTCCACCGGTATTTCTCCAGGCAAAGCTTCACTTCCACCTGTACCTTGAGTAAAAAAGTTCGTCTCTAGGTTGCTTTCACCAGGGTCGACTTCCATGTACATAATTGACTTGGCCTTTGAGGAATTGGTCCCTGAGGTATTCATTACGACTGGTGATCCAGGAGGCTGTAGGATACCATCTGAGGGCGCTTCCACCTCTGGCTTGTTCTTATCTTCATGAACAGGTTCACAATCAATGTCCTCGCCTACCATTCGTTTGGCTCTTCTAGAGTCCTGATCTTCACAAGGTTCATTCATAATTCTGGAATCCACCATATCCTCAAGACTTCGTTTAATTGCTTCCTGAAATTCAGCTTCTTCTTCCAAAATACCTTTGGTGAGAGTTTTCTGACTTTTATCTAGACACGATGAAGCCTTCTCTGGAATATCTAGAGATCCTTCCTCCCACTCCACTTCGTCCTCATCGCCCATACCATCTTCCATCTGTGATGGCTCATTTACCACTTCAATGTCATTGCTAAGAACATTACCTCTACCTTCATTTACTCCTACATCTATCTGACAATCTGAGGTAGAATACGACGATTGTTCAACTGAGACAGAATTGTCTATGGAGAAACCCATTACCGGGTCTCCACCCACCAGACGAGTAAATAAATCACCATCGTCATCACCACATCCATGTTCCCCAATATCCTCAAAAGAAATCTCAATCGAAGCTCCACTTTTCGCTGCAGGCTCACCAGTTTCATCATTCGTTGCATCAATGTTCTTATCAGCACCTTTTTGAAGTTGGGTTCTGTTAGACGAGTCACCAACCAAATTTCTACCTATGGCAGTTTCAGTGTGCACTTGATTTGCATCTACTTTCTCCTGCTCTATCTCCTTCATCAAATCCAAATTCCTTTGCAAATCTCGAGTCATGCGAATTCCCAGTGCTCTCACTCTACTGACTCGAAGTCGACCTCTCTCATCCAAATATGTTTCCACATCATCATGATATGCCTCTGCAGTTTCATCCACAGTTGATCCAGTAGTAGCAGATGTTTTGGTTGCAGTAATCTCACTGACGGCATTTACAGAAGAATTTACTGGCAGTGGTGGTTGGCTTTGCTCTGTGCTAATTCCCTCTGGTCCAGTAGATGTAAGGGCTCTGATTGAGTCAAGCATATAATTTGTCAAATTATAGTGAAGCGTTGAAAACAAGATGGAACACACAAAGGAAAATCAATGAGATTCCATCAAGATTGCACCAAATCTGTAGCAGTGCTAGAAAATTATTCATCACGCAAGAAACAAAAGAAATTTTATTACTCACTCTCTGTTCCCTGTGAATGATGATGAGAAGATAAACTCTCTATTGGCTTCAGATGCAATCCGCGAAGTCTGCACACCACCTACTCCCCTCCCAGCAGCAGATTTCTGGACCTCATCTATCTCACGGCGGAAAGCGACTGTTTTAAGATAGGCCTGTATCTGTAGCTCTGAAAATCTTTTAGGGGCCTAAATAATGAACAAAAAAAATCAAACATAATCTCAGGAGCAACGAGTATCTTAACATATAATAAAAATGATAAGTAATTTAGAGCAAATGCAAACATAGAAGTATTCCTACTAACAGTGAACGGTGTCGTCACAGAGGAAGTGATAGCATCAAGTATATTGGAAGAACAGAGTGATACTACCAAAAAAAATGTTTTCTCTAGGATATCCATACAAGGCTGTTCAAAACGCACCTTTTTGACCTTTTGATACTTCTGCCTGTTCTCAGCCATCAGTCTCTCTCTCATCTACAAATAGGAGATCAGCGGGTGAAGTAACAACTGGAATTTACTCGCCCGATGTTCAATTCTATAACTTGAACAGAAAACCCACCCTTCCTGGCCATCATGATGAGCAGAAAAATAGAGAGAAAGGCACACTTACCTGAACAAGAAGATCGAGTTGCATGGATGGAGGCAAAGCAGCCAAGACAGCAGGATCAATTTTCCCATGCATCTCTGGCTGCACAACAAAGACGGTGGAAGCAAGTAGTTAAGAGAATTAAAAACTGAGGAAAAAGGAAAATTTAGCCCTTGGTTTAGCTAAAAATCAATTTTTTTAGTAGATTTTGATAAAAGTCATGAAATGTGTAGTTGAAAAGTTGATAAAAGTTTTAGGTCCCGGTAGAAAATGAGTTCGAGGAAAAAATAAGTTTGAGAAAATGGGGTCCAAACAGGGGCTTAGTGTTCTCTACCTACAACTTCCAATAGTGAAATAACTATGTCCTTTGAGACCTGAAGCCTGAACTAATGGACAGTAATTTATGAGGTCTCTTATCAAATCATCAAAAGAAAAAGGAAATCCTTACCAGTATCATTTCTTCGTCTTCATTCTCATCGTCCTCTTCAGCTGGAATTCCTGTGCCAGATGTTGAAACATCAGCAGTAAAACCATCTTCCTCTGCCGCAAGGGAGGCTGCTAACCTTAATTAACTTGTCACCAGAAGTCAGAATTTTTAATCAACACAAAAATAATAAGAAGAAAAAATAAATATTCCAGCGTAGAACTCACATCTCATCCAATTCTTCTTGTTTGTAACTTTCGGGAACCACATCATGTCCTCTTTTTGTGTTCAGCTCCATCTCTGTCTTGTCCAGGATGGGCTTTTTTCCTTTGATATCATTGTTCTGTCTCTGCTTCTCAAGTTCCAAAGCCAATTCTTTCACCCTCATTGCCTTGATCTATCAACAAAAATTGAATACATACAAAAATTATACGCCCTACAACATAAACAGACAGTTGAAAAATGTGTATAATATGAGTCCTCATTGATTAGATACTACATAACTTTCAAAACCAAGCATTATATTTCAACGAAAACTAAAAAAAGGAAAACAAATTAAATCTGAAAAAATACAAAAACAGAGACACTGAAAGAATACTGGTATCCAGCTCAACCAAGTAGAGGTCTTCAGTAATAATTCAGTAAAAGATTACAACTTTAAACTGATGATCGTCCAATTCACCTATATTTCATCAAAAATTCTTTAAACCAAATAAAAGAAGCCAGAAATTTCCACCAAACTCACATGATTGAGAAGCAATTTCTCGGCGGTCTTTCGGATTTTAGCCTGGGCATTCTCGCGCTGGCGGCGGCGTGCAATGATCGTCCGGCGCTTGAGAGCCGGAGTGCCTCCGTCGAAAACGAAGACAGGCTTGGTTCGGAGGTAGAGAAGCTTGCAAATGCGCCTAAAAAATCCCAACAAATGAGCGTTTCGGACCATCTCTCCCTTCTCATCTCGCATTGCCTTCATAAACTGTATCATCCATATACTAGCATCTAGAATCCCAACAGAAAAACAAGAATATTAAGCGTTAATATTACTGCATGCATTACACGAGTTTGAAGGGGTAGGGTTAGGGTTTTGAGGGAGGGAGGGATACCGATGGCGACTTTCTTTCCGGCGAGGGTTTCAACGGAGACACGGCGGCCGACCGGAGCAATCAGTTCCCAGAGGCCGTGAACACCCATTTTCTCTGATTTGCTCTGTTCGGAGCAATCGAGATTCTAGTTTTGGTAATTGTTTGTTGCAGTACTACGTCGTTGCCGCCAATATATATTTTGGTATTTTAGATGTTGGTCTACTTGTAAAGAAATGCGGCGTTGACCGTTACTTGGAGTGCTATTTTAATTCATTTTACACTTTTAGGCTTTGTGTTTTCTTGATATTTAATTTGCTCCCTCCCAACAATGTAAATTTTTATTTAAGGGGGCATACATGAGGCAAGTTTATGTGAATGGTTCTCGGTCCTATTCATTTGTGAAAATTGTGTTTGATTGGTCATTGGATCTCCTGTGTGGATTTCTATCTTTGTTAGATGACACTTATGCCAAGACTGGTGTAGGCACGTGCGATGCACCTGCTGTATTTTAATTGGATATTTAATAGTGTTGAGTGATTTGAAGGTATTTTGTTTACTTTGTTTGTATAATTGTATGAATGAAGTAATATAATTGTGAGATTTTATAGCAAAATATCTTCATTTTTTATTTTTCTTTCACCTTTATTATCTTTTTCCTTCTTTAGTTTATTTGGTTATTGTAGTGTATATATACACATATATACATGGGGATCAAATATAGTAGAATTGTTATAATTTGAATATTGCAATTGTAACTAGATGAAGCATGTGGAAGAAGCAACTGGAAAGAAAGCTATAGAAAGCAAAATTTACGAATTTAGAAACTAAATGTAATAATGAGAAGCGAAAATTGTTAAATAAAGATGTATTAAAACCAACATATACACTAAACTGCAAAAAGCAGTTCACATTGGGAAAAATTTTTATATCCAAGGATATCGTCACGAAAATTCAAGAAAATTTTAAATTTTAATAGTTCAATTTTCTCTCTGTAAATTTGTCAATTGATTGAATTGTATTTGTCCATACATACTTCAAGCGAGGCTAAATAGATTTCCAATAGTCGCAAGAGAGAAAAAAGAACTAAAATTCACAAGTATCCCAAATAAGTTCATTTTTATTTCTGATGGTTTACATAAGTCTTCCAGGTTATCATTAATCAAAACCTTGCAACTGAATAATAAATTTATTGAAACGTCACTCGGAAGTATACTGAAGCAAAAAGACTAAAATAAACATCTTGTTCATTAAATAACTGGTATTTGAAGTTGGTTCCATGTATATTATTTTTGGAGGTTGACTTCGTCGGCATATCTATTCAGGGGGTCATCATTCTTAAGATCATGGAAAAGTTGAAAATACAGTAGCATCTACAGCAAATAGCATATTTGTATTCTAAATATTGGCTTCCATTCTTACTATCTCTCTCTTTGTTTTTGTTTAAAAACAAACAAATAGCTAATAATTTTTTCGTTTAAATTTGTGCCTATGTCATTACTAATTGTAAGAGTGAAAGAAGGTTCTCTACTAATTTTATCATATGTTTCTCTTACTGGTGTCTTACTTTCTAAATGAGATTCATGAATACATATATTCCAACGATGATTTGGTATGGTAGAATTGAATGAGGCTAAGGAAGAAAAGTCTACACAAACAATTATCATTTTAGCTCAGTGAGACTTCAATGTGAATATGAATAACAGAATAAAACCAAAAGGCGAAATATTTTAGAGCTTAATGTAACAGTAAACATAAACATTCATTTTCTTTATGTAAACCCAACTAAACATAGACAAATAGAAAGAATCACACAGGTTCAACTTAACTGTTATATATAGAAATAGAAAGCAAAAGGATGGAGAAGTGGTTTACTTGCAAAATTTCTACAACCAGCTGTGCATTATAGTTCAACTCTTGCTTTAGACGACACATCATTATTTGTATTATCAAATAGTTGTTCACTTGACACAGTAGCTTGTTGTGTTCCTTTATCAACCTTCTGGAAAAGAATAGTAATGTGAGTTTAATTACTAAATTGCAACGTGACCTGGAAAAGATAGTGAAGCTCAAAAAATAAGGTTATCGTTTCGGTGATGAATGCGTGATCAGAAATAAGATCCTCACTTTCAGTCATCTTTGAAAGATCACAAGAGAGATGCTGTGAGATGTTATCATTGGGATGAAATAATGTAGGGTACTTAAGAGCGTCGAAAGTAGATGTATTGGCTACAACAGGATTTGAGAGATGGTTAGTTTCAACGAATCCTCCATTATTATATTGAACATTATCATAAGCATCCAAGAAAGGTTCATCACGTAAGCAATCCACATCCTCTAAATTCGTACGCTCACTCGACCATGTATTCATGTGTGATTTGTTTTACAAGTGTATCATATGAAGCGGACAAATCATAAAGATTTCAATCATCGTGCTTTTCAGGCTCATTTTCATGTTCATCCATATCAATCATGCGGTGTTGGGCTCCACTACTGGACTCGGCTATTTCATCTTTATAGCTCGAATTGTCAGCAAAGTAGGTGTCAATGCAAGGGGAGAAATGTTGACAGAATGTCAGCTCCAATATTGACAAAATCGGGAATGACTAAAAAATATGACAAGTAAAGAAAATCATAATAAAAATAACTGATCGAAGTATATGACGTAAATTGAAGAGTGGTGCCCCTCGAGAGGGTTGGGGCAACACCCTCGATGGGGATTGACCTGACCGAT
The DNA here is from genome assembly GCA_019097785.1 of Fraxinus excelsior. Lineage (NCBI taxonomy): Eukaryota > Viridiplantae > Streptophyta > Magnoliopsida > Lamiales > Oleaceae > Fraxinus > Fraxinus excelsior. The sequence continues at coordinate 1,405,963 of CM032628.1, read as the reverse complement.
CACGTCACAGGGGTCGAGATAGCAGCAACCCCTTGTAGGGGTTCGGCGGCAACGCCCCCGACGGAATTGAATATTTTCTAATATATTTGAATTAAATTATTAATAAATGAAATTGTATTTATAGTTTGTGTAAAATGTAAATAAGTAGAATTTTTAGCAAAAAAATGAAATAAGAAAGGCGGGGGTCCGGAGATACAGAAGAAATTTTGAATTTATTATATGTATATATGGAATAAAGCAAAAAAACTTTTAAAAAATAAAATAAAATAAACTGAAAGGCAAAAAAAAAAACATTTGGTCCGCATTGTGCGGAGCAAACGGACTGCTCCGCATAATGCGAAGCTCATGCTGGTGTCCGGACCTCCACCAGGCGCGGCAGACACCACGCTCCGCACATTGCTCCGCATGAGCTTCACATTATGCGGAGCTCATACATCAGGCACTGGTGTTCGCACACCGCGCCTCGTGTGCGGACACCACGCTCCACACATTGCGGAGCAAGTTTTTTTTTTTTATAGTGTCTTCTTCTTCTTCTTATACTAAAAATGAATCTGAATCACTTTGTCATTCAAACAAATAAATAACATGAAATATTAAAAAAATGTAAATAATTAGCAATTTTCCTAACAATATTAAATTGATCTTTTTTTAATAAAATTGGACCCAACAGATCAAAGCCGCATAAAAATCATTCATTTTCTATTACACGATCTAAAACAATAAAAATTATATCGAAAACCAAATTAAACATATGAAAACCAGCAGAACAAAAATTCCCAGAGAATTCCCATTAAAGGATTGGGTAAAAAAAATTTATACCTGGCTCGTCCTTGTTCTCAACGTAATTGTTCGGTTCTCTCAATTTATGTAGCCACAAATCCTCAATCATACCTCCAAAAACGAAGAGAAAGCCGAATAATTGTTTTGTTGTTTGAAATCAAAATATATAATGAGAAAGAAGAAATTGTGTCATTGCAATTGCATTTACTGCATTTGCATGTATAGTAATTAAGTCGGTTTGTAGATATTTTTTTTATAATGAAGTCGGTTGTAATAGATGTGTTAGGATTGAAATGGCGTCGTGTTAGTTGACGATGACCTGACAAACTGACTCTTTTAAATGTGTTAGGATATGTATTCTTGATATAGTATTGGTTAGCTTCTTGTGTTATATAGGGCAGAAAGTGGTGCATCCATTATTTTTTATTATAATGGAAGATAATTCGGAGTTGGACATTGACGCAAAGCCAAAAAAAAATTTAATAATAATAATCAAGCTAAAACTTGAAGAACGCGAAAGTTGGAATCTACCAAATTGTGAAAAAATAAACTTACGGATTTTATTTATTGAAAGATGATTAAAAAAAAACAATGAATTAATCCTTTATTTATAAGGATTTACATGAAAATCTTGTTAAAATAAACTAAAATTGCAAAAGATTCAAAATAAACTAAATGACAAAAATGGCACTAAAACTTAAAAAGCAATTTTCGAGTCCCAAAGAACTCATATAGTCGAAATCCATCATATGTCACAACATGGCATTGAGTTCTACTTATCTCATCGTTCTCTTTCCAAAATGTATTATGTGCGAAAATCGGAACTTGATTGCAATACTTGCACTTTTGCCAATTTTCCTTTTCGGTTCAATTCTTCTTGAATCCAATTCGTCATTTGTTCTACATCAGACATGGAAGTAGATACATTGTCGAACCACGTTAATATTGTGTCGTTTATTCCGTGCATTGTTTTTTTCATTATTGCTCTATTTGATTATCTACTATTGAAGTAAATACACTGTCAAACGACGTTAGATATTGTGTCGTTTTATTTCGCGCATTATTTATTTGATTATTGCTCTAATTGATTATCTACTATTGGGTTGGACAAGAAAGTGAAAGTTGTTTATCCGGTTGCATTGTTGTTAGATGTCATATTAGGTAATAGTTTAATTTCCCAACAAGATGAAGTTTAGGCAATGGCGGAGCTAAACCGATACCCTGTGGGGTCATGGTTACAATTGATGCCAACGAGTTTTGCTCTAAAACGCGGTTAATGAGCTCATTATCAACTTCATAAAATTCAAATGTTTAAATATAGAATTGTCGTATACATATGTTTTAGATTTACAATTTAGTTTAAAATAATCTTAATCGAAATCCCGAAGTTGATACTGCAGCAACAACAAAACACAAAATATTCCAAAAGAAATCCTTCTTTTTACATCAGTGCCGGTTGTAAATATTCCTAAGGAAGATAATTCCAACGTTGGTTGACATATTTCAGTGTAAAATTCAAGAATGATTCAACTGAGAGTGACACAACAATATATACAACAGCATAAGATTTATCTATGGCCGGCACATTAGCTAATTCTCTAGTGCTTATTGCCTGACTTTGTCAATCCATAGATAATTCCATTACACAAGAAGACAATAACTCATTGTAGACTTCGCCAATCGCCCTTTATAACCAACCAGATAATCCCAACATTGGAATTCCCTCCTTGTGCTTGCCAAGAGCCTAGTATGATGCAAATCCCAATTTGGACATGCTTTGTACCAATTTTTCTTCTCCTAAACACGGCAAATTCTCAAGAAGAACTAGTTAGGAATGTGTTGGTTGAGTTTATGTTGAAACTTTCAAACAACAATGGTTTCTCTGATCCCAATATGGGCTGGAGTTCGAGCTCTCTCCCATGCAAGGATAAGTGGAAAGGAATCACTTGTGACCAGACGAAAGTAAAGTATATAGTCCTTGATGGCTTTGGCTTCTCGGGATTTTTGGATGCACGTGTTCTCTGTAATGAGCAATCTTTGGCTGAATCCCTACAGATCCTTACTCTTAAGGATAACAGTATTCATGGTGAAAACTTGGATGAAATTGCAAACTGCAGCCAACTAACTCAGTTGCTTATCGGTGGGAACCAATTCTCGGGTAGCCTCCCGAACTCAATTTCCCAGTTGAAGAATCTCAAAAGCCTTGATATATCACGGAACAAATTCTCCGGCCCTTTGCCTGATATGCCCGAGATATCTGATTTGGAAGCGTTTCTGGCTCAAAACAATCAATTTACAGGTGCAATACCGAATTTTGATTATTTAGAATTGTCCGTGTTCAATGTATCGAACAATAATTTCAGTGGAGAAATTCCTGATAGAGGGATTCATTTTGACATTAGTAGCTACCTCAATAATCCTCAATTATGCGGAGCCCCCCTGTCTAACAAATGTCGGTCATCATTAGCGTCAGAGTCGGAACCCTTAGCACCACCAGACAAACCAAAAGACGGCATTTCAAATAATCAGATTCTGATGTATTCAGGCTATATTCTGATAGGGTTAGCTGTACTTTTCCTCATCCTCATCTGTCTATACAAGCGAGGCAAGAAAAATGATGAGAAACTTGAGGCTGATAACAGAGTAGCCGCAGTTGATGATAGCATCATCAAGCCTAGTTTCTCGACTGTGGAGTTGAAGGCCGGAGAGATAAGTAAAACAGAAACCTCAACTATTTCAGCTGATCAATCCATGGTTTCTTCATCACTTATCGTTCTTACAAGTCCGGAGGTGAATGGACTAAGATTCGAGAATTTGCTCAAGGCTCCGGCTGAGTTGCTTGGGAGAGGAAATCACGGTAGTGTGTACAAAGTGAGGTGTGAAGCTGAGGGGATGACTCTTGCTGTGAAAAGGATTAAAGACTGGACGATATCGAGTCATGATTTTAAGCAGAGAATGCGAAGACTTGACCAAGTGAAGCATCCTAATGTATTGCCTGCTATTGCCTTCTACAGTTCAAGACAGGAAAAGCTTCTGGTCTATGAATATCAACCAAATGGGAGTCTTTTTAGGCTAATCCATGGTATTTCCACTTTAGAATTTCCCTTTTTTTTTTCTTTCATCTAAAGATGGTTTTATCTCATTTGTTACATATGCAAAACTTACAGGAAACCAGTCTGACCAGGCATTTGATTGGGAAAGCCGAATACTTGTTGCATCCACTATAGCCGATACCTTAGTATTCATGCACGATCAGCTATACTACGATGGAATAGCCCACGGGAACCTAAAATCCTCCAATATTTTGCTCAATACGAACATGGATCCATTGATAAGTGAATACGGACTAATGGTAGTCAACAATCAAGAGCGGTCTATTGTTGCAAGTGTCAATAGTTTCCAAGCATCTGGAGAACATTTCAAAGAAGATGTTTATGCATTTGGGGTGATCCTTCTCGAACTGCTTACTGGAAAAATGGCCCTGAACAATGGATTAGACCTGGATAGTTGGGTTCTTGCCGTGGTTCGTGAAGAATGGACCGTTGAAGTATTCGATAGAAACTTGATAGGCCAAGGAGCTAGTGAGGAGAGGATGGTTAACCTATTACAGGTTGCTATTAAATGTGTCAATAAGTCCCCACAAGCTAGGCCTAGCATGAACCAAGTTGCGCTCATGATTAGGGTGATAAAAGATAACGATGATAGATCTACAGACGTTTCCGAATTATCGATTATTACAAGGTAAGAATCAGGAGAAAAATTGGCCCTTTTGTTTGAAGGAAAAAATAATGTACTTGTATGAAACTTGCATATGTGCATTTCTTTTCTTTATTAATGTAGAGTCTAATGACAGTGTACTGTTACCCCCCCTACCCCCCCCCCCCCTTTTTTTTGGTTCACTAATCAAGATTATTCGTGATGTTTGCAAGATTCATATTCTCACACAAATTTTTCGCCACTCTTTCAATGTCCAATAAATTGGACATTATAGAAAAGAGACCTGCGCAATGTTTTATCAATATTATGGTATTCAATTTAATTACTAAATAATATATTATATGTCTCTCTTTTTTTATTAATTGTTGCAAAGTGGTGCTTGTAATCCAATTTTTACCTCATTTGCTTTGAATCAAAGATTAAGATGGAAAATAACTTACGAGATAAGGATCATACTATACGTACATAATCATCTACAAAAAGTTTTACCTAAAAGTCAAGTGACGGCCACCTATTAGAGGGGCGGCTGGTGGGAGGTAAAACATTAGGTACATTTAGATTTATCCAAATTAATATTTTATTACACCGAATGTTACTTTTCATTTTGCTAATAAAAATGTTTGAAAAAAGTGTCAAAATGTATGTCTTTACTTCAATTGGCACATCTCATGCACGGTCAAATGAACTTATATTTTTACGAGAAAAGACATTTATAATGACATAATAACTTTAATGTTACAAAATAGTGAAATATATTTATAGAATAATTTTCTCAAGATTTTAGGCTCGAACAATAATAATCATGTATTTTAATTTAAACTTGTTAATTAAGCCTTTAAAACATAAGATACTCTATATTTTGAAGAGTCAGTTCTTAAAATTATGTTTCTTGAGATTTTTTAAATTAATATTTTAATTTAAAGAGTGAGTTGGAGAGTCAAATACACTCTCTATAATTAAATGTATTTAAAATATTTCAATTGAAGAAAATGATATAATAATTTAAACGAAAGCAAGTGAAGATAAAAAATAGCGAAAAATAATAAATTTTATTTTAATTCATAAAATTAAGTATTAAATATAAAAAAAAATGTTATAGTATTTAAAAAAATTATTCTCTAGGGTTCGTTTGATTGCAAATGTGAAAAATGGGTAGAAAAAGATGAATTATAGAGAATTGAATTACCTAAAAATTGTTTTATTGTGAATTGTAATTAATTGTATTTGATTGGTATAATTTTTCATCTGAAAAATGTTGAAAGTTTGGTGTCCATTTGACTTTGTTTTTCATGAAAATTGTCCATTAAAATGATAATTCTTTTTACCATTGGGTCTAGAATTTGTTTCACTTGCCAAATATATATATATATATATATATATATATATATATATATATACATACTAGGTTTAAGTAACGTGCAATGCACGTTTGCTTAGTTATATATAATTTTTTTGGTTCATTAAATAATTAATGATGTAATGTTTATGTAATTGATAAATAATTACACATTGTGATATATTAATTTTAACTTGAATAGTGTTAAATTCTAAATTAAAATGTATAAGTTTGTGTTTCGTACTATTATATTATATTAAATTTTGTATTTAATCATGAACTTTTATACATAATAAAATAATAGATAACATTATAATACAAAACTAAATAAATAAATATTTTTTCTTCATTGAGTTCAATGTACCTTACCAAATAAACTATTAGCATTTTTAAATTGATAATATCCACATTCATTTTTTTTAGTTTCATTTTTTCCTAGTGACTAAAATGTAGTAGTACAATTTTTTTTGCATTTTTCATTCATTTATTAATAATGTTCTAAAAGGCGTAATGCGTTGCGAGATGTCGTTGCGTAAGGCGTGTCAATACGAAGGATAAGCGTCATAATACGTTTCGTATTTTTAATATTATTTTAATTATTTTTAAGACATTAAATATATTTTTATTTTAAAAAATATTTTTTTTCTATATTATAAAAAAAAAAAGAGATTTTTTACTATATCATAAAATCATCTAATATTTAAAAATAATACTTACTAAACATTTAATATAATACTATAATATTGCCAAATAGTGTTAGGAGAATTTTAATTTTTTTTATTAATTAAGGAACTAAACATGAGCATTGATCATAGGATTTATACGAAAAGTTTGCGGATTTGATAATTCCGATATCTGAAAATGGAGATGAATGATTTTGATTCACAATCGAGAATGATTCCGACATGAAGTTTGTGGAAATTCAACTGCGGTCGAACCGAATGCAATAAATACATAAAAATAATTTAAAGTAAATCTATCTTTACTAATTAGATTTATTATATATCCTACAATTAGTCCCAACACTAAAAATTAAAAATAAATATGTTAAAATAGTTTACTTTGTTAAATTAAAATATTTTAAACTTATAGAAAATAATATCTAACATTAATATATTAATAATCAAGTGTAATTTAAATTAAATTTGAAAATTAAATAAATGAAAGAATGAAAGTGAATATTACAATTTAATTAGTTGTAATTCAAAATCAAATTAGTCAATTAGACATACATTTTAAAATGATTTTGATGAGTATTTTAAAATTTTTTTTGTCACTATCCCACATTGGAAATTTATAAAACTATTGGAGTTAAGAGCATATATAAAATGCACAATCCCACATTGAAAGTTTATGAAACCTTTGGAGAGAAGTGTATCTATAAAATGAGCATGACATCCAATACTTCTACATGGGCTTTAGAATTGTAAATTTTGAAGCCCAATTATGTAGTTAAATGATTTTTAAATTAAAAAATTCCGTTAGTTTTTCCGTTAAACCAACAAATTCCGTTAAATACACACTTTTTATATATAGAAGATATATATATATCATACCGAATATCATTCGTTTGGCTTTGTTTTGCATGAAAATTGTCAATAAAAGTGATAAATTTTGTATCATTGGATTTAGATTTTTTCCAATTGCCCAAAAAAAAACTGAAAAATGAGCAATTTCAATGAAATCAAGGAAAATGTGCACGTGTGAAAGAAACTGAGAAAAAAAATTCCATGAAAAATTCCTACTATCAAACAAGGCAAAAGCTAGAAAATGGAAAAAAAAATTCCTAGTTCTAAGAAAAATTAATGGTATTGATATGCGTAATTTACCCCGACCTCGTTACTCGAGCCCGATCACACCAATCTCCAAATGGGCCCCACAAATTGTGTGCCAAGCTCGAGCTCGAGCGTGGTCGTCGAGGTGGTTCGAAGGGACTCCCGACCCCTCACGCGCCCCCTCTCCTAGTTCACTACGACTTCTATCCCATCTCAAATACCGCAATCCTAACACAACACCAATACCCACAATAATTCCAACTACAGGAAGTTCAGTCCTTCTAGGACTCTCATCTCCAGCATCTATAAATATGCAACCCAGCTCCACCGTTAAGGTACGTTTTTTCATATTCACATATACAGCAACAGTATACGGAGTCTTGGTTTCTTAATCCTCTGTCTAACTTAAGCATCGGAGGGGCTACGAGGACACACCTCGACGCCTTTCGTTTCAGGTACTGGAGGCGGATCTGTTGGACCTCTTCATATCGGTTCGGGTTGGCCCAGGTACGATTTCTAGCATCATCATTGGCGCCGTCTGTGGGAACCGTGTGACGAAAAGCCATGGTTAACACACGTTCAGGACAACTTCCGGCAAGCTCATCCGCCCCTAATCAGCCTCCCGCTGCGGACGTCCCGCCCCCACAGGAGGTAACATCAGGAGAACCACCGTATCCACTCACAACAATCACACCAGCCGCATTCGAGGAACTTCGCCAGCAGGTGGCCACACTAACTCAGTTGCTACAGGAGAGAAGCGCACCCCCGGTACCGTCACCACAAAGTGGCAATATGGCCCATGCTAGGGTTCCGGGACCCATCAACTACGAAGCCGGAACATCGGGTATACCCCAGGAACCCATCGAGCCGAGGTCGATCGCAATGGATCCAACTGACTTGGCAAAAATTATTCAAGAAGGAATCACAGCTGGAATGCTGCAGAAGTCACGGGCGGTGGTAGGGTTTGCCCCCAACACGCCGTTCACCCCCGAAGTTTTGTCCTATCCCCTGCCTGATCGTTTCAAATACCCCAGAGTGAAGGAGTACGACGGGACGACGGACCCTGTCAACCACCTGAATATATACACCGACGTTATGAACTTACAGGTCGCACCCGATGCTGTAATGTGCAAAGCTTTTCCTCAGACACTCACGAACGCCGCGAGGGATTGGTTCTCCACGCTAGAGCCCAACTCCATAGCCTCGTTCTCGGACTTGGCCGACAAGTTCTCCGCTTTCTTCGCCAGTAGCAAACGAATCAGGAAAACAGCCGCATCACTCATGCAGATGCGACAAGAGCCCAATGAAACCCTCCGCAACTTCATGACAAAATTCAACAAGGAAAGGCTTTTGATCCCGGACCTACACATCACAGCCGCGGTATCTGCTCTTACATATGCAGTAAGGTGCGAAGCGTTCAAGATGTCCCTATCAAAGACCCCCCAAAGTCAATAACCGACCTGCTCACCAGGGCGGAAAAGTATATTAACATGGAGGAAACTATGTTCCCGAGAAGAGACGTCCTGCCAGTAAGAATGCCCGACATGAAGAGACCTCACGAGTCCACCCAACGAACGGATTTCCCCAGAGGTCAACCGAGACAAGAAGTCGGCCCCACGTCCTTCACCCGATTGAACAACTCGAGGTCGAACATTCTCATGGAGATCAAGGACCTCAGGGAGCTCAAGTGGCCTCCCAAGATACAGTCCCCTCCCGAAGCCCGTGACAAGAGTAAATATTGTGACTTCCACAGAGACCATGGCCACACGACAGAGGGATACTTCGCCCTCAAGAGAGAGATCGAATCACTCATCAAGAGGGGCTTTCTAGGAACGTATGTGGGTCGGGACAAGCGTCCCCAAAACACTCATCACAAGGCAAGGCAGCCCGGCGACAAGGGGGATCAACAACCAACCGCAGGGACAATCAACGTCATTATTGGTGGAACGGCCTCGGGAGGAGACTCAAACAATGGCCGTAAGCAGTACGCCAGGTTGTACCCCCTCGTCTCGAGTGTAGACGTGAGCAATGTGGAGGACATAACTTTCGGAGCAAAGGATTTGGAAGGCATGTCTTTTCCTCATGACGACGCCCTGGTTATATCGGCAATCATCGCTAATTTTGAGGTAAAAATGATCTTGGTAGACAATGGTAGTGCAGCCAATGTACTATCACATGAGGCTTTCGAAAAGATGGGTATCTCGACGGGACAGCTCAGACCGGTGAAGACGCCTCTTCAGGGATTTGGAGGAGGGATTGTTGTCCCGGAGGGGGTTATTGACTTACCCCTTACCCTGGGGTCGGGAGGGAAGCAGATAACACAGATCACAGCGTTCCAAGTAGTTCGCACAGCTGTGGCCTATAACGCCATACTTGGCCGACCACTGCTGAATGGTATCAAAGCAATCGTCTCGACGTACCACCTGGCGGTAAAGTTCCCTACAAACAGAGGGGTCGGGGTGGTTCGAGGAAACCAGACTGTGGCTAGACAGTGTTACGTCACGAGCGTGAAGGAGATCAAGTTGGACGTCATGTAGGTAGCAGAGATGGAACTCGAGCCCGATCATTGTGGAAGGCTCGCGCCAGTGGAAAAAATGGATGAGGTCGAGCTCGAGCCTGGCAGGAAGGTCACAATTGGCCAGGGTCTGGACAGCGTAACTAAGGGTAAACTAATCGATTGCTTGGCTCGCCATGCCGACGTATTCGCATGGAGCGTAGAGGACATGCCAGGGATAGACCCCACGGTTGTCTCGCATAAACTCAACGTCAACCAAAACGTTAGACCGGTGAAGCAGAGAAGGAGACAATTTGCACCAGAAAGAAGGGAAGTCATTCAGGAGGAAATTGCGAAACTTATGAAGGCCAACTTCATACGGGAGGTGCAATACCCGGAGTGGCTCGCCAATGTGGTCCTAGTGAAGAAGGCGAACGGAAAGTGGCGAGTATGCATCGACTTCACCGACCTTAACAAAGCATGCCCCAAGGACAGCTATCCCCTGCCACGAATTGACAATCTTGTGGACAGTACCTCGGGTCACAAGTTATACAGCTTCTTGGACGTTTTTTCAGGGTACCATCAGATTCTAATGTCGGAGGATGATCAGGAGAAGACCTCATTCATGGCAGACTCAACCATCTACTGTTACAGGGTCATGCCATTTGGTTTGAAGAATGCGGGAGCCACATATCAAAGACTCGTCAATAAAGTCTTTGCTAACATGATCGGGAAGAACATTGAGGCCTACGTTGATGATATGGTTGTCAAAAGTAAGCGGGTAGACTACCACGTTGCCGACTTGGAAGAGGTATTCGCAACGCTACGAAGATACAGGATGAAGCTAAATCCAGCTAAGTGTGCCTTTGGGGTGGCGTCCGGTAAGTTCTTGGGGTTCATGATCACCCACAGGGGGATAGAGGCCAACCCCGACAAGATAGAAGCATTGGTGTCGATGGAACCACCCAGGTGTAAGAGGGATATCCAGAAGCTTACGGGCCGAGTCGCAGCACTGAACAGGTTCGTGTCTCGTGCAGCAGAGAAATGTCTACCATTCTTCAAACTTTTGAGAGGCAACCAGAGCTTGAATGGAACGAAGAATGCAAGACCGCCTTTCAAGAGCTGAAGGAGACATTGGCCACCCCGCCGGTACTCGTGAAGCCCGAGACTGGTGATACGTTGCTACTATACCTAGCGGTCTCCGAAGGGGCAGTGAGTGCGGTTCTGGTAAAAGATGTCGGTAAAGTGCAGCGACCCATATACTACATAAGTAAAGTGCTCCTGGATACAGAGACTCGGTACACATTGGCTGAGCAGCTTGCTCTTGCATTAGTTGTAGCGGCCCGAAAACTTCGCCAGTACTTTCAGTCGCACCCAATTGTTGTCCTCACTAACCAACCTCTAAGGCACATACTCCAGAAGCCAGATGTTTCGGGTAGATTACTTAAGTGGGCGATCGAACTGGGGGAGTTCGACATCGAGTTCAAGCCACGACCATCGATCAAGGCGCAAGCATTGGCAGATTTCATCGCTGAGCTTACCCCCAGATCTCGGGGGCCACAGGATAGAGACCCGATCTTGACCTCAGAAGTTTGGAAAATATACGTTGATGGAGCGTCGAACAGTGCGGGATCAGGTGCCGGAGTTATCATCACTGACCCAACGGGAGTAACTGAAATTCAATGCGCATTCAGATTCGAATTTGAAGCCACCAACAACGAGGCAGAGTATGAGGCCGTCATCTTGGCACTGGAGTTGGCATACAACCTGGGAATAAAGAATGTTAACGTATTCAGTGACTCCCAGCTGGTGGTCGCCCAGACCGAAGGCACCTTTGAGAAGAAAGACGAAAAGATGAGCATGTACTGTTTGAAAGCGCATGACCTACAAAGAAAGTTCAAGAGTTGCGAGATCACGAAGATTGCAAGAGCCGACAACTCAAGAGCCGATGCCCTGTCCAGACTCATGTTCATGGGAACCGATGGACTTGACATAACGGTGCACTTGAAGATGGTAATGGAACCCAGTATCGGCCAAAAGCCCAGTGTAATGGATATTGAGGACAACCCCTCTTGGATGGACCCGATAATAGAATACCTGAACAGCGGAACCCTACCCTCAGATCATCGACAGGCAAGAAGCATTAAGGCTAGGGCAGCGAGGTATTGTATAATCAGGGGTATGTTGTTTCGCCGAAGTCTTACTTTACCATACCTAAGGTGTCTCAAGCCCTCCGAATCTCTTCAAGCCTTGGAAGAGGTTCACGAAGGCGTATGCGGGAATCACCAAGGGGCTCGTGCGCTGGCGTACAAATTCATAAGGTATGGATACTACTGGCCCAACATGAAGAAGGATGCATCAGAATATGTCAGGAGGTGTGACAAATGCCAGAGGTTTGGCAACGTCGTGCATACTCACGCCGAGGAATTGACATCCATCCCATGCGTCGCGCCCTTCGAGCAGTGGGGAGTTGATATCCTCGGGCCTTTCCCGTTGGCCAGAGGACAGCTCAAATTCGTCATCGTAGCAGTAGAGTATTTCACCAAGTGGGTAGAAGCCGAGCCACTGGCAACCATATCCGAGCCCAAAGTCAGGTCATTCGTATGGAGGTCTATCATTTGCAGATTCGGGATACCCAGGGTATTGATATCAGATAACGGGAAGCAGTTTGATAATGCGCAGTTCAAAAACTTCTGCAACAATCTCGGGATTGACCACCGGCTAACGTCGGTTACGCATCCTCAAAGCAACGGCCTCGTCGAGGTTACCAATCGCATAATCCTGCATGATCTCCGGACGAGGATTGGAGAAGCAAAAGGCAACTGGCCAGAGGAACTACCGACCATTTTATGGACATATAGGACCTCTCATAAAACGGCAACCAGCGAAACTCCCTTCATGCTAGCCTTCGGTGTAGAGGCTACCATACCAGTCGAGGTTGGCCTCCCAACTCAGAGGATGACTGAAACATTCGAAGGGTTAACTACCGAACATCTCGACTTGCTCGAAGAAGTGAGGGAGGAGGCGTCTATCAGGGCCGCCAGCTACCAGAACAGAACAGCCAAGCACTTCAACAGTCGGGTCAAAATGAGGAGGTTTCGAGTTGGGGACTTAGTACTCCGAAACGCCGCAGCCGCTGGCTACCCCCCGGGAAAATTAGGACCAACGTGGGAAGGACCTTACGAAGTTATACGAAGAGTAAGGGCGGGAGCATACAGTCTAAAGGATGCTTCGGGAAAACCACTTCCGAGGCCATGGAACGTCGACAATTTGAAGATCTACTACAAGTAACTGGATGCAACCAGGCGCTTATGACCCGAAAGCGTCCGTCAGTTCGCGCTAAGTTTTTGCTACGAAACAACGACAACCCTGACATGTTCGCTATGACTGACTGACGACCGAGTGTCATAGGACCTGGGCTATACCCAGGAAGAGCTAAGTTTCTGATTCTAAGAGGTATTTTCAATACAAGTCTAGTTTTTGGGGTCTGTTAGTTTTGTTTTGGGCTTGCATGCTCTGACGTCTCTACATACAGTTATGTTCATGTAACACACTTTATCTGAATACAATAAAGAGCGTTAGAAGACGACACTTTGGCATGATCTCGAGCACGATCGCACCTTAGATTTATTTACCAGGGAACATTTTCGATGTCCTCGAGATCGGGTATATAAACGAAGTAGTAATACGCTCGAGCTCCTATCCAAGGACTCGAGCTACTTGGCATCACAAGATGCCCAAGTAATACGCCTCGAGCTCCTATCCAAGGACTCGAGCTACTTGCCATCACAAGATGCCCAAGTCATACGCTCGAGCTCCTATCCAAGGACTCGAGCTACTTGGCTCAAAAGATGCCCAAGTAATACGCTCGAGCTCCTATCCAAGGACTCGAGCTACTTGGCATCACAAGATGCCCAAGTAATACGCTCGAGCTCCTATCCAAGGACTCGAGCTACTTGGCATCACAAGATGCCCAAGTAATACGCTCGAGCTCCTATCCAAGGACTCGAGCTACTTGGCATCACAAGATGCCCAAGTAATACGCTCGAGTCTCCTATCCAATGGACTCGATCTACTTGCAATACAAGATGCCAAGTATAGTCGAGCTCCTAACAAGGATGAGCTATTGCATACAAAATACCCAAGTAATACACTTGAGCTCCTATCCAAGGACTCGAGCTACTTGGCCTCAAAAGATGCCCAGGTAATACGCCTCGAGCTCCTATCCAAGGGCTCGAGCTACTTGGCATCACAAAATACCCAAGTACTACGCTCGAGCTCCTATCCAAGGACTCGAGCTACTTGGCCTCACAAGATGCCCAAGTAATACGCTCGAGCTCCTATCCAAGGACTCGAGCTACTTGGCATCACAAGATGCCCAAGTAATACCCCTCGAGCTCCTATCCAAGGACTCGAGCTACTTGGCATCACAAGATGCCCAAGTAATACGCCTCGAGTTCCTATCCAAGGACTCGAGCTACTTGGCCTCACAGGACACCCAAGTAATACACTCGAGCTCCTATCCAAGGACTCGAGCTACTTGGCCTCAAAAGATGCCCAGGTGATACGCTCGAGCTCCTATGCTCGATCACTTGGCATCACAGATGCCCAAAATAATACAGCCTCGTGCCTCTATCAAGGACTCGAGCTACTTGGCATCAAGATGCCCAAGTATTCGCTCGAGCTCCAAATAACGGACTCGAGCTACTTGGCCTCACCTAATGCCCAGGTAGTACGCTCGAGCTCCCATCAAAACGCCCAAGTAGTACGTCTCAGGCGACTCGAGCTATACTGCCTCACAGGCCTCGACCAGGTCGTCCAAAAAAAAAAGTATATAAAAATAAACAGAGAGATAAGGGAGGAAATGGAACCCGATCAACTGTCATTCATTAAGACCCATCTCGGGCAATTTACATAGCAAAAGGGAGAAAATTACAAGTCGATATCAAAAAACAAAAAATACACTAAACGAGGTCGGTGGGGCCAGCTGGTTCTTCATCCTCGGGTGTAGCGCCTTCGACGTCGAGATTTTCCTCGGGCTCCGGCTCCGACTCCGACAGCTCGAGCTCATTCGCGAGCTCACTCACGGATTTCAGGTCCTCAATAATGCCCTTCGCATCTTCAGGCAACTTCCTCCTCAAGTAGG
This sequence comes from Fraxinus excelsior, assembly GCA_019097785.1. Taxonomy (NCBI): domain Eukaryota; kingdom Viridiplantae; phylum Streptophyta; class Magnoliopsida; order Lamiales; family Oleaceae; genus Fraxinus; species Fraxinus excelsior. The sequence continues at coordinate 1,390,715 of CM032628.1, read as the reverse complement.
CTCGAGCCAACCTCAAACCATAGTGATAGGACCCCGAGCCATATTCCCCGAGCAAGGTCTTCTGCTCCTCGGAGTTTTTGAAATCCTCCACTGCTCGAGCTCGAGCCTTCGTCAATTGACCCTCGACCCCCTTCTTCACCTGGATGAGCTCCAGCTTCACCTCCTCAGCCTCGTCCTTTATTTCCCCCATTTGATCTCGCATCTTCCTCATCTCGATGCGGGCAAGGTCGCGCTCGACCTCGAGATCCCTAATTTGTTTCTCTTTCTGCTCGATCTTAGACTCGCGCTCGTTTACTTTGTTCGACTCCTCGAGGCTTCGCAGAGATAGGCCACGAGCCATGCTTAAAGCCTACAATGACAAAATCGATCATCAGAGGAAAGCTACAAAAGACAAGGCATTGGCTCGACCTCATGCAGACGTACCTTCAAAGTAATGAGCTCTAAAGCCCGAACTCCTTCTCCTGCCTCGACCTCGCCCTTGTACTTCGACACCAAGGACGGTATTAAAGGGCAGCGAGCGTGATCCTCGAGCAGTTCCTGGGAGAGAGGAACGTCGTCCTCCAGATCTATCACCCCGTGTGGACCTCGAGATGCAGAAGGTCGGGGCGATTGCTGCGGCGGGGGACCAGGGCTCTTCGAGGGCTGCCCTTGGTCAGCAGTCACTTGGCTCGAGACGGTATCCCGAGCCCTTTTCTTGCCCTTCGATGGGGCCGGTGTTCTGGGCATCGGGCCCTTTGATTTCTTATGAACATTCGCCAGGAGTGCTGCCGGATTGAAAGACATTTCCAAATCTGCAAAACACAAGTAATTAGGCCGAGCTTAGTTCGGGGCGTGGCAAAAAACAGTAGGGGTTCGACTCGTACCCTCGATGCCCCTCACGTTGGCAAGGTCGAGGGTGTCCTCTTCGAGCAAATAATCGACCTTAGCTGCGAGTGGCTCATGGTTGACTAGCCTAAGCCTATCTCTCTCCAGGGACTCGAAGTATGCCTGCCCCTCATTAAAACTATCCTTGTCGGGGATTGTCCACATCGGCTTGAAGGGGTGATCGGGGTTTTGTGGTCTAACAAAAAAATATCGCTCTTTCCAACCACGGAGGGAGCTCGGGGTTTCTGGGGTCCTAAAACCTCCCTTCGTCGACAAGTACACGAAGCAGTTAAAACCCGGCGAGTACTTCAAATCATATACCATCCTAAGAAGGTCGGTCCTAGGTTCTACCCCGAGGCACCTACATAAGATGAAAAAATATACTAACAACCGCCAGCCATTCGGGGCTAGCTGACCCAGGCATATGAGGAATGAGGTTAGAAAGTCCAAAAAGAAAGGGTGAAGTGGCCACCTGAGCCCGGCCTTGAGGGCATCTCTAAAAAATGTCATCTCTCCGTCCCGAGCATCCAACACGTTTTCGTTGGGCTCAGGGGTCCTGACATCACATAACGGCATGACCCCGAACTCCCTAGCTATCTTTATAACGACGTGCTCCTTATACATGGTCGGTATTCTAGGGTATGTCAACATGACCTCGACCTCGGGGTGCGAGGATATAGGTACTGCCATTGGTATGATGTGGGTGACCTCAGGTTCGGGGACTCTAGTGTCGCTCCTAGACGTCTCACTGCTGCTAGCACTACCACTCGACCTATCGCTACTGCTACTCGACATAATAAATAAATTAACTTAAGGGCTCGAACACTTACCTCCTAAAGATCGATGATCCCCAAACCCTCTACGTCCCCGAACTCGAGCTGTGGTTGCTTGAGAGTGAAAAGTAAAAGGTGAAAGTGAAATGTGAAAAAGGTAAGTATTTATAGGAGTCAAATGGGAGGTCAAAGGTCTCCCAATCTTGACCGTTGGATCTGCCAAGTGTCACTCATCGGATGACAACACGAACGGCCGTGCGCGTGGTCTACACGTGGCGGCCCAACCTTTTCACCCAGGCCCTCCATATGGGCCCAATCCATTGGCACCTCGATGTATCCAGGCCCACAGCAACATTTCATTTCCGGCTGTGGCCTCGATACACGGGGGCCTGTGATATGCGTAATTTACCCCGACCTCGTTACTCGAGCCCGATCACACCAATCTCCAAATGGGCCCCACAAATTGTGTGCCAAGCTCGAGCTCGAGCGTGGTCGTCGAGGTGGTTCGAAGGGACTCCCGACCCCTCACGCGCCCCCTCTCCTAGTTCACTACGACTTCTATCCCATCTCAAATACCGCAATCCTAACACAACACCAATACCCACAATAATTCCAACTACAGGAAGTTCAGTCCTTCTAGGACTCTCATCTCCAGCATCTATAAATATGCAACCCAGCTCCACCGTTAAGGTACGTTTTTTCATATTCACATATACAGCAACAGTATACGGAGTCTTGGTTTCTTAATCCTCTGTCTAACTTAAGCATCGGAGGGGCTACGAGGACACACCTCGACGCCTTTCGTTTCAGGTACTGGAGGCGGATCTGTTGGACCTCTTCATATCGGTTCGGGTTGGCCCAGGTACGATTTCTAGCATCATCAGTTCCATAAACTTATTGTTCCATTTGTTCAACTGTAGAAGGAATTAGAATAAACAATTGGTATTAGAGCTTGGCGGGGAATCAAAATTGAAGAAAAACAGTGAACGAAGCTGCTGAAGAAGAACATGAATTTTTTTCAAAAATTCGAACATGCAAATCCATTTTCCGGACAAATGACTGATTTGCTAAAGAAACAGAGGCCAGACTCCAACTCTACAAGCGAAGGAGAAGGTGACAGGATGACGCGTGGTGGTCGTCATCGGCGCGTAGGGCTTTCGTCGGTGGTGCGTATGCGTGAGGCGGAATCCGATGATGGTTTCTTAGATAGAATCTTCATTTTGATATTTCTAACATTTGTGTGTTGTTAGTTTTTCATTTCAGGTACTACAGCAAAAGTTGGACAATTTTATCCTTGGTGGGTCGATAGTCGGGATTGCCATATACATTTACTGAATTACTTTAGGCCAAAATCGTGGCCCTAAATCAGTAAATTAACATCTCTCCTATTTTACGGACTAAAGAATTGGTTTGCTTTAGTAAATTGGTTGAAACATTTACATTATCGCACTAGCAGATCATCGTGTGGGGGTAATTATTAGGATTGCGGGTTGCCTTTGCTTGGTAACCATTGCTTGTTGGTAGAAACTAGGATTACATGCAATTCTCTGTTTAATTTCTAAGTGAAATAACTTATTTATTGTCTTTAGATTTAGTTGTTGAACGTTGTTGCATTATTTAATCTTATATTATTCTAGACTTATACTCGTACTCCTATTCTAGTTTATTTCCTTGACCTGAGAAAGTGATTCTCATGGAATTTCGGGGTTCTAGAATATCGTATTATTGTGAAATCATATGAATCTTGTTACTCTGTGTAATCTGTGTGACCTATGACTTTTACATACATGAGTTTGTGTTCTGTGCATTTTTTGGTAAGATGTCCACATATCACCTTGAGTTGGGTGTCTTTTATAGTAAATGAGATTTTTTAATTTGGCAACAAAAAATGAAAGGTATTCTTGTTCAACAAAAGTCTCTAAAGCAATTGATAGCTCTTTTTCTACAAACTTGACTGCATCTTGAGGGGGTATAATAACAGATGTGCTATACATATACTTCAAGCATCAAAGATCAGATTCTATTCAATTGTTATAACAAACCATGTAGTGTTTTTATATGTTAATACTTTGTAATTCTGTTCCATGTATTTGGGCTTGTGACTAGATGTTACAACTCATTTTTTTAAGTCAAAAGTCAAACGTAAACTTGTCAACATCTTAGTTAAATAAGGAGTTAAATGGAATAAATTATTTTATTGGGGTTGTTTTACAAATTGACAATATTTGAAGGTTTAAGATGGATACAAATTTGTTTTAGGGATTTACTTATATATTATTGAAAGTTAAATGGTTAGATTTTATATCCAACGGAAGTTAAGGACTAAATGTTAGGTTAAATTGAGGAAGAGGGACTACCTTTGTAATTGTTGGTATGAGTGGATTACACATGGCAATTATATAACCAATTATCCAATTTTCATTTGATATTATACACAAAGACAGAAACCGGTAGGGAGAGAATGGAAAAATCGAGAAAGAAGGAAAGAAAGGAGAAAAGGAAGAAAGAAAAGAGAAGGAAGAATAAGATAAAAAGGGGGGAGATGGGGGAGAAAGAAGAGGAGGAGGAGGAGGGTAAAGGGTATGTTAATTTAATTTATAGGGGTTATGAACAATTTGTTTATATTCGAATTTAGCAAGATTTAGAGGTTACTAACCTGTATTTGAGGTATTAAACATGAATATGTCATCGAAATGTGTATTAGGAAATTAATGTTGAAGAAGTAGAATTGTGAGTAGGTTTATTAGATAAAGACGTATTATTTGATTTTCTTGTGGTTATGTGATGTTAAACATTAAATTTAAGGAATTGAGATTGATTTCTCCATTGTTAGGCAATTATTATAAATATTTTGAGACAAAATCCTACAAAAGTGCTATTTTTGCAATTATTCCCAGAAAGTGCTAATTCTATCAATAGTTTTGGTGGTAATTTTCAGTATACAGAAACATGTGATAAACTTCAATATTTTGGAATTTTAGTGTTGTTTTTGTCAAAACTTAGTTTTTCTCAGATTTTACAAGTTGAATGAAACTAATTAATAAATATGGAAGTTTAGTTATTGGATTGAATTATGTATGGGGATTGTATATGTATAAGGTAAGTGAGTAATGGATTTGACCATGTGGTGATTTATTGGGAAATAATAAAGAGAAGAAAAGTAGAGAAATAGAGACGCAAGAATAAATATGGAAATTGAGGAGTTATGTTGTGGATTTGTATTAATTTAATTGTCAAGTTTTAATTTGTGTATTTATACTGTTATTTCAGGTAGTGACCTAAAAGTTTGGAAAGATTGGTCAATTTATTCAAATTTCTATCCATTAATCAGTGAGTGGAAAAACTTAAATATTTTCCAACTATTGATAAATTAATTATACTATTCTACATTTTATGCAATTATGTGAATTATTTGTCCAATTACATGATTAATTTGAAAATATTCCTTCATTATGATTGGTGTGGAATTTTAAAGATTGCGTATGGATTATTTGTAAATTGGAATGTGAGACATATATAATATTGAGATCGACCAGAAAAGTACCCATGACAATATACTTATTCTAGTTCATGGAGCGAACTTGGCCGTGTTCTATACTACACAGAATGGTCTTGAATATTGATGAAGGGGTCTGACATATAGTTCACCGATGGGTCTTGACCGTGTTCTATTGTGGATTATGAGAGGTCTTTGAGATATACTTTCGTTTACGGAGGGGGCCAAAGGCCCGTGGCGAAAGTATTTAGCCCAATGGGCGGATTATAGATTTCAGTCAGATGGTACATTTTTTGTCGAGATGATGATATGCATTTGAACTAATGATTATATCATGAATATTAGATGATATTTTTCAGTGTTATGAGATGTCTCGCATCCTTATTATTATTATTATTATTATTATTATTATTATTATTATTATTATTATTATTAGGGATATTTTCAAGAATGTCCAATTTTATGGGTGTCAATTGAAAAATGTCCTTTTTTAATAATTCTTGCAAAAATGTCCAAATTTGATAACAAATTGTCTAATTTACCCTTAATGAAAAGATTTCTCTCTCTTCTGTTTTTTTTTTTTTTCCAATTTAACACGTCCTTCAAGAAAAGCAAGTGGCTTCCATGAGAAGCCACCATACTTGTAGCTATTATCAATGTAAGTTCATTTACTTAAATTTTTAAGTAAATATGAACCAATTATTATAGGAAATTGAAGAAACAAAGAAGTATATAATTCCAACTTTGAAGGCTTAATTTGATTTCAAGTCAACAAATGTAATCTCGTCCAACTTTGAAGTTGATTCGGCTCTCATTATTTCTTGGTAGAAGGTATTTTTCTTTGAAATCTTATTGTGTATTGATAAGTTTAGAGTTGAGTAATTTCATTGAATTGGATTGGATTATCCAAATAAGTAGTAGATTCACTCTTCAATAATTTAAGTAGATAATAATTTCAGGTACCTGTGTGTTGAGAATGTCATTAATGGTGGAATTAATTCTTTTCACAAATGGTGGTTGAAGTTGAAGAAGATGATTAAATGCATATGTTGAAGTGATTCCCGTCTCGACAGTTTATAAACGTCGAGAATGATAGTTTAAATGTCATTCTCTAAGTGTCGAAAGTTCAAATGTCGAGAACAACATTAAATAGTAAACAAAATTAGGGAACATTTTGTATACAACGTTTCACGTCTTGCATGCAACTAGATTCACTCTTCAATAATTTAAGTAGATAATAATTTCAGGTTCCTGTGTGTTGAGAATGTCATTAATGGTGGAATTAATTCTTTTCAAAAATGGTGGTTGAAGTTGAAGAAGATGATAAAATGTATATGTTGAAATGATTTCCGTCTCGACAGTTTATAAACGTCGAGAATGATAGTTTAAATGTAATTCTCGAAGTGTCGAAGGTTCAAATGTCGAGAACAACATTAAATACTAAACAAAATTAGGGAACATTTTGTATACAACGTTTCACATCTTGCATGCAACTATCATCTTCGTTTTCGATATTCATTATTAGTTGATAATATTTTCATTTATGACATGCAGATATGGGAAATGTTATGAGATTCATTGTCTCATATAGTTGTACATTCGTCAACGTGGACAACACGTGAAAGTGGTTAGGAAACCGAACAACATCAATTGTTATTCGACATGATATTAGATATGAAGAGCTTGTACACATGTTATTTGAGAAATTGAATGTTGACATAATGAAGTTCCGTATTCAATTGAAATTTAAAGTTCCGAACATGAATATACCCCCTGCTGATGTAGCCGATGATGAGGATTTGCAATGGTTCATTTCTGTTTGCACAGAAGCGGCCTTGTGTGTAATTATAGATGAATATGATGCTCGAGAGCAGGACGTGCATGTTGGAATTGACCGTTTCTCACCAATAGACGATGCATTATGTGGAAGTGACGAAGTGGGTATGATCGAACTACAACAGCCACAACTGATTCATAATACGGAAGTAGGTTTCGATGAAGGAAATTCGTATATTGGAAATGAAATTCAGTCGATGGATGAAGAGGACGTTGAAGAGAATCAGATCTTCTTTAGCAAGAAACAACTACACACAAGGCTTCGACTGAAGGCTTTGACAGAGAAGTTTCATTTCAAGGTTAAAAAGTCGAATCCTAGATCTCTTACTGTGTGTTGCGTCGATAGCACGTGTCATTGGCTAGTACGAGCTTCGAAGATAAAAACTTCAGACATATTTAAGATTCGACGGTACATACCTGAGCACACATGTTCTTTAGATGTTCGGAGGAATGCACAAATTCATGCAACGAGTGCACTAATTGGGCATCACATAATGCAACGATTGAATGATGCAAACCAACCATACGTTCCTGCCAGTATTATTGGCGATATGGAACGTGAGTTTGGTGTACGGATTAGCTACAATAAAGCGTGGAGGGGTAATGAGAAGGGTCTTCAATTTCTTCGTGGTTCACCTGAAGAAAGTTTTCAGAAATTGCCGTCATATTGTCACATGTTAACTGATAGAAACCCAGGAACCGTCGTACACATTGATCTCGACATCAACAACAGGTTTTTGTACTTCTTCTTAGCGTTCGGGCCTAGTATACGTGGTTTTCGAGAGTACATGAGGCCGATAATTTGTGTTGATGGGAGTCATTTGAAGGGTAAGTATAAGGGAACACTACTAGTAGCTGCAGCGCAAGATGCCAATATGCAAATATATCCTATTGCTTGGGGGGTTGTCGATGGGGAAACAAATGCATTGTGGTATTGGTTCTTCACTAAATTGAAAGACATCATTGATGACTCAAATCAGCTAGTGTTTGTGTTGGACAGGAAGAAGAGCATTCAGCGGGCCATTACGAGGGTATTCCCGCTTTCTCACCACGGTGCTTGCATATGGCATATCGAGAAAAATCTTATTGCCAGGTATAATAGTAGCAATGTCATTTTTTTGTTCAAGCGTGCAGCCCTAGCATACCGTATTTCGAAATTTGAACATTTCATGACACAGATTAGAACTATTCGACCAGCCATGGCTTCTTATTTGGAACGTGCTGGTTTCTCCACTTGGTCACGGGCAAATTTCGTTGGTAATCGATACAATGTCATGACAAATAACAGTGCGGAGTCAGTAAACGCAGTCCTCAGGCGACAACGAAGTTTTCCTATAACCTCGTTGGTCGAAAACATTACGTCGTTACAGCAACAATGGTTCTTCGAGAGGAGAAACGCATCTACGAATTGTCATAGTACCTTGACCCCAAAAATGGATGCAGAGTTAAAAAAATCGTTTGATGCCGGTGCGACCTTGCAGGTACGCACTTTGGATGAATTCATTTTCGAGGTTGGAGTAGGTACAGAACTGTATACTGTTGACCTTATAGGAAACACTTGTTCATTCCGAGAGTTTCAAATGCGACAAATTCCGTGTGCACATGCATCCCGAGCAGCTTGTTCTATTGGTAAATCACTGTATGACTTGTGCTCCCCATACTACACCACAGATTATTGGCGAGCTGCGTACACAGAAGTGCTTTACCCCGTCGGAATGGAGTCAGATTGGGTTGTTCCTAATGCCATTCATTCCATCGAAGTGTGGCCCCCAAATATACGTCGAGCACCAGGTCGCCCTCCTATACTACGTAAACGTTCAAGAACTGAAAGGTCGACCACCACACGAAAATGTGGCCGATGTGGGGGGTCCGGACACAACAGGCAAACATGTCGGAACCCGACACCTTTGAGTAACACGTGCACTTGAATAACATTGTGTTGATCGTGAAATGATTAGCTGCCATGGATTATAAAGGTTTTGCAATTTTTGTTTCATGCATTACATGCTTTCCATCGTTTTTGTATCCAAGTTTACTTTTCTTAGTGTATTAATATGGTGGGTTTCCTTTTATTGTAGCAATGTCACTACAACTTTCTCCGTCATTGTGTATACATTTTGGTATTGCATACGAAGGAAGCCATGAAATGACTCGTTTTCTTGGGTTGTTGAATACACAGCGGATGGAACAAGTTGTTATTGCTAGTACTTTCAGATTACTACCCATTGAATTGATGTATGGTTTAACTTTACGTTTTTTGCCAATTCATTTTCTCGACATTTCATGCATTTCACGACACTTGAACAGTCGTGAAATGTCTAGACCGATATTTCGTCCGACTCAGGAAATTTCTCTACATTTCATACGATTTCTAGACATTTTATCTGTCATTCTCAACATTAGATATCTGCCAATCTCGACACTTGATATTTGAACTGTCAGGAACGACAGTTCGTCCATGTACACGTAATTGATTGTACCCATTCTGTGCAAGTCGAACCAACTCATTGAACAAAATGCATACAGAGCTTATTCTAAAAATAAAATTCAATGATTTACGTCATCAATTCGTGCAAAATATGAAAATAACAGCAATAGAAGAAATATTTAACCCTCTTGTCAAATTTCTTCAATAATAGTTCAAAAGATAGCAACATATGTACTTCGACCTGTTCTACATGTAACTGAATGACAAAATGTCCAACATTTATCCACTGCAATTAGACAAAAAACATGACAATCTATACCATCAACCAAAATATGTTCCTAACGATGGTAAACAAAGCCACAAATATTCATGTAACTGAATGACAAAATGTCCAACATTTATCCATTGCAATTAGACAAAAAACATGACAACCTATACCATCAACCAAAATATGTTCCTAACGATGGTAAACAAAGCCACAAATATTCATGATGTTTCCAAAATGTCCAACATTTATCCATTGCAATTAGACAAAAAACATGACAACCTATACCATCAACCAAAATATGTTCCTAACGATGGTAAACAAAGCCACAAATATTCATGATATTTCCAAAAATAATACCATGCTACGCCAACACTGTAAAGTAGCTACTCATTCCTCTTACTCTTTCGACGACCAGATCGTGTAAATGGAGTCCGCGTGTTAGCACTGGGCATCTTCACTCTAATAGATCGAGGTTGGGATGGCGGTGGAACATTCACGTTAGGAAGATCCACGGGTGGGGCACTCACATCTGAGGACCTCCCGATCAAGTCATCGACGTTACTAGCATTCATGTGGCTTGCCTCGGCGAGCTGTTCGTCGTACAAAGTGTTCGGCAACGAGACATCATCACAATCATCCCGTACATCATCACAATAATTCCGTACAGGCATCGCTTCATCACCCATCTGCTCACAACCAAATATACCATACTCATCACTCACCTTCTGTCCTCCAATTTCAGTCACTACATCCTCAAACCTCTGTTTCATCATATTTCCCTGATCTGTAACATGATCCTTCACAGAACACACATGATCTTCTATTTCTTTCTCGATACCATTGAACCTCACATTCATTTCCCTTCTCAGCTCGCCCAACTTGAGATCAAACATCTCTCTCTGTTCAGCGAAGAGAGCTCGGATGTCATCCAAAGAAACATGACTCACTACTGGTCGATTTCTCATTGTAGAAGATGATGGCAAGTCGTTGACTGGAGCACGATGCCCTTCTTCTCCACCCTCATCATCACTGAAATCACACGGTCGAACTCCACTTCTGGTAGATATCTTCGATTTCTTGCCTCGGTTGTTCTCATTAGTTGGTAGGACATCAACTTCTGGTGGACAATCTTGTATTTCAATACTTTGAAGAACCAAACTATCCAGAACTGAGTCTGCAACATCTTCGAATGGAACTAACTCGGAGAAGTATGGCTGCAATTCTTCTTCAGCAGAAGCGCGCAACGTAGCCCACAAATGTAACTGCGAATGGGAGGAAAAGACAGCAAAATCAAGGATAATGTAGGAAGACAGCACTAGTTCACTTATTAAGGTAAATTGCTCACACGTGTCTTGTCAAA